>CM023487.1:13569520-13592020 GCA_013339685.2 Hyalomma asiaticum
TTTTTTTACACACGCAACAACTGTGTAATGGCATGCCCGGCCGTTCGTGAAAAATTGAACCACCCCCCCCCCCCCCCCCCCCTGGTAGAGATCCTGGGTGCGCTACTGGATCAGTGAGGCACTCAGTGAGCAGGTAAGAGGAAAAATAGGATTTGCTCCTTACGCAAGGGTTTATACAGCCCCGCCCCCTCCTTCCTCCCCACAAACACACACACCACTTTAAATAAATTATTCCGGCTAGACCATCCTCAACCCGGCTATTAAATCGAGAATCGATTTTCGTACAAGGTGAATTTGGAAGGGGGAAACAAACAAGTGTAATAAATTAATGTTCAATTCATACTCTCTGTGTTCCCTTTATGCGTTTTCATTTTGAATATAAATTTATATCTGTTTCACATTTCTCCGTTTATTTACTTTGTTTTAAAACATTATAGTTCAAGATAGCCCCAGATGCCTAATAAGCTACCGATACCGATTCATGGCCAATCCCCACACTGGGTACGAGCCATTAATGCAAAGGTCTTCATCATCATCATTTGAAGAAGTTGCAGCTGAGCAAACTCGAAGACGACGATCACCTTTGCACGTGACACCGTGAAAAAGAAAGAGGAGGCGGAGCGTCTTGGGGCGGCGGGTCAGCGTCGGCGAACCGTTCGCCATGTCCGACGGCGACGAAGACGGCGACGCGGCGCTGCTGCGGTTTTTGCACGCCGCCTTCGACAGTGCCCTGTTCGCCGTGCGCGTCACGTTCGTCCTCTTCGTGCTCACCTTCATCGCGTGGCTGTACTGCCGGTTGAGCAACAAACGATGCAAATGCGCCACGCGACTGGAGGGCAAGACGGCCCTGGTGACCGGCGGAAGCGTGGGCATCGGCTACGAGACGGCCAAGGCGCTCGCTTCGCGAGGTGCCCGCGTCATCATCACTTGCCGCAACATGCAGGTGGGCATATGCAAGTGGGCGCGCTGGTGGTGCCATGGCCCACCCTAATGTGCCAGTGATTGTAACTGCGACCACTTTTGTCCCTTAATTAAAACTAGGACCAGTTGGCGTGTACCTGGGACGAGCATGGTTATTAAAGTGGAACCATGCAGTCGGTCTACGTCACTGCCGGTTGAAGCCAGTTGATTCCCAGCTGCGCATTTCCACCTGGGCGGGTCATCAAATACGCCTGAAATCTCAACCTTCCAGAGAAACGAAAGCAGCCACATTTGTCAGCAGAATGACGCTTTGTAAGCGGGAAAACGCGCAAGATGGAAAACGCAGGTGACTCCGCCGTTTAGATGCGCCTGCACCATGAAGGAAAAAAAGTTCATGCCCTGCACCATGCATGCCTGCACCTGTACCCGCGCCGTGACGTCATATACACTGACGGTGACTGCGAAGGCTTACGCAGTTCTTTACTGAAAAAAGAAAAAAAAAGTATTACATTTAATATAGGAATGTCTTGATCAAAATCCTAGAAAGAAAGCTTTAAAATCCGTGACATCACACTTAGTCAGGCGCTCGTTTCACGCGAAATTAAAAAAAGTGATCCAATGAACCCATGATGGCGAAATGGCAATACAAGTTCTTAAATAACAACGCATCACCTTAAACGTATTCAGTGTTTCACTTTAGTATACCTTTGATATTGAAAGACGGGTGGAAGGTTTGGAGGGCTGACGAAACAAAGAAATGGGACCAGCTTACGCAAGGCTTGGAGAATTAAATTACCGTAAAGACTAAATCTCATGTAACCTGATTTTGATCCTTGAAAGCCCTAAAAATGTTGATTATCGATATGAAGAACGGCCTTTGATTCGGGCTCAGGAAAGCGGATATGGCATTGGCTGCAGTTCCCGTGTATATGAAGCATCAGCGAACTTCAGCATTAGATATGGCGACATCGATTTGGTTCCATGCGCTTAGGAAGAGACATGACTACAGTTCTTGAACATAGCGTTAAAGATGTGTGCATAGAACAGGCGGCGTAGGCCAACAGCGTCCGAAGTCCTTGGCCTTTCTTTTGAACGCGAAACCGCGCGCACGACTGTAAACGTGCAGGTGGGCCAGAACGCGGTCGCCTCCATGATCGAGGCAAGCGGCGGCGGTGACGTGGTACTCAAGCACCTCGACCTCTGTTCCCTGGCCTCGGTGCGGCGGCTCGCTAACGACATCCTCGAGAACGAGCCCCGGCTCGACTTGCTCGTCAACAACGCCGGCCGCTCGGCTCCCAGTCGCCGCACGCTCACCGCCGACGGGTTCGAGACGACCATACAGAGCAACCACCTGGGGCCCGCTCTGCTTACCGGCCTGCTGCTGGACCTGCTCAAGCGCTCGGCACCATCGCGAATCGTCGTCGTCTCGTCCATGGTCCACGCGTGGGCACAGCTGGACCCGGATGACCCGTTCCTAGAGCACCACTACACGAACAGCCGGGCGTACGGCCTGTCCAAGCTGTACAACGTGTACTTCGCCCGCGAGCTGGCCGACAAGCTGCGCGGCGAGCAGGTCACCGCCAACGCGCTTCACCCGGGCCTGGTGAAGTCGCGCTTCTTCCGCGAGCCGCCGACGACGTGCTTCTCGAAGTTCCTGCGATACGTCGTCATACCTTTGTTCGCAAAGGTGACCCCCCTCCGCCGATTCCTCTATGTTTGAAGTTTTCACTTAGCCCGTACACCCTGTAGTGCATGCATTACTGGAAATTAGAAAATTACTATTTAGGCTGCCAGAGGTTTATCCAGAATTTCGATTCTGGGGTAGGGTGAGGTGGTTTGGGGGGTATGTTACCCATGGTGTTAACAGTAGGTGGAATGTCTATACGGAGTTACTAGTTAATGCACTAAAATAGCATAATTTAGTCCTAAGCCCCACAAGTGTATACAGTATAGGTCCGTTAAGTATTGCGAACGTATTGCCTCAATGTGTATCTTGCTAAAGTTTGACTGCATTACTAAATGGCCTACAGGCTTTCGCGTTCAACCTTTAAAGTGGCTCTACAAAAGCCGGTGCTTATTCCTGCTGCGTTCATGACGAATAAATTTATCGCACATTTTTGCTGCAAGTTCTCGCTCATTTTGGTGCAGTTGGTCGTTTTGAAATATTCGTAACCTGTTCGAGAAGTATTCTTATTTACAAACATCTTCTATGTCCATTCGAATCCCGCACCGTATGAAACAGTGTTCGAATCGGCATAGAACATTTGCACACCTCCACGCATATAATACAGTGCATGTTTTGGCCGTGTGCAATGCAGTCGCCCTCGGAAGGTGCGCAGACAAGCATCCACCTGTGCCTGTCGCCCGAGTTGACGCACACGACGGGCCGCTACTTCATGGAGTGTCACGAGACAAGGCCAGCTGCGCATGCGCTGGATCCGGTGCTCCAGCGACAGGCCTGGGAGATCACCGAGCAAGCGCTCAACACACGCCTCTGCAACTGAACCGGGGCCACATGCAGGAGCGCATTGTCGACTGCTGCGGCTGTGTGCGAAATTAAAAATTCGTCGCTCTAATTCTGAAACACTGTGTTGGGTTACTTTCTGATTCGTTAGTTTGGGCCGTGGAGCGACCGTCGTGCGACTTGATTTTTGCGGTGTGGGTTCACGACAAAGATAAAGCGCTTCCGCGGTTCCTGGCCGCTTGTTTCGCAACCCCGCGTAACTCTATGGCATTTTTGTCGACAATTTTAAGAGACTAAATAATACGATCGAACACTTCAGACGTAGTCAGGGGCATGCAAAGATTCGAAACAAAGCGCTTGACTCAGTTTGAAGTGTTCATATTATTTAGTCACTTAAAATTGTCGACAAAAATTCCATAGAGTTACGCGGGGTTGCGAGGCAAGCGGCTAGGAACCGCGTAAGCGCTTTATTTCCTTCCCGTATGCTAATTTTATGGCTTTGACTTCGACTAGCATATGACTAAAAAGCGGTGGCAATTTCGTATACTCGACTCCAAGGGTGCTCCTCCGCTCGACTTGATCGAATATACGCGCCTTCTTCACTCCTCTCCCGTGGACTTTCCTGCAGCACTGAGCCAGTTTCTTTCTCAGATCACTGTATAGTTCTTTTGAAAATTGGCACGAACCGTCAAACTCGCTTTCGACCGCTGTGAGAACTTTGGAAGCTAAACACAGAGCTTCTAAACGATCAGGAATTCACTAATCGTGTGAGAACGACAGTGTCGAATTGTTTTTCTAAGGGTCTGCATATATTCGCTGCTTGGGAGCTTTTTAAGCAGGAGGTTCGCACGATAGCCATAGAAACTGGATCTGTTAAATCATACTACCGGAAAAATGAGGAAAAGGCACTCTTTAAAAACCTTTGCAACATTTATGAGATAGAATGCGAAATGCCAGGCACGTGTGTCAGTGACATTTCAGATATTAAATGTCAGCTTCAAAAGTATGACGCTGTTCGCTATAGGGGCGCACGTATTCGATTACGGAACAGAATGACTTTGAACTCTGAGCAGCCGACACGTCAAGCTTTAATCGATGAGCGACGACACGCAGTGTCTAAGGTGATTCAGGAAATGCACTCCAAGGGTGCTCTTGTAACAGATACAGCAGGAATTATTATGCAGTTTGAAAAGTACTATGAAGGTTTGTTTAAAGGGCCACTAAACAGGCTCCTACTTTTTTTTTAAAGCCGCCCAAACAAGCTAACTCAATCATACAGAAGGTTGCGGCGATCACATTCTGCGAATATGACAGCGCTGCGCGCCACACAGACGCCGTATTTCAAAAAAACAATTCCCGCGCTTCTTTCCTGCGATTGACTAATCGCCCTCGCATCCTAGGTGTCGTCACGTTCTACCGCAAACAACTTTGCGCAGTTGCAGCTTGTTGATTGGTCGAAACCAGGTATATGTCAGATACCGTGAGAGAAGTTTTGTTTCTCTTTTAAACCCTTTGCGAGACGAAGATTGTACAGCCATCAGTAGCCCGATAACATTGCAGGAAATTGAGCAGGCCATCGATCAACTACCCTTGTCGAAAACACCTGGTCCTCATGGAATTGCGACCGAATTTTGCAAAGCTTTCAAAAGAACCGTGTGTCCCCTACTGCTGGACATCTTTAAGATGAGTTATGGCATGGAGATGCTCCCGCGGTCTTTTTGCAAAAGTAACACAGTTTTAATTCCAAAAAGTACTGAAAGAGAAAAAGTTCATTCAGTGGAGGGCTGTAGACCAATAGCACTCTTAAACGTTGACTACAAAATTTTTGCTAAAGTGCCATCAAATAGGTTATAATTTGCGATGTCGATCCTGATTGGTTCTCATCAGACGTGCGGAATTCGAGGACGCTCTATACAGACCAATATACACATCGCTCGTACAATCCTCCATTACTGCTACAGTTCTTGAGCATCTCGCAATGCTTCAGGTAGATCTCGCAAAAGCCTTTGATCGCGTCAGTCATTCGTTCCTGTTTTGTGGAGCATAGCAATATTGGCTCTGTCTTGCTCAAGGGCGTTCGACTTTGTTATAGTGAGTGTTCGACTCGCCTAATTATCAATGGTCATCTCTCAAAACCTGTTTCTATTCGCTCGTCTGTAAAGCAAGGCTGCCCAATGTCTCCACTCCTGTTTGGACTTTACCTCGAACCATTATGCTTGAGCATAACGCGAGCAAATAGTATCCATGGTTTCAGCATATTAGGCAACGAAGTTAAAGTATTGGCTTATGCAAATGACTTGGCATTCTTTTGCACGGACAAACGAAGTGTTGGAAATGTGCTATTTACAATTGAAAAATTTGGTGTTGTATCAGGTGCTCGTTTAAACGCCTCTAAAGTCTAGGATTGTGGTTTGGTACGTGGGGATGTACGCCGAGTCAGTTCGCAGGGATCAATTGGACTCGTATTCCACCAAAGTATCTTGGAGTGCCGCTTGATGCATATAGATTCAGCGCACATTACTGGAAAGAGCGCGTCCCTATAAGCTTGAACGTCAGGCCCAGACATACGTTCCACATCGCCTTTCAATATTTGGGAGAGCTGAAACCTGCAACACATTTCTTGCAACAAAGCTTTACTATGTGTTGCAACTAATTCATTGCGCTCGGTTTTACATACAAAGCTTTCATCGGACTTTTGCTACTTTTGTATGGTCTTCTACTTTCGACCCAATGCGACGTGACAACATATTCAGACCAGTGAAAGAGGGCGGGTTGGGACTTGTGCATCTCTACTTATGGCAAATCGTTTCGCGCTTTTTCTTTTTTTCGTGACAGTTTTCATCCGATAATTCAATCATTCTTGCAGGTCACACTTGTTAACGCTTTAACTGATTTAGTAGTTTCGTCAAATTTCTATGTACGTCCGTGTTTGTGGGGATTTATGCAGGAAGTACACTTTGGAGTCCAGTTCCTTAAAGCCCGTTTTTCGATTGAGTACTTGTACACAGTGTCGCGCAAAAAGCTATATAAGGAATTACTATCCATGCTTTTTCCACCTCCATTTTTATCGTTCTTTGTATGTCAACCTTCCAGGCCACGATGTCCTCAAGCGCGTTCGCAAAATGTACGTTTCTCCCAATTCAAAAACCTTCTTTTATAAACTTCATTCAGAAACATTGCCTGTGAAGGCATGGCTACACAAGAAAGGCATTTTTGTTTCTTCAGTTGACTGCCGCCTTTGTGACGTACCAGAGACAATAGAATACTGCTTTATTAACTGCAAGGACGCTATTCTGTTCTGGGATATCCTTCAGCGAACTCTAAAGAAAGATTTCACCTTTAATTCGCATACTATACGTTACCTTATGCCAACATCCCTGGATGAAGTGCCATTTGATATGTTCTTTCTTATGGAAATGCATAGCTTGTGGGAGACGCGCATGCAAGACCGCAACGCAGAACCAGTCACTGCATCAATAACCCATTTCGTTCAAATGACCATGCACCTAAAGGACATCTACGACGAACTTGACGTCATGCCTGAATGGCACCCCATCTTGGTGAAGTGCTCATACCTACCAGCCATGCTGTGCAACACATCTTGAACTCTCCCTGAAACACTTATGTGCATTCCATCAGTGAATTTGTATTTTAGGCTGACAATGTCATTTGGAGTGCTTGTGCGATTATTGTCGCTAGGTCACTGCAACAGTTCTTTATGCAATTTGCAAATTTCTTAGCTCACCGTAATAATAACCATGTATGGAAAAAAAAATAAAAAACGGTGGCGCAGAGGTAGTGTATCGGCGTTCAGTGCGAGAGGCACCAAGTTCGAATCCCATTAGCGGCCATCGGTTTTTATTAAGGGAAGCAGAGCGCCTTGCCTTGCCTTCCGTCGATTACAGTATCCTCTCGAGAGGACATCCCCAAACATCTCATGAAATGTTTTTTCTTCGACAAATTATTGCAAAAGGTTTCTATTACCATCCTAAAGAAACACCATAAAAAATCTCTATATAAATTTGTCTTTACAGTCTAAAAAAGAACTCGGTATAGATTTACTGAAATATGTCCTTACGATCTTAAGTGAACTCGATAGACATGTTCTATAGAAAAACATCTTTAAAGTTTATATAAGAATGCGGTGGTCAAATAACTTTTGGAACTCCGTGGAAAAATTCTATAGGGCGTCAAAATAAACAAAATAGGATTCTATCGAGCAAGTTCAAAAGGCTTTTTAAAAAAACGCATTAAAATTTTTGCAAGGGCCGCCTGTGTCGCTCTGCGTAACTCTATGGCAATTTTCGCGACAATTTAGAAAGCCCATCTAAAATTACCACTTTAAATTGAGCGAAGGCGAGACAAAGATTCCTAATAATAGGATATTGATATTAATACTCAGGTCGACTTTGACGACGATCCGGGACACTTACCAATACTCACGTTCTTGGATGTAATTCCATGGCCTTGCCAAATGAACAATTTTCCCTGTAGCGACAAGAATTTTGTATTTGTCCAGCTTTATTGCCATGGTGAGCCCATGCGTGCAAAAAGAAAAGAACGTTGGAATGGGAACCAGGCAATAGCTGGTATATGTTCCATGATATGTGGTATGTATAGCGAAAAATTGGATCTAAACCTTTTTATGCGTATCGAAACCTTCGTCTTTTCAGTCGATTGATTTCTGAGGTTTTTACGTCTCAAAACCAGCTGTGATTGTGAGAGACGCCTTAGTGGAGGTACCCGGAAATTTTGACCACATGGGGCTCTTTAACTTGCGCTGCTCACCGCACAGTACACGGGCCTCAACATTTCGCCTCCATCGAAATCCGGCAGCGGAGGCCGGGATTCAATCCCAAGGTCCTCGGATCTGCAGCCGAGTACCATAGCCACTAGACCATTGTGGCGGGTTCCGACTCCTCTGTCGTCCCGCACTGCCCGTCGACGCTGTAAATAGGTTGTGAAACGCTGCCTGAGTCCTAAGTGCAAGTACAGTAGCAATTGGGCAGTGATTTGTTTCTTGATGCTTTGTTCGTCGATATCGAAAATTATCCGCCGGTTACTTCGCGTTTAATTACGGTCTAAATGAGTGTCTCGAGGTGTATATGCGACTAGAGCGTATAAAGAAAATGATTGTCTGCATAGTCCGTTTGGGTCGTCAAGGCCTTCGCACGTTTCTTAAAGCAGAAAAGTGGTTGGAGGGACGAGAAATTAGAAGAAATTAGCAGCGCCAAAAAAAAAAAATGACAGGAAAATGGTCAGATCACACGCGCACGCAGTCTGTCCGTTATTCAGCGCTGCTAATATTTACACCTGACGCTATCGTGGTGCAACATCGCGGCAGAGTCCAGGACCGTGCGTATGTATGACGTATACCCGTGTGATCACGTGATCGGCGCAGGATCGGCACAGTTATCACTTAGGGAGGGTGAGCCACCCTATCACTATAGGTGAAGTACGGGCGCCCTCTATGGTCCAGAAGAAGGATTAAAGTGGGTTTTCAACGGACGTCCACAGATAGACATCACAACTCGGATACCATTGTCCACCCTCTTATGGAGGCCTTCGTCATGTCCGGACGCCACAAGTGGCGCGACTGCACGTGACACAATGACGTCAGCGCACGTCACAAGAACACTGTCTTGCTGTTGTACACGTAGATGAGTAGAAAGGGTTCGTTGACAAGGCGGCACCACTCCTTTAGACCGCGCAGTTAAACGAGCGTAAACACTTAGATTACGGTGGTAGAGCACAGACCAAGGTTGAGTCAGTGGACAGTCGTCGCAGTCATTCGGTCACTGGCGGCAACGTGGAGAAGGAGAGCTCGCTGATCTTCCACAGGCGGCTTGCGTCCCGCTCGTCCTCGGGGCTGCGAATGGCTGGCCACTGCGCACGGCACTCGGACAGGTACCAGCCGCTGCACGGGTCCGGCGCCACAGCCGCGTGAACGGACGTCTGGCAGGCCTCGCGCGCATTCTGCAACATACCATCACGACCACTGGAACGCAGGGCCACGACGAAAAGACCAAACACTGTAGCTTCGCTTATACGACCTCTACGCGACAAGGTCAAAACGGACGTTCAGCTCGACGCGACATCCCAGCGACTCAACGCGACAAGAGGTCAAAACTCGACGTTCGACTCGACGCGACCGCGCTTACTATATGCATCTAGGCTCATGGTTATGCCCCCTCACTTTTAAAAACTGCTCCCCACATCTATGGTTGCCAACTGGGTAAAGTATAATTCATTTTCTTGCCTTCCATCATTACTGTTTCTCTCGCCGAGGTGATCAGCTCATCGAGACACGATAACGAATTGTAGCCGAAGCCGATATGCATTGACTTTCTCACGGGTTCATGCAAATAATGTCGCTATTGAAACTGTACGTGTGTTCGGATTCTTTATTTTTTCGAGGGAGGGGGGGGGGAGGAGAGGAGAGACCCTTGCGACCGAAAAGACAATTAAAATAAAACACACTTAACAGTGATAACCGGGAGACCGCGATCACTGGCTGTCGTCTATGAGCTCATGGGTGAGGTCATATGTATGTGTGTGCGCTTTATACCGTAAACATCACCGTATTATCGTTCGTGCTGTACAGGACGGGCGTGTGTAATCTATAAGATAAGGCATTCAGTAAACAACAGCTTTACTTACCATATACATACGAACGATTTACGTCGATAAAGAGATAGCAATGGCAACTTCGTTACAATATATATATATATATATATATATATATATATATATATATATATATATATATATATATATATATATATATATATATATATATATATATATATAACGATGGCTACGAGTGGCGCTGCCTAACACTCCCAGGATTGCATATACATAAATACCTAATAACGTGGACGGAGGGACGACCGCCTTCGTAGCTCAGTGGTAGAGCATCGGACGCGATATCCGAAGATCGTGGGTTCGGGTCCCACCGAAGGCAGGTTTGTCTTTTCGTCCACTTTAATTCCTTTCTACTTACCCCAAAAATTACAATATCATAATTACGAATTGGAATAACTTCCCCTGTGCTTTCCTAGGCTTCAATGTTTGTTGTTTCATTAACTTGTTTCCAACAAATAAAGCGACCCCATTGACCCCCTTTTGTTAAAAAAAAGTATACACGGTCGCTGCAAGCGAAGTGAAACAATTCATGTATATAAGTACGATAATACGCATGCCGTTCGTTCGCGTGACTATATGCATATACTTGAAGTACGTACTCACCTTCACGCCGAACAAGGTGGACAGCCAGCCGAACCAGGGCTGTCCCACGCGCGTTAGGCCTCGGGACACGGGCGTGTTCACCACGCCTGGATGAACCGCGCATGCGCTCACGCCTGCGAGGGATGTCGCACCCGTTATAAATGGATAACCTTTAAAAGCGTCACTACAACCATTTTTCAGATAAAGGTGTCCATAGAGGCTCCCGTGAACGTGTGAGCCGAGTTACTACTGTACTGCACGCGATAGGAAATTTGCAAGGTTTCAAATACAGCTGGAAGTCGCCTGCTATTTGATTGATTTGTGGGGCTTAACGTCCCAAAACCAGCTCTGATTATGAGAGACGCCGCAGTGGAGGTCTTCGGAAATTTCGACCAGCTGGGGTTCTTTAACGTCCACTGACATCGCACAGCACACGGGCCTCAACATTTCGCCGCCATCGAAATACAGCCGCCGCGGCCGGGATTCGATCCCGCGACCTTCGGATCAGCAACCGAGTGCCTTAACCACTAGACCATCGTGGCGGGGCTCGCCTGCTATTTCCAAGAAGCCCGCTATTTCCGCAGTCCTTTTCCGTAAAACTCGTGTTATTACGGTTCACAACCTTTGCTACTATAGCTTGAGCTGATTTAAACATGCAGTTAGGCGTAATATACACGATTTGGACACCCTTGCGCATTTAGTAAAAAACGAACAGCATTACACTATGAGACATAAAGAACATCGGAAAGTGGTGAGACCTCGTTTGAATACTGGCATGGAACGTTTATGCTATTCCTTACCACACCGTTAAACTACCTTAACTCCATCAAGTTTCGATTTATTTCCTCCTCGGCCATACTCAGATAAAAGTTATGTTTCACCAACAAGCCCAAATCTACACACTTTATGGTCGATAACCGGGACCAGTTTGTTTCCAATAGGAGCCAGTTCACCCCAGCTGATACCACTTTGAGATTCCCAGCTACACATTTTCACTAAAGGAGGTCAAGGGTGTGAGCAATGGGTCGAAGGCATGAACATGTCCACTTTTCCCTTCTACGTCCCTCGAGGTTTTTCTTTCTTTCTTTCTTTCTTTCTTTCTTTCTTTCTTTCTTTCTTTCTTTCTTTCTTTCTTCTTTCTTTCTTTCTTTCTTTCCCTTCGCATGGACAGTGTCATGTATCAGCGGGCTGAGGGCAAGAATGCGGGTAGTGTATGGTGACTGTCCACCAGACCCGCTAAAGAGCGGGTCTGGTAGACAGTCACCACATCAAAGGGTTTAAACCCCGACCTTTTAATACTGCGCCTTTAAAAGTGGGTTAAAGAGGGGCGGCAAAACACTTGTCTTCAAACATTTGACATACGTGAAACTACACCTACGCTCCGGGAGACTCGATAACGTCAACCGCTCCGGGAACGTTTTCTACCGATACTATTGTGCAACCTATAGGTCGTTTACTGCAATGTGTACGTCGTTATCGACTTCTTATCAACGTGCTCGAGTGCGACAGTCGCGAGTCCCTATACGTGTACCGCACCCGTTGCCTCTT
This sequence comes from Hyalomma asiaticum, assembly GCA_013339685.2. NCBI lineage: Eukaryota > Metazoa > Arthropoda > Arachnida > Ixodida > Ixodidae > Hyalomma > Hyalomma asiaticum. The sequence continues at coordinate 13,581,681 of CM023487.1, forward strand.
TCCATGAGCGCGCGCTAAGCTCGGCTAGCAAGTGTTTGCCTCGACGTGGTTATCTACCGGGCCTATATACCTTCACTGCGCTCGCATAACGAAGGGCGAAGTGAAACAAAGGATGTGAGAGTTTATCTTAAGCCTGCCCCTATGAAGCTTATCGCTATCTGCTTGCATGAAACAGTAATGGCAGTGCTGACTTGCGCTACAACTGAATCTTATGTAACTGCTAGCATGTTGACTATACTACTACGTAAGGGCCTGTTGACGCAACTGAAGGTAATCAAAAGTAATGCTAATACATCTAGCTGTCAGTGAGCGCTAAGTTGACATTGATTTTAGTTTCTTTTTCTTCTTCTGGTCCTGGTGGCTTCACCCTTATGAGCTCCACGCTCCCTCCATGTCTAGCCACCCCTCCCCCCACAGTCCGAACAATGTAAAGCGCGTACCGTCGCTTTGGAGGCGTCGTGCAAGCTCGGCGGAGAAGAGCACCATGGCCCGCTTGGAGTTGCAGTACGCACGACCGGGAGCCCACGCACTGCGCAGGCCTGCACGTCATCCCAGTCGATGCGTGCCAGCTGCTGCACCACCGAGGTCAGGTTGACGATGCGAGAGGGTGCGCATTCCCGCAGTGTCGCTGCACCGTATTTAGAGAGAGAGAAAGAGTGTATAGTACGTAGTAGTAGTAGTAGTAGTAGTAGTAGTAGTAGTAGTAGTAGTAGTAGTAGTAGTAGTAGTACACACAGTTTCGACGGCGTCTGCTAAGGTCTAAATAATTATTCATCGGTAAAAAAGATATACGCTGAGAAACAACTTAACACAGCGTGCTTCAGGAAAATCTTGCTAAACCAATTTGAGGAGAATACGATAAAAAAAGAAATTGACACCCTGACGTCATAAGGCCCAAGCTTTGGCGCTACATTCAATAACGGGCACCCATTTTTTTCTTCCATTGGTGAAACAGTAACAAGGTACAGAAAGTAACTCTTAAACGGACAGTATCGTATAACAGTAAAGCCTTGTTTTTTCGCCCCCCTAAAACTACTTCTCTACTTCACTCTAATAGATATTTAGCAGTGTTGGTTTACCTCAAGGAAAGTACGCTAATACCGTATACTCTCGTAGTTGACAGGCCGTTTTGTTCTTTTTTTTTTTTGAGTCTGAAATACACGTACAATACGTATTAGCCACTCAACTAATCTCATCACCTTTCCATTCGCACGGAGAATCTTGCGTACAATGCAGGTCTCGTCGACTAACACGGCTACGTGCTAACCAATACGGCGCGCCATTACTCTCCTTATACCGTACGGTAAACCATGGCCTATAAAACTCTCTAGTGCCCCTTTAGCAGAATGGAGTCCCTAGAGAAGGCCAGGCGTGGCAGGCAGAAGATTAGGTGGGCAGATAAGATCAAGAAGTTTGCTGGCAAACGAGTTCTAACTGCGCGAAGAAGGCACCACAGGGACGTAGAAACGCACACGCACACACACACTGAGCACAGACTTACAACTGTGCAGTCGGAAGTCTGCGCTCACACAGTTGAAAGTCGATCTGCGCTCAGTGTGTGCGTGTGTGTTTCTCCGTCTCTGTGGTGTCTTCTTCGCGCAGTTAAAACTTGTTTGCTCAAATGAACCAATTAGCCCAACTTACTTAATCCTTACTTAAGTTTGCGGGGATAAATTGGTCACAGTTAGCGCAGGACCGGGATAACTGGAGAACAATGGGAGAGGACTTTGCCACGCAGTGGGCGTAGACATGATGATGATGATGATGATGATGATGGTGGTGGTGGTGGTGGTGCATATAGCCTTAAAGGTTGTTTTTTTTTTTCTCTAATTGTAGTCCTTCGGTATAATTAGTCTGTTTAGTAGTCTTGGTAGGCTGACGATGATGCCCCTTAATCAAGAGCTCACGTAAGAGCAGTCGTGTCAGCAGGTAGTGTCCCAGGTAGTTCGTGGCCCAGGTGAGCTCGTGACCCTCGGCCGTCAGCCGCCGGCCTTCGGTGTCCGCCGCGGCGCCAGCGTTGTTGATCAGTACGTGTACGCGGCCCCGCGTGAGCTCCAGCAGGCGCTCGACGAAGGCTCGCACCGAATCGGGACTCGACGTGTCCAGCGGCAGCCAGCTGATGTCCTCGCTGCACGTCTCCGAGGCCAGCTGTTCGACAGCACGTCGCGCGCGTTCCTCGCTGCGGCAGCCCAGCACGAGCGACGCGCCACGCAGGGCCAGTTCACGGGCCGTCTCGTAGCCGATGCCTGCGCGTTACGTGGCAATTTATAAAGCGCGATCACTCACTTCGGTTCACGCTCATGCGTAGTCACACCTAAAGTCCCTAGATATCTTTTTTTCCCGTTTTTAAAAATATCTAGGGACTTTAGTTACACCCGCCTGGCTACCGCTACGGCCAAATGTATACAGGTTAAAACTACGCCATCCCGCTTGAACGTGCAGAAAATGAATTAAAGGCTGGTTGGTTGCCCCAGTCTTTATAAGAGCTCCGTGATAGGTAAAAACGGAGAGCAACTCGTTCGTGAAATTTTGGAAGCGGCTAAAATTGAACGGCTGGGGGAAGGTTGTGTAAGCTTTTAGAAAGCCCACTGCTACACAACAGTGATTGTGCAAAGGACAATGCAGAAAGAAGGGACAAAGAAATGTATAACGAAGCGAAGAAAACTGTCGGGGTTACGCAGAAGGGAAAAGCGAGTCCGCTCTTGCCTTCAACCCGCTACAATACCCCTGGTCTGAGCCCATGACAGTGAAACGTGACACCAGCATTGCCACTTACGTCACGATAAACGACAAAAGCACAGCTTCGCTGCGCCCACGGTTCTCACAGCGTCGAATTGGCTCGAATTTAATTCCCTTTCCCCTAGCACGGAAGCTGAGCCGCGCTCACTACAAGAGCTGCAGGAGATGGCGCCCTTTCCTCAACCCTCTCACAGTTATTCATACTCGGGCAGGCAGGAATACGCGCACGTGATTCGTGTTCACTAAGTCACACTAACACGCACTTATGAGGACACTAAATTCTAACGTACACTCACGCTCATTGAGTTAATGTATTCGCGTTAATACTTGCGTCCATATTTGTGCTCATGCTCACATCGATACATGGACTTATACCCACAGGCGCTCGCTCACTCACTCACTCACTCACTCACTCACTCACTCACTCACTCACTCACTCACTCACTCACTCACTCACTCACTCACTCACTCAATGTGAGCGCGTACGTGTGTTTGTCCCCAGAGCGACTGTGAAGACCCATCCCTCGTTGGCGAACGCGTGCCCGCACGTCGCCCGACCAGTCGCCGGTGTTGCGAAACTGCCATAAGGCGGAACACTCGGCTCACCGGTGTTAGCTCCCGTGATGACCACCGTCTTTCCGCTCATGTCAGTCGTGCACCTACATCGCCTCGTGGACAAACGGTTGTAGGCGAACAGGGCGAGCAAAAGAGCAGCCGGTGCTGCCACAAACGCCAACCACAACATCGCTCTTTCGGGCGAACAGCAGCTGCAGCATCAGCAACCCAACGCCCGTCGCTACGCAGGGGGCCTCTTCTCGATTTAGAAGAGAGCGAGAGATTTGCCGGGGGAGAAAGGAGGCACTACTACGGCTTCGCCGAAGCCGGAGGACGGCTTCGGGTGTCTCACTGTCCTCCTCGGATGTGTAACACGTCGAGGCATCTTATCAGCGTTAGACAGCCAGCGGCGCTCGGCGGCGATCTTGCATAATTGAGACGTGTTCGTCGCACGCGGTCTACGCGGCCTGTTCGAAAGAAGGTATAGGATCGCTCGGGTTTGAGAACAAGCAGCTACCCGCAGGAGAGGTGTGAAACTCATTTCGGTGGCGCTATCAGGCGATATCGCAGTAACATCAAGAAATGCGATTACCAGAAGCAGGCTTACGTGCTGTGGTCAGTGAAAACGTAAGATGCAATGTGGCAGTACTGGAAAAATTAACTAACGGAAATGTGACAACGCAGAGGATACCTTTAGGTAACTAACAATATGTTAATCAAATGGTCGATTACTATAGCAATCACTTCTTCTTCCTGGTAGTTGTGCAACTGATCGATTAGTTTGTTCTTGTTCTTATAGGGGCGAAGCTCCTCTTAGTCTAACCTTGTCCTGCGTCAGGCGTAACCGGCAGTATCTCCCGGGAGGCACGCGCTCGCCCTCGGCGCGTGCCTCTCTCTCTCTCACTCTTCCATCTGCTGTCTTGTGTGAGAGAGACAGAGAGAGAGAGCGAAAGGTGCGCGTTGACTATGGAAACGCTCTTTCTTAGATGAACGTTCTACCAGCTCGCAAAGAAGGAGAACGCGCCCTCACCCGCGAGAGACAACGTTGGCGCAGGCAGCGTCTCCTAGCGAGTTTCTTGATTGAGAAATACCGACTGCTCGCGTTGGAGAACCGTTCACCGGCCACCCACACCCACACACACACACACACACACACACACACACACACACACACACACACACACACACACACACATATATATATATATATATATATATATATATATATATATATATATATATATGCACTGGATCTTGACTTGCAATGAAGTGCCGGTGGGAGTGAATAGTTGAACCATAAGGATTCGTAGCGTGCGCGTTAACTAAATTAATCCGGAACTCGGCACGATCTACGATGAACCTCCCGAGCTTCGCCCACTCATCATCATTCACTCCGTGGATATGCTGTAATTTTTTTTTCTTTCGGAGTCAATACTCAGTGTTATTTTAGTAAAGGGATACTAAAGTCAACATTAACCTTTCTCTCAATAGGGGCTTACCTTTTCAGAACACTGAAAGTATGACCACCCTTGACAGGAGAACACCGTTGTTAAGCTAGACAACGCACAAAAATAAAGCGCTAAGTGCTGCGCAGAGGACGCAGCATAGTAACAGCGCAACCTATAGACTTAGCTTTGTGCTTTATCATTCTTCTCTTTCGCTAATCGATATACTGTTCTTGTTCGCCTGAACAAGAACAAGATGTCTTGTTCCGTTCTTCTTTGAATGGCACATACACAAGCAGGAGATCGGCCGAGACTGCAATGGTCTTACTTCTCTATCGGTGGTTTGAATAAGTATAAGGTGTCGTCTATTCCTTTCTATCCTCCCCCTGTTCTTATTTCTCCCGGAGTCCGTTGTCTTCTTTTTCTGCTTCCTATTCTTAGCCGTCCCAATATTCCTTTTCTTCCATTTCACCTCCGTCGTCGACTTGCTATTCCTCCTCTTCTTTTTCTTTCGTCGTACTCTTCTTATTGTTACTCTTTTTCATGTTCATAGTCTTCCTGATTCTTCCTCTTCCTATGTTTTCGAGTCCTCCTCCATATTTCTTGTCTTCATCAACAAAACCCTAGCCGACGCCTAACAAACGTTAATGTCCAGAAGCGTTACTTCTATCATCAGAGCCATGGCTGAAAGCACAAGCTGCCGAAACAGCAGGTTATTTATTCATTTTTTTAATCATTGTTAGCGATGGTGCTTACCGACAACGGAGGCAGCAGCAGCGCACCCAAATCGCCATTGTAACGAGTCCATGACAGCCTACGCTCTAAAGGCGCCATTCTGAATTTCCTTTCAACTGTAAGAACTAAGACTCTCAGGTTTCGGCCAATCCCCCGACGTGTGTGGGTACGCGCCATATAGGAAGGATCATCATCATCATAATAATAATTATCATCATCCTGCACTTATGCGCGTGATGTAATAGGCTTCTGACGACATCTGCTAAGGCCTACGTAATTATTTATCGGTAAAAGAGACATTGTGCTGTTAGAACACAAATAGGCGTGTTTCAGAAATCTTGGTCGAGCCAATGTGACCGGAATACGGGAGAGCAAGTACTGGAGTCTGAGACGTCGCATTCTCGGAGAAATGAAACTTCTGGATTCATTCCTTTTCTTTTAATATCGAATATCAAATGACGAAATTAATGACAAAAAGCTTTCGAAAATTACTGATCGGCCTTCAAGTGTCCCTTCAAGCGCGCGTTTGTGAGTTTCACGATGTCCGAGCGCGTAAACACCCGCCGCGGTGCTCTATTGGCACTTCGAAGGTTGCGGGATCGAATCCCTGTCGCAGCAGCCGCGTTTCGATGGGGGTGAAATGCTAGAGCATGGGCAATAAAACGAGTTAGCGAAGGCAAACCAGGAATTAGCCAAATTTTCAAATTGGCTCTTGTGAGGCGCTTGGGAGCTTTTTCCTTTTCTTTTCTATTTTCTTCTAGCAGCAATGCTTTCTAGGTCGATGGTGTGCCTTGTGTCGAGTGATCACGCAGTGATTGTCCAGTGCCTCCTTTGCAATGTCACGCAAAGCGGGAAGAGGACGGGGGGAGCGGACATGCCCGCAACCCACACCTGCTGCGCTCTGCCCAAATATACAGCAGAAACGCCTGTGTTATGTACGTGGCCGTTGGAGAATCCCAGGCAGTCAAAAGTAATCCAAAATCCCAAACAACCACGGCGGCGGGCCTCGCACGCCGTGCCCCGGAGAAGGAGGAACAATCTTTTAAACGACGAAAGGAACGCGAAACTGACGAAGCCTTTGTCTTAGCCTAGTCAGATCGTTTAAATGGGTGGTTCTCTCATTCGCTATGTCTTCGATGTTCCGAGAAACAACAGTTTTCCCGCTGTTTGTATTGTCCAGCTGGTTGCCAGTATCGCCATGGCCGTTGAATTCTCACCTCATCAGTGGAGGTCCCCGCCGCTCTTGATACCTGGTTGCTGGCTGGCCTTAATTAAGGAGCTGTGACTTGTTTCTTGCATTCGCATGTGCCATGCGAGGGCGTTAGCAACGTCCGCAAGCTTTGCATCTCCCGAATGTGTATATACGTTCTTGCCACTGGATTACCGATCCATTCCCCATCCTTCGTAGTGGGTTGAGGCCATCCTCGAACCAATGTCGCCGTCATCATCGCCAAAAACGGCCACCTTCACGCATCAGAGGAAGAGGAGGGCAGGCAGGCAGCCAGGCGGGTCCGCGACATGGGCCGGGGCCGGCGGTCGCAGCAGCTCCTGCTTCCATGGCTGCTGCTCGTAGCGCTGAGCGTGCACTGCGGCGGCGGCGAGCTGAGCGACTTCGTGAGCCGCTTCGAGCGCGTTCGCATGCAGGCGTTCAGCGTGCCGCCCACCCGCAGCGTAGACGCCATGGACGTGGCGGCCGACGCGCAGGGCGGCTACCGGGTCTCCTTCGAGGCCTACGGCCAGCACTTCAACCTGTCGCTGGCCGAGGACCCGCGCCACGTGAACCGCATCCCGGTGTTCGTACACAACACGAGCGGTGTGTCCAAGGTGGCGTACGAGGCCGACTACAGCCTCTACATCGGCCGCCTCGAGGACAACCCGCGATCCGAGGTGATGGGCTACTTCCGGGACGGCGTCTTCGACGGCGTCATACGCACCGAAAACAACGTGTACTTCGTCGAACCGGCCGACAACTTCTTCCTGGAGAAGCAGAACTACGACGCCGTCGTCTACTCCGGCATGGAGGTCATGGCGCCCGACTGCGTCACCATGCGGGGCGGCGTGCGCGCCTGCTTCCAGAACACGACGCGCGCCGCCGTCGGCCCTTCGAAGCAGCTGCAGCGGCTGTCGGCCGACGAAGACCTCCTGACGCGCATGAGCGCGCAGAGGATGCGCTCCTCGACGTCCAGCGGCACTTCCTCGGGCTTGCGCGTCTGCGGCATCGAGCTGTTGGCCGACCACTCGTTCTTCCGCTCGCGAAACCGCAACGTCAACCTGGTGGTGCAGGAGATGATCCTGCACTTGCACTACGCCGACCTGGTGTTCCGCAACACCGACTTCCAGCTACCGTTCCGCGTCGGGCTCATCCCAGAGAAGGTGACCATCTTCGCCGAGCCCAGCAGCAAGGGCTACCCGCTGGGCCAAGAAGACCTGTCGGCCAAGGACTACCTGGCGAGCTTCTCCTTCTACGTGCAGCGACACTGCCTCGTCGTGGGCTTCTCCCACCGTCCCTTCGAGAGCAACACGCTGGGCATCTCGTTCGTGGCCAACCCGGACCCCGAGGGACCCGTCGGCGGAATCTGCGAGCTTCCCATGCGCTTCATCGACCAGGACACCATCCACAGCTTCAACATCGCCTCCATCACGACGAGCACGTCGAACCGCAAGCGGGTACCACACGGAGTCTCGTTCGGCACGGTGACGCACGAAATCGGCCACAGCTTCGGCTCGCCGCACGATCCGGCCGCCGACCCGGCCTGTCACCCGATCGGCAAGTCGGGCTTCTTCATCATGGTCAAGTACTCGGTGGACGGCTCGCTGCCAAACCACCGCGCCTTCTCCCCGTGCTCGGTGCGCGACATGCGCAAGGTTCTGCGCGCCAAGGGCACCTGCCTGGCCGAAGACGGCGCTCGCTGCGGCAACGGTATCATCGAGCCCGGGGAGGAGTGCGACTGCGGCTCGGAGGCCACCTGCGACACCCTGGACCCTTGCTGTTCGCCGGCGCCGTCGGGACCGCAGCTCCACGAGGCCCTGCTGCCGCCCCAGCGGGACCTGCCGTGCACGGTGCGTCGCGCCGGCGGGTCCACCTGCTCGCCGCGATCGTCCGCTTGCTGCAGCGACCAGTGCGGCGCGACGACGCTACTGCGTAGCGCTTCCAACGCGTCCTGTCGACCTTTCGACGAGTGCATGGCGTCCGGCGTTTGCGACGACAAGGGCGTATGCCAACCGCTCACGGCGCGCGCTGACGGCTACCCGTGTCGGGGAACCAAGAAGACCTGCCGCCACGGCAAGTGCCAGTCGACTCCCTGCCAGGACCGGGGACTGCTGGACTGCGTGTGCGTGGACGAAGGGCGCTTCGGGAACGACGAGTGCCACATCTGCTGCCGCAACGGCACGCGTGGCGCCTGCCTGCCCGCCATCGAACATGGCCTCAAGTCTCTCGACGGCCGCCTGTTCGTGCAGCGCTCGGACTTCTTCTGCCACGGCCGTCGCGGACAGTGCGACGGTTTCGGCATGTGCATCGTCTCTCCCACGATATCGCACAGTAGTAGCAAGTCGACGGCGGCAGCGTTACCGCTGCTGGAGCCCGTCACGAACTTCGCACCGCTGCTGCTGCTTCTTGTGCCGCCGTTGTTGGGCAGGCAGTAATAAAAAAAATCGTTGCTCTAGTATAGACTTCTTCGTACTGTGCGCGTCGAGGGCGGGGTTTTTAGAAGGCGGGGCCGCGGCGCGCCGCCCCGTCACCGCGCCTTCGCGCGGCAGTCGGCAGCATGCGCCGGCCGCCGGCGAGCGCTGCGGTGCAGTGCGCCAGCGAAGAGCGGCGGCCGCCTCCGCTGAGCTTCTCCATCGAGAGCATCCTGCGCCGGCCTGGACCAAGTGCCGGTGAGCAAACATACATCAGCTTGCATTGGGAGTTAGCGAGGAAATTTCGACGTTATTCAGGAATCGGGTCAAGGGGGAAGGAGTGTGGTCCGCTTGTAGCGGGAGCTTATTACAACACGCGGTAAAAAGAGCACGTGCGATTTTCTTTTTCACCGCATCAACTGCAGAGATGACAAGATTACTCCTAAATCGTACATAAATTACATGACTAATTAGTTTTCTATAATTTCTCTATGTGTAATTGAGTTAAAATGCCAATTGCAGTCGGAAGAAAGCAATGACATTATGCAACAGTATTATTTTTCGAAAGTAATGAAATAACAAAAGTTCATCAGTCATGTAATAACTCGTGTGCATGAATAATGCACGTGAGCTTGAAGGACGTGGCCTTCCAGCAGTGTTTTCAAGGCTGCGATTTCTGATGCCGGGGGATTTTCTGTGTGCCCCCTTCGTTCCCACACTTGATGCTTGACATTCGGATCAACTTGTCTGCGTTATTTCTTTCCTTTGTTGGTAACATTTTTTCTCGTGTGCCACAAGGAAAGCAGACGTGCTATATTTCAGTGAAAAGTAATTGGGGAAAGCCTAACAAAGTTGTCTCACTCGCTCACGGTAATGAGTAACCGTCCTGAAATTACTCGCTTGAAGTTATTCGTTACATTACCAACCTACCAGCCCACAAAAGTAATTCATTACATCACTAATCGAAGCAAAAAGCGAATGGATCACCGCAGTTTCGTTACGGCTAAGCTCGCCGCAGCAATGACTTCTGGTTGGTGAACGTCAGGGAATTATCCAGAATTGCGATATTAGCGGGGTGCCTGAGATGTGGACGGTCGACCTCGGATAACTTTATTATCGCTTTTTTTTTTCTTTTTTGGGGAAAAATAAAGGGGGGCTTTTAGACCCCTGGTGAATGTCACTGCCTGCTACACGTAATCTCCCTCAATATGCGCTTTAGCCAAGGGGCTTACCTTCACATCCGAG
>CM023487.1:13594520-13898703 GCA_013339685.2 Hyalomma asiaticum
AACGTAAATTAGCGTCCGCCCGGTCTATAGCACAAAGCTTCAAGAAAATCTATGAGGGTTTCTCGGAAATGAAAGATTAAACAACGTGCTCGTGCTAAAGAGCACGTTATTGATGATGATGATGATGATGATGATCCTTCATATACGGCGCATACCCACATCGGGGGATTGGCAAAGACCTGATATGCTTAATTTTTAGTTGGCATTTTGCGGATACCGCAACATGGTGAATTAAAAAATAATAAGATAAAATTAGTTTTAGGAAAAGAAGAAAGGTTGAAAAAAATTAAAGGAAAGCTACATGTTATTGTTCTGTCTTACTCTTTTCCTTTATTTAAAGAAGCTGGGGCGGGGGAGGTGGTGGTGGTGGGGCAGGGTGTGGGGTGCCGTAACAAGATGATTGATTTCTGGGGTTTAAAGTCCCAAAACCAGCTCTGATTATGAGAGACGCCGTAGTGGAGGTCTCCGGAAATTTCGACCTCCTGGGGTTCATTTAACGTGCACTGACATCGCACAGCACACGGGCCTCAACATTTCGCCTCCATCGAAATGCAGCCGCCGCGGCCGGGATTCGATCCCGCGACCTTCGGATCAGCAGCCGAGTGCCATAGCTACTAGACCACCGTGGCGTCATATGCTGAAAGATGAGCAAGTGATTTCAGGCTGTATTTGCGACCAAAGTACGAAATCCCTGGTGCGTGCAGTGGAGTAATATTTCGATCGCATCTTCGCAGGGACTCCTGGGACCGTTTGACATCGTATTCTTTGTTCAAAAGGGTTTGCAGGAATTCTTTTGATTACAATGTCCTTTTCTTTCTTTTTTCTGCGCATGCTTTATTCTTGCAGTGCGACCTTCGAGTGAATAATCACAAAGGAAGTTGTCGTTGTTGTTGTTGTTTCCCTCAATTCTGGCATAATAGGCCCTCCTAAGAGTCTTCTTCTTTTTTTTAGGAGGGGTCCCACAGCCTTTATATATTCCGTGTTAGGCAGCTTATAATGCCCCTGGAAAGATGTCTCCCCAGTAATTCACTCATGTCTAGAAGTGAGGCCGACTTCAATAAAAGAATCAACGTAAGCTTGTTGTTTGTAAGCTGGCTTTACCGCATATGCTTTTTTACAGTGAAGCCTACTCATAAAGACAAACGCGATGCGGAAAGATCCGTTAACAGCGACGCGAGTGTAATCGACAACAGCGTATCACTTCACTACCACTACTGATATTACTATTACTACTACAACTACTGCTAATAATAATAATAACAATAATATTATAATAAGCAGATGCCCACAGAGGTAAAACACGCTGCATCTTCTATGCGCGTCCTTCACAGAGTCACAGAGTAGAGCACGTGATGAATTTCCCTGAATGTAATTTTTTGCCACAGAAAGACGCTCTTCGGAACAATTAATGTTAACTCCATCCCCTCCTCTCCTGCATCTTTTAGCTATTTAAGGTAGACAGACCACCCAGGACAGGCGTTTGTCCCTGGTTCGATATGCGGAGAATGACAGATTTTTCTTGTCAACTAAGGCGCCTTCATTATTTATTTGTGGCTTTGTGCTACAAAAAGTTTGACCGGATCTTACACAATTTTTTCTTCCACGGTAGATGGACGTGTCCCCCCCCCCCCTCCCCTCTTCCTGGCAAGTAAAAAATTCACAGCATATCCACGGAGTGAATGATGATGAGTGGGCGAAGCTCCGGAGGTTCATCGTAGATCGTGCCGAGTTCCGGATTAATTTAGTTAATGCGCACGCTATGAATCCTTATGGTTCAACTACGCACAAGTGAAATCTCCCACCGGCACTTCATTGCAAGTCAACATCCAGTGCATATATATATATATATATATATATATATATATATATATATATATATATATATATATATATATATATATATATATATATATATATATTGAACAGTTCTCCAGCGCGAGCAGTCAGTATTTTGCAATCAAGAAAGCTAGAAGACACTGCCTGCGTCAAGCTTGTCTCTCGAGGGTGAGGGCGCGTTCTCCTTCTTTGCGAGCTGGTAGCGCGTTCATCGAAGAAAGAGCGTTTCCATAGTCAACGTGAGAGAGCTCGCGCGCCGGGAGGTACGCACCGAGGGCGCGCCTCCCACACGTAGCATCATTCATTTCTTTGAAGGTAACGCGCTACTAGGAACAACGGACGGACAGACCCAAACCTTAAGGAGCTTCGCCCCTAAAATAAGACAGGCGTCAGACGCGTGTGCGACTGCTTCCGTGACAATAAAGATGTTGGCCTCGGAAGGGAGATCGCGTGCTTCGACTTCCTGACACTGGCGATAATAATGCGAAGTTGGGGGGAAGGGTGGGGGGGGGGGGGGGGGGGGGGAGAAGGTGTCGTTCACAGGTGTTCGGACCACCTTTATTAGCAAGCTGGGAGAACGGGGAGTGTCGTTTACTCACCCTCCTTCACTCTCCTCGCCCCCCTCCCTTCCTAGGGATTTACGTTTCAAACGCCAAACCTCTTTCTGTAAAACCAACTCTGAGATCTGGAGCACTTCCGAAGAGCAGAAGCGCAGTAATGTGATAGCTGCTTTTTCACATCAGACAGTACCGCTGAGCACTATCTATGGCTTTCTGAAATGCTACGGACTAGTGCTGACATGCCGGAAATGTTTGTTTTGCTGGACTTAAAAGCTAGCAAGATGCAATTACGTAAGTTGTGAAGCCTACTTTACTTCAGAGCAATATTTAAATTCTTATATAATTCAAACTAGAAACCTATATTTACAAAAAAAAAAGCAAAACAACACGGCCGTCCGCGGCAAGATGTGCGTCGCCCCTTTGCGATTTTTTTTTTATTTTCTCCACGGCTTTGTTGTCAATGGCAAACTGTGACGACAGCCGTGACGACGTCGTGGAACGGTGCTGATCCGCAGAGCACGTTATGCGGAGCAGCATCACTCCACGCCGCTCAGGCCTTGCAGTATTCACAAATGACATCTTACGCTAAAAAAAAAAAATGTTCGTAAGAGAATATTCCAGCCAATCAAGACGCTGACCACATCGTTAGCGAAGCCTGTTGAATAATGGGATCACGAATTTAGACGGAGGTTTTCCAGTTTTGTCTCTCAGCAGGTCGATCAGTGCTAAAACCTTGTGCAGGTGTGTCTCACGAGTCGTAAAATCTGGCAACGTGGTAGGCGCAACACGAACGGTACAACACATACGTCGCACATGCTACGTCACGGATGCATCAAATGGATTCAGGCGCAGCACGCAAGGCAGTTTATGTGTGTATCGACGTGAATTAGGGGTAATTGAAGGAAGACGATTTAGAATCACGGTGGGTTAACGTGTATCGTGGGAGCATGAATTAAGAAGCATTACAGTAGTTTATATATACACTGACATGAACTAGAGGCAATTAAATGCAAACATCATAATCGATGTGAATTAAGCGGTGTCTATGTGGATTAACTGTAATTAAGAATAAGCAAATTAGAATCATGGTGCATAAGGTGGATAAAGGCAAGTTATGTGTACGTCGAAGTGAATTAGGTATGTTTAAGGAAGGCAAGTTAGAATCTGGTAGTTAATGTTATGTGAGGTGAGTTAAGAGCAATTAACGGAAGAAAAATTAGAATCACGGCGGTTTTGAAAGGCTGTCATTAAAAGGCTGCATATGAAGGTGAATAAAGGTTAATTAAAGGAAGGGAAATTAGAATCTTGGTGGATTAAGCTGCATTTGCGCATTAGCCTCCGGCGCTGCACAGGGCTTTCGCCTTTGTCCTTTGGCGCTGAGCAAAGTGGTTCTTTTTATACTGTTCGAACCTTGCTTTGGGTAATACGATTTTCGGATTATATGTATAACGGTCCGGCTCACGCGAAGGTCGTACCAGTGAGATTTCGTTATATTGTATTACCCGGGCCTTTTTTTTTTATTCTTACCTAATTCAGTTACTCTGTTCCTATTTCTTATATTATTTAGCCGATCTATCACTCTGTTTCAATTTTGCGTTTATCCCGTTATCTTTATGGGCTCCTCTTGTTGTACGGGTGACACATGGAGCCATTCCGATCTTAACCGATCCTGACAGGGATCGCGTTCGATCTTCGGTGATCGCGATTCGGGCGCATTGCGGAAGGGGGGGGGGGGGGGCATTCGCAGTGGAGAAATTAGAACCCGATCGGAACTCGATTGCGATACAAAGTGCTCCGCGTGACACCTCCCTACTTTTATTTTTTTTTTTTACCTATTTCCCGCGCTAGCGGGTACGCGCCATAAGAGTGGCCCGTCATCACCATCGTCGTCAGCACCAACATGGCGGCCGTCGATCTGGCCTGGGACGAGCCGGCGCGCCGCGGCGGCCGCTACTCGCCGCGCGCCGTGCGACGCCTCGCCTCGTTGTCCGAGGAGCGCGTCACCGACGACTCCTCGGACACGCTCGTTCCGCGCCGGTCCTTCCTGTACCGCATGCGAGACGACGACTACGGCGAGGAGTCCGAGTACAGCAGCAGCAGCAGCGAGACCACATCGGCCCGCCACCGGGGCAGCAGCAGCAGCAGCGTGCTCGGCTGGAACCGCACTCCGGCGCCGGGGTCAGTCTTCGCCGTCGTCAGCACTGCCGTCGTACTGCTCTGTTCGGGCGCGCTACTGTACCTGTACGTGAACTGGTCAAACGACCGGCTAAGCCAGCAGCTGGCAGCGGCCACCAAGCGCGGCCCGGCCGCCGCCGCTTCCGGTGCGGATGCCGGATCCAGCAGCACCGTCCCAGACAATGCCACCGTGGCCGAATCGTCCAGCAGGGTAGACGACAGCACGACCGAGAGAACGCTGCAGCAAGAGCAGAAACAGCAGCAGCAGCAACAGCAGCAACAACAAAGCCCGTTGCACAGTGTTTGCTTGACCCGCTTCTGCCTGGCGCACTCGTCCTACCTCGAGGGCTACCTCGACTGGGCGGCGGATCCGTGCGCGGACTTCTACGCGTTCGCGTGCAGTCGACGGCGCCGGGCTTCTGACGCGCTGCTCGCTGCGCGCACGGAGCGCGCTCTGCTCGAAGCGCTGCGCGGAAGGCCACCGCCGCTGCTGGGGCTGTGCTGGAAAGGATCGGCGCAGGCAGGATTGAGACAGCTGCGCGAGCTTCTCGAGGACGTGGGCCTGGCCGGCTGGCCTTACCGCAACAACCGAGACCACGTGGACGCGTGGAGAGTCGCCGCCACGCTCACCAGGGATCTCGGCTTGGACGCGCTGCTCGCCGTCGAGCTGCTGCAGGTGTCCCAGTCGTTTTGCTTGTTTCGGCATGTGCATGTGTGTGCGAAGAGCAGAGTTTTCCGTATAAGTTCGACGAGTCACATATGTAAGAAACTATGGTGGGCAAGGAGCGGCGCTATTCGTTTGGCTAACGAAATGAAAGGACGGCACGCAAAAATTCCGTTAGCAAGCCCCTCCACACTTACAGCTTGAACGAAGATGGCTGGGATTCAGTTCAATGTTTAGGTTTCTGTATGCTTTGTTAGACTTGACAGAAACGGAATACTGAAATAGATCGCAAGACGCGCCCTGTATATTTCACAGGTCTTGAATTCGTCATGCCACAGCGGATCCTGTCGAGCGCAGCTCTGCGGTTTCTATATTCATTTGAGCCATGCATCCTGAAGGCTTGGAAAGCGCGGAGAAGGGAATAAGAACGGCGCCACGAGCTCTCTACGAATCTAACGCTCTAGAGTTGTAGCCATTCGGCTTAGGCCAAAATACGCAGTTTTAGGTGTGTGGAAAAGCACAGCGCACTTTCTTGTCTTGTATATTGTCTCTACACATGTATCCTTTCGGAATTGCGTCACGTACTTCGTGCAATAGCGTTTTGCCGACTTGGCTCCGAACGAAACCCTGACGAGATCGAGTGGCTGCAGACGGCCGGCGGCCAGACCCTGGTGACCCTTGGCGAACCGGACCTGCTCATCGGGCAGCACCGGGAGCGGCGACTGCCGCGCTGGTACACGGACGGCGCCGCGGCAGCGTTTCGCCTGGTGGGCAACGCGGCGGAGCCGAACGCCAGCGCGGGCGTACGCGACTTCTCCGAGAAGCTGGCCGAGATCTCGAGCAGCCGCGGCGAGGACGACTTCGCGGCAAGCAGGTTCCGCATCACCAGCGTCGCGTCGTACGCCGCCTACAAGCCGCTGCTGTCGCTAGTCCTGCGCGGTCTGATCACGGTGCGCGACCAGACCAAGCTCCTGGTCAAGAGCGACCGTTACCTGCGCGCTCTGCGTTCGGTGCTGCAGATGACGCGCGCCTCGGACGTGCTCAACTACCTCGGCTTCCGGCTGGTCGTGCACGTCTCGCCGCTGCTGCAGGGTGAAGAGTTCCGCGAGCTGTGGCAACTGCACCTCAAGGGAAGGGCGGCGCCCGCCGCCGGCTGGCCCCGATGGAAGCGCTGCCTGCGCCAGCTCGAGCCGCTTTTGCAGGACGCGTACATGACCGCGTTGGCGCCGCTACTGGACCCCAGGTTGCCGTCGCTGTCAGCCCTGGCAGCCGAGCTCAAGGGACGCATGGTGGCATCGTTACCGTCACTGCCGTGGATGTCGACGGGCGACAGGGCGCGCGCCCGCAACGTGCTGGCCGGGGTACGAGTTCGCTTCACCTACACGTCTTCGCCGGCGCAGCGCCATCACCAGAGAACTCCGGCGGCGCGTCTTCTCTCGGCGTACCGCGACGCTTGCCGTTCGTCGCTGGCCACGAGACTCGGAGGTCGCTGGAAGGGCTCGCTGTTCGACACGTGGCCCCGGTGGGACTGGGCCAGCGGCTCCGTGTTCGTTCCCGCGGCTCTCCTGGACTTGGGTCAGCCGGCGGACCAGGAATCGCTGGGCGTGCCACGTCTCGCGACTCGCTTGGCCCGAAGCCTCCTCCAGGCGGTGCACCAGCGAAGTCACGCCTTGGGCCGCGTCGAGTGGTCGCTGAACACGTCGACCGCCCTGCACCGCCTCCAGGGCTGCCTGGACGCCCAACGCGGAGGACCGGAGCCCGACGGCCTCTCGTCCCTCCACCGCTGGCTGGACAGCGAGGCGCTCGCGCCCGCGCAGGCGCAGTTCGCGGCGTACCTGCGCGAGCACCGCGTCGCCATGGGCGACACCCTGCGCAAGGGACTGACCACGCGCCAGCTGTTCCACGTGCTGCTCGCCACCAGCTTGTGCGACGGAGGCGAGCCGGAGGCGCAGGAGCGCGTCAACCAGCCCCTGCGCAACTCGCACGAGTTCGCCACCCTGTGGAACTGCTCGCTTGGCTCGCCCATGAACCCGCACCGCAGGTGCACGCTCTGGACCGTTGCGCAGCAGTGAATAAAGGCGCCGTGTTTCTTTGCACTGTTTGGCGACAGCCGTCTCCCTTTGCCTAAGAAGGATATATATGTTAGACATACGGAAGAATGGGGAGGGATGTAGAGGTCGGGCGCGACATAGCACTTAGGTGTCCACCGTCCCCGTACGTCAACCGCCAAGAAAAAGTGAACCAGCTAAATTCAACCAGTGAAAGGATCACGGAAAAGACCGAGGCGGTGCGCGACTAAACGCTTGCACGGCAGACGTCTGCTTGCGCAAGTGATTAACATTTCGTAATCACGTGAGAACGTTTTTTATCGGCGTGCGAATACTGTATTTTTCTTATAGTTTTCGAATAGCGTTTAAGAATGCGATTCGCACATAACCTTTGCTATTCGAACTACTTGAAATTTATGAAAGGGAAAATCAGCATCCACCCGTTTCGTAGCACAAGGCTACAAGGAAATCCATACGGATTCCTCAGAAATGAAAGCTTCCTAGTTGCTGAAAAATTCGCCCTGGTCCGGGGTTCGAACCCGGGACCAACGCCTGTCCGGGGCGCTCGCATCTGCCAATTGAGCTAACCAGTCGGAGGCTAGCGATTGACAGCGCGAGGGCGAATCCATCGACAACTCGAAGCACATGGGCGTGAATATATGGCTAATATGAGTTCTGCGGAAACCCGCAAGGTGGAGCAATGTCCTGGTCCGGGTTCGAATCCCGGACCAGGACGAATTTTTCGGCAACTAGCTATCATTTCTGAGAAGTCCGTGTGGATTTCCTCGTAGCCTTGCGCTACAAAACGGGTGGATGCTAATTTTTCCTTTCATAAACATTACTCCACCTTGCTGGTTTCCGCAGGAACTCATTTGCCATATTTGAAATTAGTAATTAAGAAAGAAAATACGCTATGGTCCCGTGACAAGTGGCCCATTCCCGCAGAACAATTGCGTTCCGCAGCAAAGTACGCACTAGCGCAATGCGGCGAAGCTAGCGTTACCTGCAACGCGGCGTAGTTAAGACGCGTACTGCGGCGAAGCTAACACTTGGTGCTCTGCGGTGATCTTTACAATTGTGTACTGCGGCCAAGCTAACACTGGATAGAGCCGGCTTTTCCCCTCGACTGCGGCACTCCTCTGACAGATCGAGAAAATCACGAATTATGTCGAATTCACCGTCTTAACAGTTCGCTATTCTGAAACGCGTACCTTAGTAAGATGCACTGATGGCTCGCGCCATGAATGTTGGTGTGCTCGCCATCGAGGTAGGACCACGTCTCTAATCCCGACAACCTTAATCTCCATTGCTGCTACCTTGTATAAATACGAGTGCACGCTGGAATGGGTACCGTGAAAGCTTTATTTTATTGACTGATACATATCGTTGTATAAATTTGAGTGCTCTACGAACTGTGCACAAAGGGTGGCGGGCTCCTTGTCGGAAACCTGCCTTTAGTTCCTGCTGCACCAGCTAGTCCCTCGGGACCTTAATAGGTTCAATGTATGTCTGCGTCTCGTGTCTCAATCTCGTGTCGCTTTCGCGTAATCATTTGAAACGCTTACGGCCCGTTCCCCGCGCGAAGAAAACTTCATTCCAATAACCATTTATGCGCTGTACACGACATGAAAGCGTCGTCATATATGGCTGCACCGAACGTCTGCAGACGTCAGGTCTGAGCCTATACACGACCTGTCCTAAGGTCCGCGCCTGTGGTGTGGTGCACGGGAAAGATAAATAAAAAAAAAGACATCAGTGCGCCGCATTTTTCCACCTGCACGAAGCCTCCTTTATATTTCTTTCTAAAATTTCTTTTTAAGGAGGGCAAGCAGCGAGGGAAAACGTCGTCGGCGCGGATTCCAGTGTAACGCGCTTTCGCTAAAAAGGCTAAGTGGCGTATATAGCTCAATCCCCGCACATAAGCCCCGTGTGTGTTGCGGGCCCTCGGGGTCGGGAAGGGGGGGGGGGGGGGGTAGGGACAGAATCCTGGCAAGATTTTGTAAGCAGATTTAGCGCCAGCGACAGACAGAGAGGGGCAGAGAGCGAGCCGAGCGCGCGCGCGCTTTGTGGCTTTCCAAACTATGCTGGTCGTACGCGCTCGGCGCTTTCGGGCTTCTCCTGTGCGGATTATCCGGCACGCGGATTTAGTCGGCTAAAGGGCGGCAGCGCCCTGAATCCCCGTCGACGGCCGCCGCCCGCGTTTTTGGCCCCCCTCGACCAGAGAAGGAAGGCCGAGAGAAATGCCGAGTGTGGGCGAGAGAGATTCGATTTCCGCAGCTGCCGTCTGCACGCGCGCGCCATTTTCATATGAAAAGCGCTCGCGGAAACCCTCTTTTCCCAATCCGCGGATGCTCTTTTTCTCGCAGCGCCGCCGGAGGCGGAGCAGCGACTCCGACAAGAGGAGCAGCGGTTGGGTCGAGTGGTCGTCGCCGAGCAGCAGCAGCAGCAGCAGCAGCAGCCAGCGCCACAGCGCCAGCGCCGCCACCGTACCATCTTCAGCGAGCAGCAGCTCGCCCATCTGGAGGCGGCGTTCGCGCGAACCCACTATCCGGACGTGGCGCTGCGGGAACAACTAGCGCTACGCGTGCACCTGCGGGAGGAGCGTGTGGAGGTGACAGTTCGATCGGCGTGGTGCCTTTGGAACCGCGGCGCTGACGAGAGCACGCCCGTTGCAGGTGTGGTTCAAGAACCGCCGGGCCAAGTGGCGAAAGCAGCAGCAGCAGCAACAGCAGCAACAACTGCAACAGCAGCCGGGACCTGCGGCGCTGCTGCCGTGCTGCGTCAACGAAGGGCCGGTCGCGTGCGCGGCGATGCACGACCCCTTTGCGGTAGTGCTGCCCGGCAGGCAGCAGTGTTCGCTGCTCGCCCCGGGTCGCTGCTCTCCTTGATCGAGCCCCCCCCCCCCCACTTTCGTCAAACACCCGGTTCAAAAAGAACACGTTCCCAGAATTCCGCCTCTTCGTCAAATTCTGTAACGCCATTTAGCTGAGAAACACGGAGTGTTGCGGCTGGTCGTTCGAACACTCGCGCATCGTGGCAGAGCGAAATATTGAGCAATATGTGGAACACATACAGAGGGCGCAAGCGATCGTCCCGTTTGTATGTGTACCTCGTTTAATTCTTTATAATATCGCATGTATAGCAGACAAATGCGAATTGGTTGGTCGTTCAGTAGTTCACGCGCCGTAGATGCATGACAGATTACGCAAGAGACACACATACATACGGGAAAAGCGCTTGTCCCGGCTGTATGTGGCCCTCCTTCGATATTTCGTGCTGTCGCGATGCGTGAGAGTCTGTAATGGCGGCGCTTTCTGAGCCAATCACAGATGCCGTAGCGGCCCTCTGAGCCAATCAGAGTTGAAAAGACGGCGAGGTGGCGGAATTCGCTAATGTACAGTCGCGAAGAAATAGCTTGGGAGAGACTTCAGTGCTTCCGTCATTCCCTGAACCTTTGGCGACGCAGTATCGGCCTAACACGCGATCTCTTGAGATGGCACATTAGGTGAGGGTGCGGTTGACGATGTCGTAGTCTTACCTATACAATGCACGAGTGCGCTGACGTAGCGTTTACGTGTTGGGCCGGTACACTTCTACTTGCCGTGTTTATTTAACGTTACCTCCTAGTTTTTCCCTCTTTGATGTGTACAAAAGTGCAATCTTATAAACGGTTCGGAATGCAAAACCAATTGCTTTCCATCGAGTGATTGGAGAGAACAATGTTTTCGCCAACAAGAGAACGCGATGCTGCTCAATCACGAGAGGCCGAGCGAACGGTCCCGTTCTTGCGAGTCAAACTCAAAAAGGACGAAAAGAGAAGAGAGATAATTCCAGGTGCGCAATTTTGAGACACGTGGCGCGGTGGAGACTCGTTGAAGCGGTCGTTTGTGTTGTTTGTGAATAAATACAGCTACATCTTCATTGGTGTGGTGTCCTTGCACCTTTTTAACAGCTGAGCTGTTTACGGTGGAGGCTGATCCGCAAGTAGCGACGTTCAGAGGTAACAGCGGAGCTGTACGCAGAAGGGTAAAGCGGACCGTTCTTGCCGTTGATCTACCGCCCACCGCACTGCTACTTGACAGCGAGAGAGAGAGAGGAAGGAAGGAAGGAAGGAAGGAAGGAAGGAAGGAAGGAAGGAAGGAAGGAAGGAAGGAAGGAAGGAAGGAAGGAAATAAAGAAAGAAAAGTCTCGGGTTGCGCAGAAGGAAAAAGCGAAGTCGCGCTTGCCCTGTACACCTACACACACCCTTTTCCCTCGGCCCACTTCAGCATGATAGTGACAGCGATGTTGCTAAATGACAGTGATAGTGAACTTGACACATCCTTGCCCCAGCTCAGCTGTTTACTCTGATTTCAAAAGCGATGAACTGGCTTTAAATTTTCTTTCGTTCTTTCTTTCTTTCTCTATCTCTTTCTTTCTTTCTTTCTTCGTGATACGCAGCACAGCGACATATTAAACGATTGCTGTTCTGGCGATCGTGCTGCAGCATGCTGGGGGGAAAGTGGCGCAATAGCGTATTTGCCTGTGTACATGTATACAAGCGCCGCATGTGTAGCTGAACCTGTAGACCTTTCACGGTAGGAGGGGAGTACTTCTTTTTTCCAGACTGTGGCACGTCATTACAAAGGCCGACGTCACTGCCTCAAAAGTGCGTTTTTGTTGTTTTTGTTTGTTTTTATTTGTCTTTTTTCGGTCTAGCATATGTACAGCACCGCCAAGAGTGGATTAGGGCCACATCCAGCGAGCATTCTGTGAAACGATGTATAGACCAGAATTATCGTCTCCTGGTCATCTTTTGCCCGAGGTTGCGACCCTTGCTTACGCGGCCCTTGATGAGTATATTGGTCATGTTTGACGTAAGAATTCCGTGGTACTTGAACCTTGCAGTTCTGCATCCTCTCTTTATTTTCGTTATCTCATAGCTGGAGGTGTCGACTGTACGCGGTCAACCTCGATGTGCGCGTATGGGCTGCAAACCGCAATATGCGCGTAAGACCTGCCCTCAAACGTTAACAAAAGAGTATCAGACAACTTAGTAAATGTATTGAGATTGCGTCAAAACAGCATTGAATAGTTGTCAGTATTTTTGAAGTTTATGCGTAGCATTCAGGGAGCGAAGTGGAAACCAGCACTCAATCAAGAGCCCGGATATGAAAGGCGGATATGAGCATAAGACCGGAAGTGCGTAGTCTTTAGTGCTTTCGTGTTTCTCTCTGTCATTTTTCTTTTCTCGTCAGGAAATGCCCATCGGACATCGAACCCCGTTGTTGAATAGCGGTGAAAGAGGCCCCGATACTGCTGGACTAGGAAGATGTGCTTTCGAAAGAGTTACGCAAAGGTCCTCAAGTCACCTGGCATGCATTAAACGCGGAACCATGGCACGGCCTGACTACTACTATATGATCGCCCATGCTGTCCATGTCACGTAACATCATCACACGACGTTATCATGACGTAATCGTGTGTCGTCACTATGCGGTCATCGTATTTTGTCATGTGATGACATCACATTGAAAGCACGTGACAGCCTTTTTTTTTTTTTAACCGGGCAGAACGCAGATGAGCTTTTAGCCGTTGAGAAGAAGGCCGTCGGGCAGAAGGTAGATGGGCTTTTTGCTTCATGAGCTACATAATGTTAGGGCATGTAACGTCATTGTGAACATGCAGATTCCTCCTTGAGGTACAGTTTTACGGCAGCGCGCATTTCGCCTGCAAAGGTTGTTTCACGGCAGCGTAACTAACGTTGCCGCGAAGCCTCCGTTAGGCGCCACCTTGCGCGCAACCGCTGTGCTGTCCGCATCGAAAGGATAACTGGCTTCAAGATCATAGGTGCCTGCGGTGCAGTGCTTTTGCAGCAACGCGGGAGGAACTCCTGAGCTGCTTCCGCGAGCACAGGCTGCCGGCCAATAGCGCTGAGGCGCTCCTTTGGTCACGCGGTCGTTCCCGAGCACAACAGGCGCCCCGCCCCACAAAGCAGTATGCGACTTTTTCGGGGAGCAGCCGTAGCCTATAGTCTGTTTCAGAAGTTCCGTGCAGCACTGTGGAAGCAGATGTCAAACGTGTTCTTCCGCGCCTTGTCATCTGCCAATGGCGGGCGCTGTGGTGGAAGCTGCAGCCCTGAAAGGAGGAAGATGAAGCGGGGTGTGCGTGTCCCAACAATGACATTTCGTCTCGTTTCTGAAGAATTCTGCGTTCGATGGCCTCGTAGCCTTGGCTGTGCTGCACGGAACTCCTGAAACAGACTATAGTGGTAGCGTGCTTCCTTGGCACCTCGGGAGGCGCGGGTTCGACATAATCCCTCCACTCCATAGTTTGCGTGTGTGTCTGTGTGCTTGTTATGTCTACGCTTCATGCAAGTATTTCTTCTTTTGAGTGCGTTTTAGTCGTTTTTGTTTTTCAATTCGCAAACGCTGTATTCGCAAACGCTGTATTTTCCATTCGCAAACGCTTACCATGTTCTAGGCATCACGGGTATGGGCCACATGTGATTGCAGTATCACTGATCGTGACGAGCACGACGAGCTCATTATCATATCAGTGATGTAAAGATCAATCGTGCATGATCGTACTACAATCATGCCCAACCATGCCAATTTTGAGATATACCAGGTGAACGAAACGACCAGGAGAGCATCGAGATGTAGGCGGTTAGATAGATTTAGATACGGTCAACGTGAGTCCAGTTCGCTAAGAAATGCTTCGCATTTAAAAGAAAGAAAGGAAGGGAAAAGGGAGAGAGGGAGGGAGGGAAATGTACGCACACGCCAAACTTCGTTTGCCCCCATTTTACTGATAGCTGCATAAGGTCGAGATTGATAACTATGGATTGCCGTCCGCAGTTAACAGCGGAGCTGACACGCAGAAGGAAGACAGCTCTTGTCCTTGGCCCACAAATCAGTCATTGTATCCAGACTGAACTAAAAAGTTTAACTTTCTTGGTCTTTCTGAAGCTTACGCGTAGTATGGCACATTGAGAGAGTGGAAGTGAAAACCGGAAGTGAATAAGGAGCCCGGATTTAAAAACCGGAAATGCATAAATTTGACCGTTTTTTTTCCCCGTTCCTTGCTGTTAATTTCAGTAAGGAATTAGACACAGGACATCGAACCCAGTTGCAGAATATCGGTGAAAGCGGCCTCCTACTGGCTTATTGCTGTTTGATTGCGACAACATAAACGCCCATGCTATTTCGAGGTCAACATATGGCCTTACTATAGCGCAATCAGGTGGCGTCACCATGTCGTTATCGTCTTTAGTCATGACATGACGTCATTATCACCATGACGTAATTATTTGGTCACGCGAGATTTTGTTTGTTTTTCGTATTGAGTGGTATTGCCGTTCAGTGGATGGAAGCCGGATTTCTCTCTTCACGGACTAGAACCCGTGCAGGAACACATGCCAACATCAGGGTGAAGAAAATCATGCAGACTTCGCCTTGAACTACGGCTTCATGGCAAGACAGATTTCATCTGAAAAGGTGGTTTCACGGCAGTGCGATTCACTTTGCCATGAAGCCAACGCTTCAAGCGCGTTATGCACGAAAAAAAAAAGGAAAAAAGAACTTCCCTTCATTCGTTGCGAATACAAATAGCTGCACATTTCGCGGTGCCGTCTTTTTGTCTTACAACAAGTGGTCATCATAATGGCCTGCGGGCGTTTCCTTCGTTGAGAACTCGGTAATTGCTTTAGTCATGAAAATGCATCTGGAAATATTTTTACGGTGTGTGTATTCGGAATCCTGACCCCCAATCTATAACGTACATAGTTTGGTTGCATCGCGTAGTGGATTCAGAGCGAAAAAAACACGGTTTCGATTTCCCAGCGCTCGTTCCCCTCAATTCCGCATCCGACGTAGTGTTAGCCGCGACCATGGCATTCGAGATTGGCGCGCCCTCGGAGGTCATTTAAAAATAAGCCGTGCACCAACTTAGCTAGAGTTACCGTATATGATCCCGCAGGGCCCATATAGTAAACCTAGGCCATGCTTCCGAGCGGTGGCTCCAGAAGGGGTCCAATTATTTTGTTGCTTTCTAGCTTTGATATAAAGTTATTTAGAGCAAACAAAGGTTTAAAATTGTTTACGTACTTAAACGGCTTCAGTTGACGACAATGAAACGTCACTGAATAGTATCTATGCCGGGCGGTGGTGTGGCATGGTCGTTCCGGTAGCGCAAGAAAGCTGGGATTTCAAAAGGGCGTTATTAAATGTGGACTGAATATTGTGCCGAAATATTTCGCAATCACCATGTCGAATGCTTACCGAACCGGGCAACTCCGTATTCTTTTCATGACCCCTTTAAGCGATTCTCAACGTTTTCTTTGTTGAGAACTCGGAACTTTTGTCTTAATATTGGCCTCGCAAGAGTATCGTGATGTATTCGTTCGCATAAAGAAAAACACCATATATTCGCCAATCCCGTCACCATAATCATAAAGAGCTCCTTTAAACAGACTGACAATTAAATTGCAGTGCAGGACAGTTAACAGTTGTTCTTTTTATTATTTTCACGGATGTTCCTGTCATAAAAATGACAGGTTCATGCACAATCCTCAAAGGCGATCCAGCAATTCCCTGCAGATGTACGGCACATATTTAGGACTGTCTACAGTTCAGCCTTGTTGCAACGAACGCTGATATAACGAAATATCGTTCATAACGAAGTAAATACGAAGTTTGGTTTGTCACACTTTATTTAAGCGACCCTTATTCTGCTTACAACGAAACCAAAAACGCTAGAACCGCCGCGATAACGGCTGTGACGAGGAAACATTGGGTTCGCGCGAGAATCGAAACTTGAAATGTAGCACAAAAAATCAAAACGAATATTGAAAGAAACTTCACAACCATGTTTGTTTTTTCTTTAATTTGCGGAAATTTTGGTCATCCAGAGCGAAAAAAGAAGCGCATTTGACTGGTTGCGCCGCCTATGGATATGTAGTGAACCTCCAACAAGCAGAGCGCGCGCCAGGAGGCCGAGAAGCAGCCGGCAGAAACTTCCGACGTCCAAACCTACTGAGTAATGCGTTTCTGTATCGGGAACACTTGAGCTAGCCAGACTGCCGATTTGTAGGATCCTGTTTTTATCTCTACTGTTAAAACGAACATCGGAAATAACGACCTAATTTATGGTGCCGACGCTATGTCGTTACAACGAGGTTCTACTGCACAACAGCGCTTGTTGTTTGTGTGGACATAACGCTTATGCGCCATGCCACTTACCGTGAGATATTGCGGCTGGATATTTACTTATCATTATTTATCGCGAACGGAAGCTGTCCACCATCATGTTACGTCGTGAATCGCTGCGACTTTCTCACTTATCTTTGTACACTTGTCCACTGGCGCTAAAATGTACAGACACCGACAAGCTAAATTTAAACGCAGCAGTGCTGTGCCACTACGCCCACGGCCCACACGTGCACCCCATTGTTGTACAACCTTTATTTTACGTCGTGACTCGCTGCAACTTATCTCTGTACGCTTCCATAAAGATGTGTCCTTGTCCACTGGCTCTAAAATGCACATACACGGACAAGCTAAACTTATGCAGCAGTGCTGTGACACTATGCCCACGGCCCACACGTGCACCCCGTTGTTGTACAACCTTTATTTTACGTCGCGACTCGCTGGGACTTGCTTATACTTATCACTGTACGCTTCCACAAGAATGTGTCCTTGTCCACTGGCTCTAAAATGCACATACACGGACAAGCTAAACTTATGCAGCAGTGCTGTGACACTGTGTCCATGGCTCCCACGTGGAGGAAAGCGGGTACACATTCCAAGTCCTACTTGACGTTGAGCAGACTTGCTGTAGACTTGCTTCCAGTTATCCGTGCTCACAAAAGTCTACAGGCGGGCACACATGACACCGTATTGAAGTGCAGTTTCGACCACGACCGCGCGTAACCACCGGGCAGAATTACGACTGTTCATCAGCGTGGAGTCGTTCTTCCGTGGAGTCCAGTGCCTCGGGGTCCACGTGGAAACAGGAGAGGATGCGAGCCCTGCACACGGGACAGGTCTGCAGGCGCGAGAAGCACGCGACACACAGTCCGGCGTGTCGACACGGCAGCAGCGCCAGGCTGGCGGGCTCCACTTGGCACACCATGCAAGAGGCTCCCGCGGGCGTGAACAGGGTGCGCAGAGGCCAGCTCTGGCCGCCGGCCAGCTTCACGTGCTGGGCCAGAAGCCGAGGTCCACCGGCCAAGAGCTCCACGGCCCCGACCAGGGCCACCTGTGTTTATAGCACACGTGTTCCTCGAGAAAACAGCTATAGATATACCTCAATGGTTCCACGCGAATGTAATTGACACGACCTTCGAAGGAACCGGAAAAATAATTCGTATTATCCGAAAATCGTATCGACCGCGTGAAAACACACTGCGCCTAAGCGTGTTGGACGGGGAGGGGGGAAACGTATTAAGCGGGATCGTATCAACGAGTTTCCACTCTATACGTATGTAGCGTACTATCATCATGTCATCTCCGCCATCTTGGAGAGCGGCGCCCACCAGGTGAAGGTAAAGTGCTAAGGGCAAACGCGAATTGATATAGTTTCGAATTTCAGCTCTTTCTGCAGGGCGCAGCGACGTTAACCCTCAAGACACAGTTAGGCGCGCGATGTCATTGCGCTTTTCAGGTCAGTATGAATGGACCTGAGGGGTCCTTTAAGGTGAACTAAAACAATACTGCTGTTCAAAGTGACGTAGCACACATTAGCCGACGTTACCCAACATTACAGCTATCATTTAGAATTTCAGCTAGCATTGTGGCATGACTAACATCGTCATGCTCGACTGCATGGAGTGGGTGGAACACAAGGAAACGTTTGAAGAGCTTTAGAATCGGGCACTCAAGTTTTCGAGCGGGTACGCCCGCCATTTTTGAAGAGTAGCAAGGGGGGTTAATCGGCGTATTCACGGAAGGTTGTGGCCGCTACTGCACCAGCGTGGCCCGCTCTGGTGAGGGCGTCCGTCACCGGGTCTACAGTGGTTTGCAATGGTGTGCAGTGGTTTTAACGCGCGTGTACTGTGTGCGGCGCCCGCCATCCACGAACGCATCAAGACGATTTTCGCGAGGAAGCAGTTCCTCTCGAATTTCGCGCCCGCGCGGGCTGCGCGCATACCTTGAAGACGGCGTATTAGTCGCCCTTGACTGCAGCAACAGCGACAACGAAGAGTAATTTCGTTCTGTGGCAGTGCAATAAGCGCGATGTTAGAAACACGGTGGCATGTTCTTGAGCAGCTATTCCGCACGGCCTGAGCGCACAAAAAACCGGCCGCCGGCTGCACCGTGGTTTTGAAGCGTGGTACTTCGCCCTCTACCCTCTTGATTAAACAAACATATATATCGGTAAAATTTGTGCGGTTTTTTTTTCCCATGCGCTTATTCTCTTTCGGACGTTCTTACGTTCCCCAAAGCATCATTAAAATCTGTCGTTGACTGTATTTGCACTTGTCATGGGTAGGGAGACAGGCTCAAAAGACGACAACGATGAAGTAGCGCAGAGGAACGGTCGAATGCGCCTGTTGAGAAAGAAGAAGAGGGGGAAAATGAGGAGGAGGCCAGTGCAAGAGGTGGAAAAGAAAGGATGGTGTGCGAAGGAGGACGGAAAGCTTTTGATGGTACGCGCCACGTCCGAACATATCACTGGTGGAAGGCAGAGCTCGAGACATGCGACCGAGCTGAATACGAAAAGATTGAGCTGGCACTATTCTTGGACTCAGTCCACCTCTCGACACAACCAACCCCAGTTTGACTGACTACTGCCGCCCGATTCCTGGCCTATCCCCCCGAGTGGGTGAACACCATAAAAGACGTTCATCATCATCACCATCACCACAACCACCACCAGCGAGGAAGTATAGAGGAAGGATGGTCCGTAACTATACGCTCTCACACCGGGAACATCTAGCGACTGGCCGATACGTGAAGCTGGTGGCTCGAAGAGGCATGTCCGCCGCGGTGGTGTAGTGGTTACGGTACTCGGCTGCCACCTAAAATACGCGGGTTCGATCCCGGCCGCGGCGGTCGCATTTTCTATGGAGGCGAAAATGCCAGAGGCCCGTGTACTGTGCGTTGTCAGTGCACGTTAAAGAACCCCAGGTGGTCTAAATTTCCGGAGCCCTCCACTACGGCCTTTCTCTCCTCTCTATCTCTTTCACTCCCTTTCCCCCTACCCCCACGGACGCTTAGCCGTGCTCCTACATGGGCTGCAGAAATTAGCGTCCTTTCCTAACCGAACCACAATCATCATCATCATCGAAGAGGCACCGTCGACGCCGACCCAGTTCGGCAGAGACGCTTCGGCAGTGCAGCTAATCACAGCGGGTTCAGACGAGCTGGCCATGATGCCTCTTCCTACGACACAGTGCTCGGAACGACGCGGCTGCAGTGGAGCCCGGTGACGTGCCACTACCGAACAAGTGCTTCAAGGCGAAGGTGTGTCGGCGCCGCGGCGGTCCAGGACGCCGGCGCCGGAGAAGAACGGTACCACGCTGCACTTAGCGTTGAGACGAAGAGCGCCTTTATTCTATGTACTGTTAGCGAATTTGTTAGCAAATTGCTAGCACCACCCTTCCTGTGTGCCGCGACTAGCGGACAGTGGCATGAGACTAGCCTGGCGGTGGCGGCGTGTCTTGAGAGTGTGTGCGGGTTTGTGGAACGGTGCGGTAGTATGTGCGAGAGTGCGCAGGTTCGACGGACGCTGTGTGCGTCCCCCGCGCGATTCAAGAACCGAAATACGTGTGTTTAATCTTTCGTGTGATCATTCTTCCTTTTCTTTTCAACACATTAAAACCAATGTAACTCAACCAAGCCATCCTGTGATTGCGAGTCCCGGAATTTTTTTTTTTTCCAACATCTCAGAAGTGGGATTACTAGGCCTGACGAACTGTGCAGTACCATGGACAGCAAGGGAGTTCGGAGTGGCGGCCCCTCAGCCGACAGCGACAATGAGAGTACTCTGACTGGTGAGTCCCAGCGTGAGACTGTGCGTGCGGCGGATTCTGCCGCGGGTGTCGACGGAAGTGATGGTGTTAGCGTGCGCGAACTGTTAAACGCTCTCATGGAAAAGGACCGCGTCCTAACAGCGTTGCTCGAGCGCTTGGCTCCGTCAGCGACGCCTCCTCCCGTGTCTACGGGAGCGCCCGGTGGAACTGCTGCGTTCCAGGTAATGCCGGATCTCAGCAACAACATAACGAGCTTCGACGGTTGCGAGGACGCACCCACAGCAAGAGATTGGATTGAAAATCTCCGTACGACTGCGACGCTACACAGCTGGCCCGAATCTTTCATGCTTGAGACTGCAAAGTCCCGTTTGACCGGACCGGCAAGAGACTGGCTGCATGCGTTCGAGGAGATCTGAAATCAAAACTTGGAGAGATTTTGAAGAGCGTTACCGGCGGACCTTTGTGAGCCAGACGCGTGCGGCGGAACGCTGGCGCAAAATGCATGAGCGCGTGCAACAGCGCAACGAAAGCTCAGTGGTCTATTTCCACGCCAAGGTTCGGCTGTGCAAGGAGGCCAACTTGGATTTCTGGGACACTCGTGAGCAGATAATCACAGGACTACGTTCGAAACTACTTAGCACGATGCTGCTCGGAAAAAGTCATGAAGATGACGACGACATCCTTCACGACATTTAAGAATTCGAAAGGATTGAGCATGAAAGGCAAGAATACTTCGGTTCACCGCGTGAACCTAGAGCGGCGAGCGACGAAACACGTGCTCAGAATGGGCTCCGTCTACTGACCAGAGGGCGCTACGTGGCTCTCGTCGGACGGCTCAGTATCGCTGACATTGGCCGCTTGGGTCGCACGTACGAGACGCGCGCGCACGGTGGAAACCAAGGCGACAGCGACGCAAGCGTTTCTTCGCTGCTTTCCGGGCGTGCTGCGAACCACACGAACGCTCGCGGCGTCGCCCTTTGGAACAGCTTATAAAACGAAAGAAGGTGGGACGAGCGGTCGCTGCTGCTATAGAGTTGGAGACGCGCATCGCGTTCGCGTATTTTCCTGTCACAGTCTGCCCAATTTTGCTTCTCTCCGCCAGGCAGTGCCATTCTGGCGCTGATGTCGCACATGGAAAACTCGACTGCACGGAGCCTATGTGAGCGCGTTGCATGCAAGAAAATCAGCTGGCGACGGCAGTACCAAAGACAGGCGATCACCTCTGTCTAATGAAAAGGGAGAACGACTAGCGGACAGTGGCTTGAGACTAGCCTGGTGGTGGCGGCGTGTCTTCAGAGTGTGTGCGGGTTTGTGGAACGGTGCGGTAGTGTGTGCGAGAGTGCGCAGGTTCGACGGACGCTGTGTGCGTCCCCCGTGCGATTCAAGAACCGAAGTACGTTGTGTTTAATCTTTCGTGTGATCATTCTTCCTTTTCTTTTCAACACATTAAAACCAATGTAACTCAACCAAGTCATCCTGTGATTGCGAGTCCTGGACCGCCGTGGCGGTCCAGGACGCCGGCGCCGCGGCGGAGAAGAACGGTACCACGCTGCACTTATTGAGAGGAAGAGCGCCTTTATTCTATGTACAAGCAATTATACAGGCTATGCTGCGCCCCCTGGGGCGAAGAGAATATGACAAAGCGAAACCGAAACGACGACACCACAGAATGGTTACGAAAGTCTTCGAAACAACGCGGCTGCGGTAAGCGCAGTGACGTGTCACTGGAGAACAAGAGCTTCGTGACGAGACACGGTGTAAACAAGACAACGAGTCCTAGCGGGATGAAGCTACGGCAGTTCGAGAGGAACGACGACGGCTTTTCAGACATGGACGACCAGTCTACGATGCAGTTGCCGATGACGCTACCACGCTGGTGAAGGAGCGAAGACATCGAGGAGCGGCAACACGACTGCTACGACAAAGGCAACGGCAAAGTGGGACCAACACATCTGCTTCCAAGTAAGACTGACGACATTCGAGCTAGCCACAGTTCTTAAATCATCATCATCATCATCAGCCTGCCTACGCCCACTGCAGGACAAAGGCCTCTCCCATAGATATCCAGTTATCCCTGTCCTGTGCTAACTGGGCCCAATTTATCCCCGCATGCTTCCTAATCTCATCTGCCCACCTAACTTTCTGCTGCCCCCTGCCATGCTTACCTTCTCTAGGAATCCACTCTAGTACCCTTAATGGTTAACGGTTATCTTGTATTTGCATTACATAGCCCATCCACGCCCATTTCTTCTTTTTAATTTCTATTAATATGTCCCTAACATACTGGTACGACTGAAGTGCTAAGATTTTAGTGGTCTAGTGGCAGGGTTGCCAGACTTTGGTGACTATAATAGTTAGAGATCAGGGACTGTTTTTTTGTAAGACTTTATATAGTTATTTTTTTTAGTGTTTGAGTATCTGTTACACACATCTTTGTGTGCGGTTTTCTATAATGGAGAGCAAAACCCCTGTTTGCTGTGCTTGACAATCACTGCCGTCTACCTTCCGAATGGGCATTGCCTTCAAGATCCTTACCCTCCGAAAGAAACAAAATTTGCTACAGTACTAAGATGCAGTTTTGGGCACGGCTTGGCGCACAAAGGCAGTAGGGCAGTCTGGCACAGAGGGCACAGCACTTCCACCACTGCAAACATAGTGTGCATGAGTTGTAACTAATGAACTTTATACATGAGCATTAATGACAACCCAAGGCAAGACTGCCTACGCAAAGCATTCAATAACTTATTCCAAAACCCATAGACACCCCAAATATGACTTTTCTCTTCATATAGTCTTGTGGAGCAAAAATACTCCGCAAATGCACCCTCTATTCTTACACTGTATGGAGCGATTGCACTTGGATTTCATATATGGAACATCACAGCAACATGACTTTTCAGTTTTGTGTATACCTTACCTGGTACCTCAATAAAAAATTCCTTGAAATCCATGGCGTCAAGCTGACGTTTGCTGGACGTACAATGGTGCAAAACTAAAGAACAATGAAACATAGCATTCCAGCCTATATGGTCGTAAATAACAGAGCTTTCAACGGAACTAACAACCGAGCTTTCAAAGAAAGCTTTGTCAGTCACAAGTGATTCAGTCTTGCACTTTAGTGTTGGTTTGAGACACGAATGGCTCATGCACAGATCATGCATGAGACAGACTCCACAGGCACAAGAGATGCAGAAGTTCAATTAGAAGAGAGGCAACTTGGAGAGAAGTGAGTTAGCCTTATCTCTATTTACATCTAATCATCTCCAATAATATTTATAGCCAGCACAGTAAACCAATACAACAGTGTAGTCTTCACACAACTGACTTCAGACGAACCTGTACACTTAGTTCTTTTTACACTAGACTCCCGTCACCTGGTCAAGACAAAGTTTTGAATATAACGAACAACACGGGTACCTTTGTTTCTTTTTGTTTTGTTTTTTCAGTAGACTCAAAAACAAGAAAAGAAGATTTGTTAAAAGGAACCACCTCCCAAGTACTCCTCTGTTAAGAGTAATTTTGTCAGCCACAGCCACCTTATTGTTGCGTCCCCAAGGGCTAGGTGCCTCATCTTCTTCAGTTCTTTTGTTATCTCCCCGCCTTCCTTTCACCAGTGGGGGCAGGGAGAGCACAACAGAAGGCAAGGCATACATAGGCAAACTCAACTAGGGATTCCAGCAACAAAACTCTATAGGAGAGTTTTATTGTTAGGGGTCCAAACTGCTATGTAGTATTGCATTCTTTTGTTGTCCCCCCCACCTTCTTCTGCTGTCCATGCCCAGGAGAGAACAAAAAAAATGCAGGACTGTACCTACACACAGCTTCTGGGGTACTTAGTATGAAACCCTGTTCCCTGGACCAAAGGGAAAGCAACAGAGAAC
The DNA here is from genome assembly GCA_013339685.2 of Hyalomma asiaticum. Lineage (NCBI taxonomy): Eukaryota > Metazoa > Arthropoda > Arachnida > Ixodida > Ixodidae > Hyalomma > Hyalomma asiaticum. Next base: position 13,618,640 of record CM023487.1, read on the forward strand.
TGAGCCATGCCACCAAAGGGTAAAGCCCCCCCCCCCGTTCCCCCCTCGCTACCCTTGCCTTCCCCCCCCCCCCCCAAACCATGACAGGGCAAAAAAGGGGAGTAACTTAAAATATGCTTTGTATGGACAAAAAGTGCACACAGGGTACCTTTCAGTTGCTCTGTGCAGCTTCTGAGAAATGCTTGGCAGACTAGCCCAGGAAAATTACCACGAAGAAAGGCAGGCCTAGCTTCTACACTGGATGAGCAATAAAGGCGTCATTGTGGCCATGAATGCTTATGCCAATGTGCATGAAAACATGCCATTGCCCAAAGGATACAGCTGATGTGCTCATTGAAGAGGTTTAAAGAGAGAGAGAAAGGGAAAGGAAAGACAGGGAAGTTAACCAGAGGAGATCTCCGGTTGGCTACCCTGTTCTGGGGAAGGGGAGGAAAGGGGAAAGGTTTAAAGTGTTTTTGGAGAATACAAGAGGCAGCAGACGCCTGCTTAAGTTCCCTAATGAACCTTTTCCAGCAGCATGAAGGCAACGGAGGATTTTAAAAATCATTAAGTGATACCGACGTCATTTTTGGCTGCTCGCTGATTTTTTTTATTCAGAAGATTGGCCTTTGGCATAACATATATAGAAAACAATTGCATTTGCACAGCAGCAACAAGGATCTAACACCGATTGCTTAAGCCAAACGCCAGTGCTTGAAGAAAGTTTTCAAGTTGAGCCAGGTCATTTGCAATTTTCCCCAATTTTAAGTTTACTTTTTTCACTTTTTGAAGTAAGATGTTTGGTTGCACCTGGGCATGTGCCCAATCGTTTCTTGGAGGGCATTCTGACAAGATAAAGTTCTGACAATACAAATTGTCATGGTCCCTTCCAGTTCATCTTGAAGGAAATCTGCCGTATTTTAAATGTTCTTTCCCTTCCTAACACATAAGAGGGGCAAAAAAATAACGAAGTCCTAAGGTGCCGTCTCCTCACACTCAGCACCATCGGCTCTGCAGAGGATATAGGTTGTGCACTCCGCTCTCCATTCGCCGCTCACATCAATGTTATGCACGAAAATACTAACGTTCATGTTGAGCAGCTATAGCTGTGTGCACACCAGCCTGTGGTATACATACGACTGGTTTGTGTGGGAAAGACAACATACACTTGAACCTCATTATAACGTAATGGGATATAACAAAGTAAATAAAATAGCCCTTGAAACACAAATACACATGCATTCGACACCTCATTTTCAAAGTGTAAAAGTGACTTTTCGATGGATGTAGAAATCGTCTCCGAAACTGAAAATCGATGCATGTCCGCGTCAACAAAATTGCATCACGCGGTGTTTGGCGAGGTAATCTAAAATTCCCATGGTCCTATGAAACTGCCGCACAGTGCCAAACGTAGCTGCGTGCAGAGAAAGAGGACCCGTGGCTGTGGCTATAGAACATGTTCTTTACTTTTCTAGGGCTAGCTCCAATCTTGCTCCACTGCCTCCTCTTACGTGTTTCCCCCAAGCTCATGCCCCACATCTTTATTTTTAACATCCTCCAGCAAGAGCGAAACAATGATGGTGGCAGTGGGTATTGTGCTGCTGATGGTGGAAGAAAGTTCATTTAGCCGCTTCTATAATGTAAAACTCTTGTATCAGGCGATTCACCATCCATTGCAAGATGCATGGAGCTGGTAACCTTAAAACCACAAGATGGTCTAGTCACTCTCCCAACACTCCAGTATGCCTGCTCACGGCTACGGGGAGCGCATTTTCACTGTTGACCGTTCGATAGCATCGCCGTTTTTACGGTTTCACAATAACATGGATGAGCCGTGCCCTAATCAGAAGTGAGAGACAATCGCGTTGCTACAGAATGCGGCCTGTCGTGCCCGTTCCCAATTCGCACGGTACCGAAGAGTAGATTTTTTCTTTACTTTTATAAACTTCGCATGAGCGGCCTTATATGTAGCATTAATGCAGGCCACAGCACCGTCTTCTCATTTGCAGGTTAGAAGTTCTGCCCCAAATGGCAAATATTGCAGTTAAGGGCAATAATGTTATAACGAAATAATGAATGTAATGATGTAATTCCGTGTCTCCCTTCAACTTCGTTATAACGAGTTTCAAGCATTTTGAGCAACAAATACTGATGCTTTTCTTTTAGGCTCATCTTGCACGCCATCGAGGTGTGATGCACTTCATGATAGCTACAGTTCATCATTCTTTAACAATAGACTATAAAAAACAACTTGGCAATGTTTTATATATCATTCCTCAGTTCACACAACAAAGTTTTGTAGCTTATGGCGTGCTGGAATGTACACAATACTGTGGTGTACGTTCCAGTACACCATAGCTATAGTAAAGCTCTTGAGAATAACATTTTACATGCAGAATGGCATGCTAATGCAAGCATTTTACACTATACAAAAGCCATGTCGCACAATTAATTTGAGCCTTACACAGTCTCGACTTGCATTTCAGGCCTTAGTGGCTTTTACACACAAGAGAATATCTTAGAGTAACCCCCGTGATTTCTAAAAGGGCTGTGAACAGTGAATAGCGATGTCATTGCCTATGAGGATATCTAGGCGCTACAAGCACAAGTTAGCACTCGCAAATGAAGGCTAAATGATGGCAAACATCCATTAGTATCAGCTAAATGATAGTAAATGTTGGCTTATATCAGCTCGTGCAGGTCTATACCAGCTGTTGTAACCTAAAGATTGTCTTCATTCAACCTCACTCCAATGACACTGCCCCATAGACAACAACCCGAGTTTGTTTTGCTGGGATATTTTAGCTAATACATTCAACATCAGTTGTTGAACTGCAGCGAAGTAAATAAGGTGGATTTATATAGCTGTCACAATGCTTTTCCTGGCCAGAGGAACAATAAGTCTTCACAAATGTATTCATATAGATACACTTTACGAGTCCAAACATGTCTTATTCAATTACGACAGCAGGCAGCATTTACTTTCTGTGAATGAAAGTTGCTGCCATTTAGTGCACCAATGCATTTGAAATCATACCTTGAACATTGTATGGTAGAAGACTCTAAGCGTTATAAGACCGCAATAACAGGTGCGACAAAGGACAGCACGAGTTCATCGTATACACCATATGTTGGCACTGCGTGCACACGAAACACAGGGTAGGGTGCGTCAAGACTTCCTCTAGACATGCCCATGCCTCCCACCACAAAAGAATTCTACATACATTAATGCTACTCCATCACCATGCAACCAATGGTCTTAGAGTAACCCTGCTGATTTCTAAATGGGGCTGTGAACAGTGAATAGTGATGTCATTGCCCTGTGAGGATATCTAGGTTGATATTTTCACCAGAAGGGTGATATTTTGCACCAGCAGTGGTTCCTGGGGAAGTCAATAGAAAAAGAAAAGCCAGTTTCCACACATGTGAAATCCGAGTACAACAACTGAGCCGAGACAAGGGTGTCATGTCTGCTTTTCCCTTCTGCACAACCCGAGACTTTCTTTCTTTTTCGCTATCACTATCATCTAGCTGTGGGCAAGAGTCTGGGTGCGGATAGCTGGTCGCCAACAAGCATGGGTCCTTTCCTTCCTTCTTTTCTTCCTTCCTTCCTTCCTTTTTTTCTTTCTAGTACACTGTCCTTCACATAATCACTATCACTGTACCAGTGAGGGTAGTAGGCCAATGGCAAGAGCTCTTCCCTTCTGTGTCGCAGCTTCGTTGTTAACTATGAATGACGCTCTACACAGATACTAAACCTTGACCCTAACCAGCTCAGCGGTAAAGAATGAACTCACCACTTCCATGGGGTCCGCCTCAGAAAGCCGCACAAACAGCACACCGAGTGACACTCGTGGCTCACGTGCTGGCAGGGCAGGGCTCTCACCATTCCACAGATGTCGCTCGCAGCTGTCGAGGCTGCACGAGAACATGTCCGCCCCCAATAAATATGCACAGGGGATAACCAAGTGTCAAGCACACACATGAGAGGCCAACGCCTTGCATTGTCTTATAATGCACACGTGGGTCCTTAGATTCACTACTATTGATCAGATATCTAGTGTGTCTGCTTTGCTGTTGTAGTCTAATCGCCAGGATGTTTCGCTTCTGACCTGAAAGGCATGGGTTTGATCCAGGCTATTGTAGTAGTCATATCTTTTATGGAGCTAAAAATGGTAGGGGCCCATGTACTGTGCATCCTGAGTGCATGTTATAGAATCTCAGATGAGTCAAAGTTAATCCAGAATCCCCCATTTCAGTGTACCCTATAACCGCATTGTGGTTTTGGAATGTAAAGCCCCAGCAATTATTCATCATTTCTAGTGTGATTCTGCTCACAAATGCTCACTGATGAGACCCTGACCACCAGTTAGACTATCTTTAATTTCAAAATCTACTTCTGAACCATATAAACAACTTCCTTTACTGCAAGAATGACTTCGTTTAATGCTGGGAGATTTTCATTTTACCAACGTTATGATTCGATGGTAATGTGTTCAGTTGGGCAACTGTCCCACCCATAATGCTTTTTGTTTTAAACGCTACTACAAACAGTGCAAAGCAGTGATTTGTTGAGCCAGAGGTCCCAGAGACCCACTAATTTTTAGTACCCACAGAGACATGACACACCTGGGTCGGTATTTTGTAGCGGTGCCCTTGTGCCTGTTTGCACACTTCATGCTGAGCCAATGGTCTGAGTAACAGAGTGCCTACGTCACTGACTGGATCAGCTGGCAGTGAGCAATGGACGATCAATACCAGCACTGAACTGAGCACAACATCTCTCTACAACATACTAGCCCCATAGCCACTAAAGGTACCGTGTCGGTAGTGTGCAGGAAAATGAATATTGGGTTCCGAATATTTTTCAGATGTAGGTGGGTGCCTCAAGCCATGGGAAAGTTTTCGCAACACTACATGTTCCTTTTGTGGCCACTGCTCTGAGACTTGCTTATAGCTGGTACCTGGCCATCAGAATGGCCTCCAGATCTCAGGGTAATGTATCAGGTGACCTGGATAATTTCTAATTCGTATTTCAGACGACTCACTGAAAGTAAAAAAAATGAAATGCTGTCCTTTGCTTCACCCAGTGTTCTATATTAAAGCTTTAAATGGGATCATTTAGCAATCTGAATGCTTATATAGGTCAAACTTCCATACAGTCTATAACTAATTAACGAGCCAATAATGCCAGGCATGGCTCAAGCTTGCCTAATTGGGGGCTCCTGGCGTACGCAGTCGTTGGGCGCCTCCCAGAGGCTGCCAGATTGTGCTGCCTCCCGCAACCTTGGCCATCCTAGCCGTGGCCATGTTGCCAGAGCGGCATAGCTCAGGCCCCAGTAGAACCACACCTGGCATGGGCACTCGCTCCACAGCTGCACTGATAGGCCCCCTGCATGACAGCCATACATTGGTGCTTGCTTGCCATCAAACGTATACTAAATGAAGGGGAAGAATTTCCACCCACCCATTTGCAGCAACAAGCTACAGAGAGGTATTTCCGTACCATCAAACCCTGTTATAACAAATTCAACACGACAGGGGGAACGTTCATTATATCCGATAATTCATTATAAATGTGCATACATTTGTAACACTGATGTAAAGGCAATACAATTATTAAGTTAATTAGTTATAACCAACAACTCGTTTCCCACATTCGTTGTATCAGGGTTCATGTATACACCAACATTACTCCACACTACTGGATGGCATTCAGAGGCGTAATTTACTAAAAGGGGGGAGTGATGGGAGGCGGCCACCCCCTGCCCTCAAGAAGCAGGTCAAGTGGAACCTACGTTACAACAGCTGCATACTTGCATATGAAAGATGCATATGATGCATATGATAGAACACGACTTGCGTACCAACACGCAGGTAGACTGACAATCATTGTCAGAGGAAATAATACTTGCATGGTACTGCGGCAGTAGCAGGAGAGCACAGAGACAGGGAAAAAAAGTGCATTGCAGATTAAGGAGGCTTTTCTCATATTCACAGCAGTTCTTTACTGCCTGCAAGTCAAGCCCAGTGTAGACTCGGCAGGCCTGATTCTTGCACCTTTTTATTTGATTCTGTAGCATAGATTATTATTATTATTACTGAGCAGGTGATAGTTTCTTAGGTTGCCATTGATTCTTGATCGCACTATTGTGTTCCCATATATGTACCTATGCTGTACAGAAATCTCAATTGCATTAGCTCAGATGGATGTCCTTGGCTTTCTTCAAAGGAATCCTCTCTCTTTTCTGTCACATTATAAGTAACATCCGCTTGCAAGAGTGCACACATAGACAGACGTCCCCATCCAATGTTCACTTGTTTTACATTACAATATGACGCTGTACCGAATTCCCCAGCCAGCTTACTCGCTGAAAAGGCACTTAAAGGAGTACTGACATGCATTTTTGACATTCCCATATTGTTGCTGTAAATGAAAGCACTGGCGTGGAGAACCCCAAAAAGAGTATCATGGTGCGTCGCAGTGCAATGAATATATTTTTAATACGGCTCCCTTAAAAGGCCACTTTCGGTTTCGATTTTGAGGGGGTGGTTTCCTGGTGACGTGTCAACACAGTTGGACGTACGTCTGAGTCACGTAGGGACAGCAAATCGTGATAGCGTCATTGCAGCTCTGTCGTTTGTGGGCAATTACACGTGGAGCACGCAAACAACAATTTCACGCTGTCGTTTAGCAACTCTGACAGCGATTTCGGCTATTTTTAAGAGATTGTGTTCATACGTCATCATAGTGTCCCTTGCGATGGGACTGGCTTGCGGCGCTGGGCGACGAAAACTTTAAAACCAAACTAAAATATTTTGTACGTGTTTCCTGGCTTCCATGTGCGGAGGGCGTTACCAATACATGGCTAGAAAATGAAAAACATATATTTTGAGCCACCGCAAAATAGCGTCAGTACTCCTTTAAGCGTACAGTGTCGCCAATTCACAAGTTGCACACACACATAGTCTTTCAAAGAGGCATCACCTGGGTCCTCGCTTCTTAGACAGGCCATAACAAAGGGGTTCTCCACTTGAACCATAGGATGATAATCTTTGCGTTGGGCAACATATGTCACTGATGAGCCAGTGCCACTCAGGATGTCTCTGCCATACCTGCACCACAGGCAGACGTCGTCCAGTCCCGTCACAAGTGCTGAACTCGTGAACAACTTTTCTTTGCAATGAAGCGAAAGCTTCAGAGCCTAACCACACGCATGCTATGCCGCTAAGGAATCTAGTCCCACAATTGTGTTTGTGTTTTATGCATAAGAAATTAGATAAACAACATTGCTTCATTCCCTACAGGAGACTCCTTGAAAGAAGAAGTTTATTAAAGTTGATTTCAACACAGTTCAAGTCAATTCACAACACTGATTAGACCCATAGCCATTGGCTAGTAGGGGTCTAATGGAAGAAAGTACATTAGCACAATAACATTTTATATAAGAAATCACAACATCAAAGTAAACTAATTAAGGAAAGAAAACAAGAATCATGAATATATTTCAGTAAGATTTAAAATGACTTAGTACATTAGCCAAAAGAAGATGCAGTGCGCACATGGGAAATACTTATATTTTTCTTGTTTTATGCCTTGTTTTGCATTTTTGCACGTGCGAAAACTCTGCACCTTATACGCGCATCTCAAAAGCAGAATTGCGTTCCCGTCTTCAGGTGGGTGTTCGTAACTCTCTGGTTCCCCGTCAGTTCGCCACAGAAGCTTGTAAGAAACTTCGTCTAAGAATTGGCATCTAGTCTTTACCGAATTATTTTTGCCTGCCTCCAAACATACACAGGAACTGTAGAAGGTTCGCAAATCAAAACGCACACCAAACCCGACTACTCCATCTAGAAGTATGAGTGCAGAAGCTCTGCCCCCATGGCTTTCCCTTCATTGCCAAGAAAAGTTGTCTGAAAATATAGCTCACTTACCTAACAAGGAGGAACAGGAGTGCCAAGCACCCGCATACGGCCACGAGCACATCCAGCTCCATTGTGGTCATTGTGTGCACATCACAACACAGTGCAAGAGAACCGACATTTGGTCCAGTTGGTGCTGGCCGATCATGGGGCCTGCAGAAAGAGAAAAATTAATTGCAATTCCATAGGCATGTAAATCGTTAACATGGGCTCAGGGGTGCAAAAGACAGATTCAGTGCAAACAAGGCTTTGCTTTGAGCTAACTGGCAGGGATCGTTCATCTGCTGGAAATTTGGTGCGGCCCGAATATCTGGCGCACGAAATTCATCGCTTATAGTGGTGACATTACAAAAAGAAGTAATTCAAGCCTTTCCCATCAGCCAACAGAGCTTTAATTGTGGTGGCAAGCCACCCATTCAGTAGATCGATAAAGAAGTGGCATTTTCGTTAGGTCACATGCCTATGGTGTAGATACTGTACGTAGATATCCAAGTTCATCAAACAGCACATTGTGATCAGGCAGTCAGAGTAATGTGGCGTTCTTGACGGTGGTGTTGCGCATTGTTTGATAGCAATGTGAGGCATATGTTCTTTTCCTATAGAATAAAATCTGTTGGTAGCTGGTGCTTGCCCTGTATTACGTCCCCAGTGCCCGTCTTGTCCACGGTTACCTATTCTACTAAGTCAATGCAAAGATTCTCTTTTCTATCCCTAACAAATAAGGTTAACAGCCTTCGGGCAAACTTGAAGAAAGTTGGCACAGGCAGCTTTGGGCATTAATAGGAGAGGCTGCAGAAGAGAGCATACATCTTCACGTATACTTGCAATGTGGGAGTTGTTTGATCAGCTCGCATTTTCTTGGGGGCATATTTACATTGGCCAAATGTTTTGCAGTTTAACCCTTTGCCTGCCAACCCCAAGTATACTCGTTTTGACCCTTTATATCACTCCCTGTCCTAACAAAGACAACTTGCAGTAAAGTGTCAAACAACAGATAGAACGCGCGTTTCTCCATTACACGTTCTCCGCTCGTAACTCGCTTTCATATCGCAGGGATCGATAAACTGTGTTCACATCTGCCACGCATCGTACGCAAGCGAACGGTTTCGTTGCGTTTGCGGTTACTTCTACGGCAATAAAATACTTGCACATGCGACCGCTATTCCTTGACACAGGCGGGCCCGATCTCGATGCAGAGGAGAGGCTGCAACGGCGATGTCGTCTGCTAGACCCCTATCCACACAGGCTTATTGCCAGTACTGCCACGTCATCAGGAGCGCCCACTCACCTTAATTTTTGCCGCCGACAGACAGCTGTACGAGTACAGTACTGTCCGCATTATAGAAGAACTGCACCTATCACGTATCCTTTAAAATTTTTGCGCCGCCACAGAACGCCAACCACGGCCTCCTCGAAAAAGTCAGGAAGTGAACGACTCGGCTTGTCTTGGATGTCAAAAAGCCTGAAGTATAGTCTTCTAAGAACGCGTACCTTCGTTTTAAAATTGTAGAAAGAAATTGTCAATTATTGTTCCTATTATTTTCTTTTAGTAATAGTAGCTCTCGTGGTAGCAACTTTCAGCGCCTCTTTCCTTCCCCAACTACTATTACCGCGGCAAAAAAAGGAGTTAAATCTCGGAGGCCACGCTTTGCTGCAGCCACCTCTTTTCACGATAAATTTACAAGGCCGTGCTTCACCATACAGCGACCGACGAACGCGAATAAAATATTTTCTTTGTGAAGTATGCAAGTAACTGCGCTTTTCTCACTTATGTGCCATTGACCTCATCGATGACGTTTAGGTAGTGATTTTGGCGCCAAAAGAAGACGTGACGTCACGGCTCTCGTTTCCTGCAACGTCAACAGCTGTGCATGAATTATCTGAGAGAGAATCAGTATAACGTGGCCGCGGAAGTTCAAACCCGTTTACACTCGAGACAGAGAGTTGGCGACTTGAACACCAAGCGAAGTGTACTGGCTAGAAATTAAAGGTGACTTAATAAAACTCGGCAGTTCGATCAATACCACAATACAAAATGTGCTACTTATTTGAATATGGCGCCAAGCCACAGGTGGGCAGTGCTGCATTACACACAATTTACCATTAAAAATTCCACTGTACCGGTTCCTCAGACTCCGAACGCCTAAATATTTCTGCATTATATTTTTTTCTTTGCCAACAACACAGCATACGGCATCCAAGAGAGAATAGTAATCCCGCATTTTACGAGCGTTCGTTCCCTGATTGGCGGAGATCGTCTAGAATGGCTGTGAAGGTTTCTAGGGCCGGACGTTTATTTTGAAGACGTTTGAAATGGCCCCGCGACGAAAGAGAGCGAAGCTTGATCGCTACAAGGCACCTGCAGGTGAGTCGTTTGCTGCTGGTGAGATACCCGGCGATCAGCTAGCGTGCATCTCGCAGGTACAGAGCCGGAGCCTACGTGCGCATTCTGCGGCCTGCCGCAAAGCGACGACATCATCGGGGAGCTGCTGAGCAGCCGTACTGGCCTTCACGCCCATTACTTTTGCATGGTAAGCCGCGCTGCTTTGTCTCAGAGGGCCAGCGTATAAAATCACACCGCACATCTTCCAGCTGTTCTCGAGCGGCCTGCACCAGAGGGGCGAGGACAGTGAACCGCTGCGCGGTTTCGTGGAGGCTGACGTGCGCGCAGAGCTACGTCGGGGCAGCCGACTGGTCAGTGCGCCACTTTCCTCAGTTGCACTCATTTTTTTGGTGCGGTCGTCGAAGGTGAATGAACTACGGGGGTCAGGCGGTTACTGAAGAGCCGCGGACGAAACACGCAGGATAAAGTGCCTAAAAGATAGATCGTCGACAAAAACTCGGGAATGTAGAGTGAACACGAAACTACGCCCGCCGTGGCAACTGATGCGCCAGTTCGATTCACGGAGGCGTCATCTCGGTACGGATTAAATGCGAATGTGCATTCTTATAGATGTAAAACACCTGTATAGATGCGCGGTTAAAAAAAAAAAACTATCTTGGGTTCAAATTGATTCTAAGGGCCCCAGCTACGGCGCCCCTCGTATCATGTCGTCATTGTTGCACGTAAAACCGCAGTTTAAGTTAACGAAAACAATACCGATGTGCGTATGTCGACATAAATTTAAATGCTGACAGTTCCGAAACCACTTGCGGAGCGTTGTGTAGTTTCCAAAGTCACCTTTATTTTTCATAGCCTTACTGTAATTTACTATTTCGGGAGGGGTTTGAACCCCTCCCGAAATTTTTGAAGTTTTTATGCCCATATATATGTACAGGTGAGAACGATGAAGTACGTTAAAAGTGCTTACAGCATGCAGATACACACAAACGGGGCTCGGACCCTTGCTCTGAGAGTTCAAAATAGCCATACTTGAGTGCGCAGCAAACGTGGGAAATGAGTGTCCAGAAGTGCGCGTTTTTGTCTAACCTGCTGCGCAGATGTGTTGCTTCTGCAAAAGAAGAAATGCCACAGTCGGTTGCTGCTTGCGGGCTTGCAAGAAAGCATTTCACATGCCCTGTGGAATGGCCAAGGAATGTCTGCTTCAGTTCTTTGGCGACTTCAGGTGAGCTAAAGCGTTCGCTCCAAGACTGCGTGCTTTGTGAAGAAATAAAGCATGCAGTTTGGCATGGCGATTGTACAGCCTTTAGGCATCAAATATTTTCATACAATGAAAAAGAACTGCCCTTGCTTAGAGGTGCAGAAACCAAGTAAGAAATTAGCGCTCAGTGTCCAGAAGACAGTTTTTGCAACGCAAGTATTTTATGCTAGAAAGTGACACTGCTACCTGTCACCTTTAGTGATAGACCATTCTGACCGTTAGTGATAGCCAATCTGGTCGCATAAGGTGTGGATCATTTACTTTTCTGACCGATAGCATCTAGATTTAGGTGCATACTAACCCCAGCTGGACAAACTTTAACTGGAGTCTTTTTAGCTCGGTTTCTCTTATCATATCATAGAGTAATTGCACAATATATACATTAGCGGTCAATCAAGTCAGTGGTGTTGTCCAAATATTGTTGTTGTCCTGTTTGGAGTTATGAGTTATTACACTGTGCCCACTCTCACAAATGTTCCAGTATATTGGGAAAGCGGTATGTACTCATACTCTGTACCACATGTTGTGTCCAGGGTGTACTGTGCAGCGCACCGTCCTCGCCAGAATGTGGTGCCATTGGATCACGGTGGCGCTAGCTTCTGCTCCATCTGCTCCGAGGAGATGATCCACCCATCGGTGAACGTGCTTGTGACGCCCTGCTGCAGGCAGCTTTTCCACCGTGCATGCATACAGGTCAGTTGCATGCTACACAGACGCGTAGCGGTGACGATGCCATCTGAGAAATTCGGTTTCACATACTTAGGTGCACCATGTACGTGAAGACTTCACAGGATCAGCATGTTCGTGCACCGTGTGCTGGAAATGTCGTCACATCTCACATGCGCGCAGACTCTTCAAGCAGCTTCTACGGAATCTCGAAACACCATAAACCAGCTATGAGCTTGCGCCTTACCCTTCGCAGTTCGATGAGTGCAGCTTGCTTCATGACGTGCAAAACTCGGGTCATTTGCAGCATGGAACCGGTACAAGCTAGCACTGCAATTTCCCCTTGCCAACAGCTGATCATGATATAAGAAGGTATGTTTTGAAGTAAATGTGTAAACTATGCGACGCCACTCTGAAACAACACTCGCAATGGGGTTGAGAGTGTTGTTGAGTAAAACAATGTATGCTCACGTCTAGCCACAAACTACTGCATGTGCTAAACTAAGTTCCCCTTACATGCGGTGTGTAGCACGCATAGAACCAACATTCTGTACACGTAAATGTTCCGCTAAAATGAAAGTAAATCTTTGTTGTTTTGTGCAGCGCCAGGCCATGAGTGCAGGCAGTCACTTCTTCCGTTGTTGCAACTGCAACAACCAGGAGGCCTTCCAAAGAGAAATGCAGGACCACGGCATCTACGTGCCAGACCAGTGAGTGCTCTCTCACTTGGTGGGACCCCCTCCCCTCTGAACTACTGTTCCCTTGCAGGGACGCCTCCTGGGAGAGGGAGCCACATGCCTTTGAGGAGCTGCTTTTCCGGTACCAACGCTGTGATGCACCACGTTGCCGTTGCCCTTTCGGGCGCGACAAGCACCAAGAGAGCGGGTAAGGCTACCACGTTTGTGAAGCGCAGCGATATTCCTTAAATCCTTAACAGTATATTCTCACTACAACAGACCTCGGTAGCGAAGATTTTGGTCTGTTGTAAGAGGAAGTATGCATAATATAAATACTGTGACAACGGACTTCGATGTGGATGCTAAACGGGCCTGTGATAACCAGAAAAATAAGTCATAGACGTAGTTGAAGGGAAAACATTTGTTCCTCTCTACAAGTTTTTTGAGTCCAGTGGACAGTTTGGACACTGTGCATGTCTCCACCACTACAAAGCTGTCCACTTCATCTGTCACCATAGTATTCCACTGTGTTGACCCACCTGGTGATGTCCTCATCCCGAAAGCATGCCAAGCGACGAAGTCGGGCTGCTACTCTATTGCTTTCATAGCTTTTGTGACATCGGTTGCCAAGAATGAAAACGAGCATAAACGTAAACTGATTACTGTGCAGCCGTTGGAAGATGGTGGTGTGCGACAGCTGTGGCTCCCAGGGTGTCCATGCATCCTGCGGCAACGTGGGAGGCACCCGCTGGATCTGTACAGAGTGCCGCCAGATCATCACACGAGGTGAGCCATTACGTGGTGTGTACCTTTCTTTCATTTGTTTTACGCGTGAGCCTGTATGCCCCCACTTTGAAGGTTGGCGATGCAGCTGCGTGGAGTTCGGCGACAAAAGTTGCCTTTGTAATTGCGATAGCAAGCAGAAGGTCAATGGGAATTGCTTCTTTCAGTTGTTGGGCAACACTTCACACACTTTTCTACATGTGCTAAAGGCCACTTGCGACTGTGTTAATACAACTAAAGAGTTACCTCAGCCCTTTGATTGTTGTGCATTCGTGTGTTAACGACCATCTTGCAATGAATGTACGCAGTTCCCAGTGCAGCCCAGCAGCCATCGAACAGTCGCAGCGAGAGGCACCCGCCGCAGCACGAAGTTATCGAGATTGACAGTGATGAGGACGACACGCCTCAGCAACAACCGCGGCTCTCAGAGCACAAGACGCCAAATGGGTGCCGCCTACTGGACTTCTCAATGCGCGGTGCTAACACCAACGACGACAGCGCCACCCTGCAGCTCATGCTGGAGGCGATCAATGGCAGCGTCATTGTAGCTGTCGTCTCGCCAGATCCTCCCCTTTGAAGTCTGGGGCAAGCACAGGCATCCTACTGTCTGGACACTCATTCTTATGTCGTGATTTGCACCGCCCTGCTGCACTGATGGCTGCTTACCAAGTTAGGGAGAGGCCAAGCAAACGTGCGGAAAGCAAGGTGGTTGCCCCATCTCACCCCTGGTGGAGTTTACCATTTTTTCACATAACAGGAAGCACTGCAGGATGGCTGGTCAAAAGTGCCTACCATGTTAATTTCACCTGTTACGAAGTTCATGCTCCCTGTTAATAAATTGGTACAGCCAGCGTTTGGTGTTGATTTTTTTTTCTTGCCCATGTGGAAATTTAGGGGAACCTTGTGCGGTGGAACGTCAACGACCATCTAGCGTCATGGAGGAATTGCAGGAAGCACTGTCAAACGCAGCTCAACTACAATATAACAATGTCAGTAAAAGTGGCCACTTACATTGAAGTCGAGTCCTTTATGCAACATATTGTTGCCGAACAATTGTTTTTTACAAGAATAGTATTACAGGCTAGAAAAAGTTACCATTACTATTTCAATAACATATAAATTTTATGTCCTTGAACCAGAGATCAGGTGAGCAAGATCTGGTAACGCACCCCTTCCAGCACTGTAGGTTGTTCTCAACCCTCTGGTTTTGAGAACAAGACCTCTGGTGTTTCGCAGATTGAGAGAGCGACCGGAACGGTCGACCTCTAAAACCGCAGCAGCGCAAAAATAAAGGTGGAGCTTTGACATGAAACCAATGCAGCAACCTGAACTGCAGCACCTCTGCTCGCCATTGCCACATTTTCCATTTATCAACATTGCATGCAATTTCTAAAGAATTTATCAAAACCTGGTACAGCATTGTGAACCTTGGTTTCTGCTGTGCACTAGCTAGTGTAAGTCTCCTTTATCACAGAACATAATTGTGGTAAATAAGTTCTGCGGAAACCCAAAGATGCCACAGTAACGTTTATGAAAGGGGTAATTAGCATACACCTGCTGGTAGCACAAAGCTACAAGGAAATCCATCCAAATTTCTCGTAAATGAAAGCTTCTTAGCTGATGAAAAATTTGTCCTGGTCCAGGGCTTGAACCCGGGACCAAAGCTTGTTCGCGGCGCTCGCTCTGCCTGTTGAATTAACCAAGAAGCTAGGAATCGACAGCGCGAAGGCAAATCGACAACTCAAAACACATGGGCATGAATATGGCAGATGAGTTCCGCGGAAACCCACAAGGTTGAGTAATGTTCCTAAAAGCCAAAATTAGCATCCACACTTTTGTAGCACAAAGCTACAAGGAAATCTATATAGATTTCCCAACACTCGGACCTCATTTCCCATATTCATGTCCATGTGGTTCGAGTTGTCGATCAATTCACCATTGTGCTGCCAATTCCTAGACTCCTGGTTAGCTCGACTGGCAGAGAGAGTGGCCCAGACAGGACATTGGGCACGGGCTCAAGCTGCAGACTAGGACAAATTTTTCATCAGTTAAGAAGAAGGTAGCCAAAAAAATGTCAGCTACTTAAAACTGCCACATTGCATTGGCAAAAAAAAAAAAACTAATTTGCAGCAAAAGCGCTCATTATGTCAGATTGCTGTCACTATGAGTATCCTATTCTTCAAAACATCCGGGGTAGCTTCTTTTGCGTTCAGAACTGTAGACGACGTGAGCAAGCTGCAGTATGATATCTAGAAACAAGAACAAGCAGTGACATGTTCTTTTCTTGGCTGACCGGATTACTTGCAAATAAAAGCCTTGTTTGCAACATCCATTTCCTGAACAATTGTGACATCTTGGAAGGTAAGTGAAAGCCTGCGGCATTTAGTACTGCTTTTACGGCTACACAAGCTTGTCACTCAACACATGGCAACAACAAAAACATCAAATCGACTGCTGACGAACAGCACAGACAAAGCGAAACATGGAGCCATGCCAGTTGCAGAGTGCTGGGGTGTGTAATAAGATGCACGAGGCTGCTCGCATGTGTGGTCTCTGCTTCATCCCCGCTCTGGTGGCCAAACTGACAATCGGGTGGAAACCATGTATGGTACCCAGTCATCTGTGGCACTGGCACTATTGAGACTTTGTCATATTGAAATTTCGCATTTACAGACATTGCTTTATGAAAGTAAGGAATACACGGTGTTGTACAGACATCAGGTTGTAAAAAAGGCAATCTATTACATCAAGAACTTAGCTATACTGAAGTTCACTGTATCGGCTGTCAACAATGTTCACAAAAATTCCTTGAACCGGAGACACGGCGACCACGGCTATCGAAACACTCATCACAACAGTTGCGCAAAAGCCGAATGAAACGCAGCTACAACACATTGTGGTAATAGGTAATAAAGAAAGCCATCGCGCCCATACTGCCACCGCAGCATATCAAATCGTTGGGTGTTTCCCAGACCGTGAGGGCATTCGATGTGCCGTTGCGACTTTGCCTAACTGCTGTCACCAGCTTTATTCCTGTCAATGTGCAACATCGAAAACGTAGCATGGCACAAGAACAAAACATGCTTCGGTCTAAGAGCGCATGAAAGCACGGCGACAACCTGAATAACGGCACCTCAGCTTACGGTGTTACAGGGATTAATACAACACACCCCCAACACATTTGGGTGGAACCACATGCTAACAAGTAACTCCGTATCCTCAACCCCTCCTTCCCCTGGTTACCTCTGACATCAACATTCTGGACAAACCACTGACGGTGTCTGCGACCTCGTGCATGTATCGTGTACGTCTTCAGCAGAAACCGCTACGCCGTCGCGCACTTCTGTCCCCACCATGCATTAGCTCAACAGAACTTTTGTAAGTTGTCTTTATCACAGCAACAACATAGCTTTGTGGCGGATAACTGAGAGCAGCCAAAAATTAGAGAAAAGAAAAAGTTTTGAACACGAAATATGTTGCAGCGGCGCAATCACCAGGAAAAAAAAAGAAAAATAGAGGCTCGCACTTACGGGACTGCTTTCGCTGGGTATGTGTCCTGTTCTTCAGTGTTTGGAATGCCTTCCTTCGAGTGAGAATTGTGGAAAGTGAGCCAAGGCAGTGACAACTTTCTTTTTCTCGCCAATCGGGATCGTTCGCACGACAAAAGCGTCATCGGCGACATCCATTTCCTGAAAGATTGTGATCTCTTGGAAGTTCAGTGGAAGCTTGCTGCTTTAGTACTACCACTCCTGTGTCCACGCACACTCGTCGCCTGACATGGCACATGGCATGGGCAATGCAAAATACGGAACCACAGCATAATGGAGGAAGAAAAATGCATGCTCTCTGTTCCCTCCAAATCTAGCAGCAAGGAGGCAAGCATCTTGATTCCCCCTTGCTCAACCGTGAGAGGGAGAAGGTTGCCACACGTCGGCGGCCGCTCTGTCGTGTGGCGCAAAATGTGAAAACGCAGTCGCAGGAATCACCTGTGACTCCCTCATTTGACCACAGGTAGCAGCAGAAGTTTCAATTTATCGGCTTGGTGTACCTCTCCGGCAGCACCGAAATTTCGTTACATCAAAATAGCCAATAAGCATGCTTCATAGTATGGAAGTGAAAAATACATGATGTTCCATGCACACCGAGTTGTAAAAATCCATGTGCTTCGTTACACCAGAATTTCAATATATTGGAGTTCATTATACTGAGGTTTAACTGTATTAAGAAAGAAAATAGCTCTTTACGTCATTTAAGCACAAAACCACAGCGATGGACAGAATACTGCTGGCCATGTGCACCCTCAGGGTGTCCAGCCCCTCCAGGAATGATGCCAACACAAAACCACCATGTCTTCACATTACCAGGCATACAAGCGCATGCGGTGGCACATTTACCCCGAGCTAACTGTAAGAGACTCTTAGATGTAGACTTTTGAAACCAGCGGTCACTTTGCCAGGCAGCCACAACGTAGGCTCAGGTAAAGGTCCCCACACATTGACAACCACTTTAGTTGAAGGTTCTTATTTATTATTTACAGAATCTAAACACAGAGAGAGTCTTGCCACTACAGAGGTATGGCAAGGACAACACACAATACAGGCACGCTTTGCCATGCAAAGCACGTCGATTGCTTGAACCTGTAAAAGATGACGAGCCATGACAGTGCAATTGCCTCATCCCGTTTGTCATGCCCTATACGTAGTACGTGCATGCATGTCCGTGACTGTACTGATTCACGAAACGAGAAGCAATTAATAGAGCTGTGCATCACTTTCACTGTTCTGAACGTCCCCCACTTATGCTCGCTCGCTAATCGTAGCATCTTTCTTTCGTTGGAGACTAGAGTGTTGTTGTCCCACCAGAAAAAGTAAACAAAGCAAACTTGGCTAGACCAATATGCATATTAACACCAGAAATGAACCACACACTTTATATAACAATTCAACAGAACAGTCAGCCAGCTGAAATAAATAGGGAAGTTAACGGGCAAAAGGGTGTCAAGTATTACTATACCCAAAGTGAAAATCCGTATGGAGAAAGTGCAATTTTCGTTCTCCACACCGAAATGGTTCTGGATTGCAGAGTGAATGAGGAAGCCTCTATCAAATGAACGGCAAACGCATTTCTTGTCCCACAGTTCGGGCACTCTGGAGGCGCTTCCCGGTGTTTGGCATGTTGCTGTACACACACACACTGCTTGTCCTCACTCCATCTTGTTCCGTTCGAACCGTACGGTCATGATTTCCTGTGGAAGAGAATGAATTCTTGAAGGCCTCAACCAGTAGGCAGATCCACCTAACCACAACATGTGGTCTTAACCACATGCAAAAGCATACATAGAGAGACGGATAGTGAGCTCATAGCAAAGTCAGTCCGAAGCGAAATCAGCTTCATTATACACGGGAATTGTTTATAAACAGATATTCGTAACAGTTTTGGGTTTGTCTTATTGTTACACAGCATGAATTGTCATGTTTTGTGCCTCTGCATACTTCAGTGCCTCATATGCAGCACTTCAAAGTCACATGCCGCATGTGCATAGCATTCTTGATATGAATACATAGCATTCTTGATATGAATGTATGCGATTTGAAGGGCTTGAAGGGCGTGAATCTCAACACACTTTATCAATCAATCAGTTTCTTTTATCAATCAGTATTTTTATTGTGACATAACGGGTTAATTACAAAGCATAATATATACAGACGGGGGTACCTAAGAACAAGACTGCATTGGGACCCTCAAACGGTGTGTCGTTATTCATTGCGTGTCAGTGCTAGTGTAGTTGGCCGAGAACCTTCCTCGCCAGTTTCAAAAGAGGAAATGCGAGCAAGCCAGATGGCAATAACTGTTGTGCAATAATAATGTGTCCCGATGACCACAAATGTATTTGTTGTGCAACACAGCATCACAGATTTTGAGCGTTCAGGCTGTCTCAATTAAATACCTCCTACGATATGTCTTACACGTCACGGCGTGATCTCTTGATATGTGACATCCCTTTCCTCTCACTTTGTAACTGACGTTTGCAATGCTCAAACACAGTGAGAGGCTGTGTGTCAAAACCGTGTACCAAACCAACATGCCTAAATGCTATTATTAGAGCTTTGCGAATAGCAAAACTTTGAGTGCAAAGCGAATTGGAATATTGATGTTCAAGTGCGAATCGAATCGAATATTTTTCGAATAATTTTCAAATATTTCTTTGATAATACTATGCAGAAATGGACTGTTAAACATGGGCAAAGAATTTATTGCATGACTAGTACCTTCCTACAGTGTCATTCCAAAGTCCTGAAGAACAGTCCAACAGGGAACTGTGCAACAGAAAGCTGTGCTAACTTCACTGCAGTACAGGCATGTTCGCTTCGCCGCAGTACACATGTGTTACACGGCGAGCGCACTTGCGGGAATGGGCCACTTGTCAGAAGACAGCGCATTTTATCCCTTAATTACCAACTTCGAATAGTAAAAGTTCAGTGCGAATCGAATAGCAAACGCTATTCGAAAATTATTCGAAATTTCGAATATTCGCACACCTCTAGCTATTATTATGGCGGAGGGCTCTCATTGTTTGCAAACACCCCCACCCCACTTCACAATCTTTTGCTGAGCCACTGTGCTTCAAGGTCTTCTTCCTTACCACTGCCAGAACAATGCACACACCGCTTTTCATTTAAAAAATAACCCCACATTCTCCAACTGCCGAGCAAACAAATGCTTAATCTAACGGCCGTACATAGCAATGGTCATTCATGCCCCATCAATCACATAACCAGAAGCACTCACCTCATCTGAATCCAGGAGGCTGGGAAGGGCCCTGGAAGAGGAAATAGAAAATGAGATGCGGGTCCCATCAAACGGTCGTGATTCACAAATAACTCACGTTTCTCCCAGGGATGAGGGAATGGTCTCCTCGACCCACTTGAGGTCGTCCTCCTGCAAGAGGAACATATGCTCAGAAACATGCACTGCTTCTTCACCATGTGACGAACAGACACAGTAGTTTAAAGCTATGAAAAATATCAAATGTTACTAGAGCAAGTGTTTTGGCATGTCTACCAGCCAAAATTTCAGCTCGGGCACATTTCCTGTTTTTCATTGTTTTCAATGATATGTTTGTCATAAAGCAAACATTTTGGCAAGTCGACCAGCCAAAACGTTGGCTCGGGCATATTTCCCGTTTTTTCGTTGTTTTCAATGATATGTTTATCACTTCAAGCCTTCATGCCCCACTAAACTTCTGTTCGTCACAATGTGTTGCATGTGAAAAATCTACGGGCTGTTCACACTGAATGACAGTGAGTGAGTGTGACAGTGAGTGGGTGTTACACACAGTGACAGTGAGTGAGTGTTACACAAGCTTCAATAGTCAGCACAATATAAACAGAGAACAGAGAAGACAGCACAGCACTGACCTGTCCTCTGCTATTTTCTCTGTACCCTCTGCTTCTTTTTCATTGTCTGTTGAAAGTCTTACTGACGGGCCCAATCATTCGGAAAAATGATTTTGTAGGGCACAGTGTGCCTAGACTACCGACATCTTTGGTGTTCTCGAAACATGCAATCGCTACTTATGTTCGGCATGCCATGATTTCTCTCAACGCAAACTGCTCCCCACCGGATCCTCCTTGTTGGCGGCTGGCTGGCCTGTCGCTGGCTTGGTCGCTCGCATCTTCATGCCCTCTGCAAAACCACGTAGAAAGCCCCCCCAAAAAATGACACGGATGAATGAAAAATGAAAGGTGACAACAACGACGCGACGATTCAACCAAAAGAACAACCCATGTGGCTGTCACTCACCGAAAGAATCATGAGGCTGCTGCTGGTATTCCTCCTCATCCAGCTCGTCGTCAGCAGCATCCAGCAGTGGTGTGAAGGCATATCTGCACGCAGAAAAAACAATTGTGTGCACCCACGCTTGAATAGTTTGAGTTGCTTAACACCGATTATGTAGTCCTAGGCTGAAACATAAGTAATACAGGGCTTAATGTTTGACTGATTTCTGGAGCTTTACATCTCAAAACCAGCTATGATTACGAGAAATGCCATAGTTGAGGGCTCCAGAAATTTCGACCACCTGGGGTTCCTTAATGTGCACTGACAGTGCATAGTATACGGGGCTCAAAATTTTGCCTCTGCAATGAAGAAGAAGCACGCCGTGCACAGCCCTGCAGCCGTATCGCCAGCGCATCGCAAGTGCTCGGGCTGGACGTTGTTACTGCCTTGGCTGAGAGGCCTACGCTGTTTCGTCTTGTGCGAGCCGCATCCACTGCGTCTACGTCCGTGTTGGGCTTCTTTATTATACCTCAATTGAAATGCAGCTGCCGCGACTGGGATTCGATCTCACAAGAATTCACAGCTTGAAATACCATATTCACTCGCGTAATTTGCGCACTTTTTTCTGGGATTTTAGAGCTCCGAAAAGGGGGTGAGCAAATTACGCGGAGATTTCACGAACACATTCGAAATGACGTGTAATTTAACGCGTGCGGTATATGGTAACTCTTTTGGATACGATCACACTTAACACACCAAAACACTGGTGTAAGAGAATGCGGCTGCTCCAGGGACACTCTTTGCAGTCTCTTTGCTTTGACAGCGCAGCACGTAGAAAGGTTTACGAGCTGCCTGTTGATGGCTGCTGAGATAGCGCACGCGCCAGCGCTATCTTGGCAGACGAGCGACTCCTTCGCGTCTTTTCATGCTCGTTGAAGACGGGCGGGGCGTTTACTCTCCGCTTCGGCGGCAGGCGTCCCGATCGGGGTGATGTTATCGCACGCGCCCTCCGAGCGACGGATATGGGCCTGGCTCCGTTTGACCTCTGCTTCAGCCGTTTTCGTCGCCCCCACTCGCGTGCTTTTATTCTAGCGACCATGCTTTGGGCTCTGGGGGCTTCCGCAGAAAAGAATCGCAAAAGGGACATCGCACTCGCAGCTCCTTTTGCGCATGACTGCGCTCGCCTGCGCAGTGAGGGGCACGGCCGCGTGGCTGTCCAAACTCTGTCCATGCGCGCGCGCCGGCGAGCTGGCTCGGCAGGGAGGGGGAGCGCAAAATATGCGAGGAATTTTTTTTTTTTTAAAGCTGGATAAATACCAGGGGGTGCGCAAATTATACGAGGGCACAAATTATGCGAATAAATACAGTACAGGTTCTTTAAAAACATTTTGTGATACTAGATAATGATCCAGGACCTATGCATCCATCGAAAAAAGAAAAGGCAAGCCTCAGAACTACGTCATGGAACAACCATGCAGCAAGCAGCCCCAGTTTCTCACTCATTTTCATTATTATAAATGTGTAAATAATGATTTTTGAGACCAAATGAAATACGACTCATACAGTGGCAGAAGCAAAATGAAGTGAATATTGAATGCTTTTCAAATAATTCTCGATAACTGAAGAGCCGTTTTCACAACTAATGTACTAAATCGATATTCACGTCCTCATATTCAGAAAAAGCACAAATGAAGCTGCTGGAGGAAATACCAGACTTTTCATATCCCTAGAACTGCTCAGAAAGCTTGAATTATCATCACATAATAGCTCGCTTCACTACATAAACTCTTATGCTAATACTTACAACATGACAGCAGGGATGAAATTTATTGTAACCTTAAGTTTTTTCCTGCCTTCTTTTACTGCTGGCCCTTTGTTCCAATTACTATGTACCAATTCACCCAACAAGCCATTCTCATGTATTTTTACAGTGCCTTTGCACAAATTTTGCACTTTTTCTGGAGCAGGTGGCATTATGAAATGTTTTGAAGCTACTTTAAAAATACTCAGACTTGAAAATAATGACTATCCAATTCAATGACCAAGTTGAATAGGACACTATTTGATTCGATCTTCGACCAGTTGTCTGCTTCGTCGAACGACTTGCATGGGATAGTCCAGGGCGTCGAGTAAAGTTTCGAATGTTTGCGCACTTTACTCACTACACTCACCACAGGCACATTCCCCATGCAACGCAGTGAAAATGCTACATGTCACGGCAACACAGCAGAAGAAAGGAACCTCCAATATACATGCCTAATCAGGCTGTGTGACGACGACTGACCAACAGCTTCACACAAGGATCAGTTGTTTCAGGGGAGAAAGAAGGCTTGAAATGACAAGAGAAATTCTGAACAGAAAACGTCACTGGAACAAATGCTTCAAAGAGAGAAATCATCCTCTTGTCGAGAAAAAAAAAAAAGAAAGAGTGAAATCCTCTCGTATGTTGTCTTGAGAGAAGACATACCATATTTACATGATTGTAAGCCAACCCATTTGGTTAGAAATTGAAATCCAAAGTTGGGGGTCGACTTACAATCATCAAAACCAGAACTATACTGCCAGTGGGCTTTTCCCTTTTTGACTTGCAATTTGGAGGGGGAGAGGGTCGATCTACATTTGGGCTGACTAACAATCATGCAAATACGGTACGTCTTCTTGTCGAAACGTCCAACTTCAGCAAACTCCCATTTCAAACATTTCTCATCACAAAAGAAACAGTGCCATAAGATGGGCATGAACCTAGAATGCATGTCCTTGACATGTCGTCGGCAATAGGAGGGTTCTCAATCATTTTGTCTGGGCCTATCCAAAAGGAACACACACTAGGTGCATGCATTGTCTGAGCAGTAGATGCTTGGAGACTGCTAACTACAAAACCATGCCATTATCAACCTTCCAGCCTTGCTAAGGTTGCTTTGCTGCTATACACATACTACTCATATATATTGCATTTAGCTAAACTGAAACTTAACTGCAGTTGGCCATTGAATGACACGTCTAGCGAACATTACCAAACAGACGAACCATGATATAGCAAATATGGACATAATGAGATACCGGTTAATAAGGTGAAAAATAGTAGACACATTAAAACAGCATTATGAATATAGACTTATAACACATTATTAGAAACAACAAACGTAATCCCATGTCATAATGAATTGTTATAATGAGGTTTGGCTGTTAAGGGACATCACCCGGTGTCATGGAATTTGAGACTCGAGTCGCACCCACCGCTTGTTGTTGTTTGTTGGCCGCCACAGGAACATGATGACCAGCAAAACTAGCGAGAAGAGCAAGTGCCAGTAGCCCTCGTCAAACCACAGCTCCTTCCAGTCCTGCACAACAGCAAGGGCAATGCAAGTGCCCACCACCGACAGGACAGAAACTGGACACTTACCGTCAGGCACTCGGCCGTGCGGTGATCGAAGGTCACCCACACCATGAACACAACGGATGCTGCAAGAAGCAAACGGAGATGCTCAGCGACAGCTAGTTCTCCACCAAGCGCTTGCCACACTCACCCAGGACGGCAAACACCAGAGTGTTGGTGAAGTGACGATATAGGGATAGTTTGATGACGTTGCGGCGCAACCGCAGCGTGCGTGTCGTCTGGCTCAGACTGCTGAAGATCCACCAGCAAATGGCACTGTCCAACAGGGCCAGGCCTATTCCCAAAACCGTCAGCAACCGGTCTGGGTTGTTCTTGGGCTGCACGCAACAGAACGCCACAGAGGAAATGCTCAAGGCTTTCCTGACACCACATTTCTGCTGTGCACATCCAGTGCAATACATGCAATTTCAAGCGATCTGGATACTATTGAATCCAAACCCCTGGTTCACGTACAAGACAAACCACTGCAAGAATATGTATGGGACACTGCTAAAGCTGCCATGTTCGTGTAACTTCTTGACTTCCTTGGCATCATCAGACCACTAATCAAAGGCACATGTGGCAGCTCTTGGGACACCTATTTGTGTGCCTTGTAATGCCCTGGCATACCAAGGTACGGACAAGTGACCAGGACATGTGACATGTAACAAGTTATAGCAAGATAGCGAACAATTACTTTCAACATGCTCAGTAACTGACGTTTATCAGTGCATTATGTAATGTCATTTGCAGACATAGTGTTCGGTTGATGTGAACAATACTGCCAAGTGAGATAATGATGTGGGGAGACCCAGGAAAGTTAGTTCTCAAGCTGCATCGATTCAAATTCCATACAGCAGATTCTTGATTACTCAACCTTAATGGTAGCCAACAATTTTGTCTGAATTATCAGACGCAAGCATTCCTATCCAGAAAAGGCCACAACAAAGTTGTAAGAGGCATCTTAGGCCTACTTTCACGGCGCAAGCAGGTTTCTCAGTATTTTGGTGTTAGCACTGAACATGAGCCTTGGCTTTGTATTCCGCACTTTGTTTCCTCAAACTTTGCTAACCCATTTTAGGAAATGTACTAAAGGCGACAAGTGACTAGAACATGTGACAGAGCCTCTGTGCATTTGGAAAGACTGAAATATAGCAATGGAGCCGAGCACCCTTTCACAATTTGGGTAGGATTTGTACCTTTGAACTGAGTAGGGGAGCAGAGTTGTGCGTAGGTCCACTATCTTGAGAGCAAAGCGTGTTGAGGGAAAGCCAAATGTCACATTTGAAGCGGACAAGGTCCTCGTAACATGCGTGACCATGGTCCAAGTGCACTACACTGGCGTTGTACCCACCTTTGTCAGGGACAATAGAAAACCACATGATTCTATGTGTACATTTGAACAATGATAGCTGTTCTAACTGATGTCAGTGATAAACATCCTGCTGTTTTTACCAACATGTCACCTACCAAGAGACATTCTTTCGCTCATGGCCTCGTGGTGCCATCTGTCGAACAAAATGTCAATGAGTAGTGATAAACGAATTCAAGATGAAGAAAAATGGGTCTTTCTCGAGCGATGTTTTGCTAGAATGGAAGGATAAAAAGTCAGGTAAACTTAGCAAACGGTGACCTGGACGTGGGTTATGTTGGTTATCATTGAATAAAGCTCTAAATAGTGGTGACGCAGTGATGTTGCCATCTGTGCTTGAGCGGCGAATGGAAAAGACGCACAGTTCTGCCTCCATGAGGGAGGCTATACGGTAACTCCAACAGAAACCAAAACATGCCGTCACCTGGTGGTGAGGCCTTGAAACTGAGTTTCGGAGTTTTTTAAGTTACCATATGTCGCCTTCTGCTGTTCAGATAACCATAATTCGGTCTTAAAAATCACGCTGGGTTATAAAAAATGCATCCACGCTCTATTATTTGCTTACTATGCAGTAGAAGGAGTACATGCTGAGGAGCAGCGCTGCCATTGTGGCAACTGAAAACCTGCATCCGACCACAGCAAATGCGTGCGGCATCTCTCAGGCATTGTGTGTAAGCACTGTGTCTCGGCAGAAGCTTGCACATATGCACTTGATGACTGTCGGGGGGTGTTTGCAACATGTGTTGCGCACTGGACTCCATCGGCAAAAAATTATGACCAATCTTTCATGGCAATTTCCTCATTTTCATTCCATCATTAGACATTCTGACCAGTAAGCTTTGCACTGCAATAAAGAAACAGGCAGTTCAAAAATTAGTTTTCAGTCCGCTTTAAAACTAGCATTAGGAGTAGCACCTTAATTTCTCCACAGCAAGCGAGAAGATCTGATATTTCAACACGCACCCTGAGTGTGCGTATACATCCTTCAAGGGAAGCCAGCACAAAGTAGGCAGCCCCAAGCCCTAGGACACGGTGCAGCATGGGCCCCAGCCGTGGCTTGACAATTCCGAAGCCCAGGCTGACCACCACCACCAGGAGCCGTGCGAGGGACCGCTTGAGGCATGACAACACCTCGGCAAAGAGCACAGCGCCTTGCACTGAGCGACCCGTTGCATTGATCGACTGGTATTCGGCATAGAACACCGCCTTCTCCAGCATGCCTGCACACAGACAGGTGCAGACGTCTCAAAACAGCACGAGTTTGATACCGTTACAGTGTTCAACACAAACTTTTTAAGAAAGGGTAGGAGAAGGGACATGCGCAACTGCAACAACTGAAACCTAGTATGTGTTCCTGCTCATGTTCATCTGTAAAACGTTCCAGTGCTAAACATTCCATAAAATATACATCACCCCAGCAACAAAGGCCAAAAGTCAACCCTTGCTAAGTTTGCTTCATACTCATACATGACAGTTGCAGAGACCGCAATTACATATGACATTCTGACTGTGAGATTCCACCAAGACTGACACATCTTCAGCTTTTTGCTCAGCGCAAACAAGTAGAATGATTGCTTGGCAGCGACAGCTAATAATATACCGTGCAATACCCTTTATATATTCGACCGATTTCTTGTCTGGTAGAACACAGACTTTAGAATGCTTCTAAGGTCACTTACATGACTACTGCCAAATGGCATAAAAAGAGAAAAAAACACTTGACCCTCATTAGAATATTAAAATGACTTATAACAAAAATTATGAATATAACAAAGTACTGAAATTCCTTTTGAGTTCCTAAGAGATGCTCATAACTGAAACCTCATTTTAAAAAAGGTAAAATTGATATCTCATTAATATAATAAATATAATAAACAAAAATCATCTCCAAGACC
Source organism: Hyalomma asiaticum (assembly GCA_013339685.2). Lineage (NCBI taxonomy): Eukaryota > Metazoa > Arthropoda > Arachnida > Ixodida > Ixodidae > Hyalomma > Hyalomma asiaticum. Next base: position 13,646,692 of record CM023487.1, read on the forward strand.
AAAAATCACCATGCATCAATGTAGATTACATCACTTTCAGCAGCTGTTCAGCACCGTAATTTCAGATTCCCATGGCGTAATAAAACTGCCACACGCCATGTGCAAGTACCAGCACACATGATTTACTCCCACTGCTGCCTTCCTCCACATTATCGTAGTCACACCCCAAGGGGCTGCCCGTTTCAAACATCCTGTTCAGATTTCAAGACCCCAACCTGAGGCAACTGTTTCACGTGCCCGAGGCCTGCGACCATGAGTAATGCCAGTGACACGGGCACTATTCATTGTGGTCAACACCAATCCACATCCTATTTACTGATAGCAATCAACCGTGGTCACAGCTACATAGTGCAGACATATCCGAAACGAGTTAGCCGCTGACGTCAGACAAATCACGGCCTGGGCAGCAGGATTCGATTAAAAGTGCCCGTGTGCTACTGGTATAACGTAGACAAAGACAGCACTACGATATCCAGCTGCACGTTGACAGGAAAATGTTTCTACGGTCTGGATATTGGAAAACAATCATAACTTGAAAACAACCTTGCAGGCTTTCTTCAGCAACTCCCCGCAGGCGGAGTTTGCCACACTAATGAGTGGCGCAATCGAACTGGGTGCGCAAGTGATCTCAAAGCAATAAAAATAAATCGCAACAGAAAAGGAACTGCTGAAGAATGAATTTCTTGTTATGTAAAGGCAGGTAGTACTCATGTCTTTCTTCTGAATGCCTTAACAGTGACATACCACATTTTCTTTCTTTGCATTTGCATTCTGAACACTTGAAAAATGGGTGGATGTTAGAGTCGAGGGCACGTTAAATTCATGCAAATATACAACAACTAAAAAAAGATAGTGTGAGGACATCAGCACTTTGCAGCACTTTGCACCTTCAGCATCCAACAAGAGTGAATGAACACATGCAGATGCATCCATTCAAGCATACAAATTGATAAAGTTGTAGTCTCTGCAACACCGACCATTGTGCAGACTAGCATAAGATGAGAGAGTGGTTTACTTGCCAAGGCTGCTCAATGCGAATACATGCACTTATGAAGGCAACGAGCTAAAGAGCTGTTTCAATTTTCTTATTTGGACCTACAAATCTCATCAAGAGCAACAAAGCAGTGCAAAAGTAATTACGAAATCTCTAACAAATTTGAATGCTCTAACTTGAGCAAAAAAATTAACAAAATACAGACAACATACATTACAGGTGTTAGGTAATATTGTCTTACTGTCTGTCTTACTGAAGACAATAAGACACTAGCTGCAAGTTATATTATAAGCCTAACTAGGGTGCAACGACATTATGGTATAGAACAATTAAAAGTTCTGCCAATAGGGGCTGGTACAGCAGCACTCACCCAGAAAGATGACACCGCCGATCCAGAACTGGATCCGCAGCAGGTCTCGCCACTGGAGTGCCGACACCACCAGCCACACCACGGCATACACCACGTACACGCCACACATCACACCGTAGAACTGCGCACCAAAAAATGTGTGGATGAGTGGCCCTTCTCGATCACTCGTCTCTACAATGTGACTCACCGGCAGGAAGGGCCAGTCGGCAGCCGACAGGTAGCCATGGCCCCCCCGTAAGGCCATGTCCACTGAAAAGAGAAGTGCATTTATTTAACCTTAAAGAAATCGTGGAATGTCTTCTGAAAATTTTGTACGATGCATGTATTCAGAACCCTGGCCCTCCAATGTATAACATACCTTATTTTGTTGCATTGTCTGGGTTGATTTGCACCGATAAAAACACAATTTCGACTTCCCAGCGCGCATTCCGCTGAACTCTGCAGCTGAGATCGCACCAACCTGGCCACAGTGATGTCCGATTTTGGCACGCCCTCAGTGGCCATGGGAAAACAAACCATGCTCCAACCTTGCTTTCATACAGCAATACCACGAGGCGATGTACTTGGTCTTGCTATACCTCTTCCCTTCTGGTTTTCATATAGATCTATTAATTTACAGCAAACAGAGGTTAACAATATGTTTAAGCTTTTAAATGTCTTCAAGTGATGTGACTCGATAGTGCCTGTGCCAGCCTGCAGTATCAGATGGTCATTTCGGGAGCACAAGAATGCTAGAAATTGAAACAGGTGTTATTAATTGTTCACTGAATATTGCGCAAAGATCTCTCAGCATGTGAAACGCTTATGGAAAGAATGAAAATTACAACTGGGCAGCTCTGCTATTCTTTTCATGACCCTTTTGTAAGGATGCCAAATACTAACGTAGCCAATATTCTATTTGACATTAACGGGCTTCCTCACCCACCCAGAGGTAGAAATTTTGTTAAGCAGCAGCAGCAGTTATACACCATTCTACAAGTAACATGAAGCCACAAGAATTCCTCTGAATGATACTGTAATAGTAAAGTTACAGGCATTTGATTAAAAAAGCAGTCACTCTTCATTTCTTACTTTCCTCTGCCTCTTGCACCTCAGCCTCCTTGTCCCACTCCTTTGAATACCATGCAAACACTATGTCACTTAAAAGCATCATGTTCAGCACAGCAGATGGGCACATGGCATTTAGTTTGAAATTTCAGCTCCATCTATGGAGCATCCTTAAGATCAGACATCATCTGGTTAAAGTCCAGGTTTTTCCTGCTGCGATACCTGGCTGCAAGTTCATCATGCTGCAAGTATCATGGAATAGTGAAAGAAAGAAAGGTATGTTTTCTTTAGCTGTCATGCTGGCAGAGAGTTGTTTAGTATCCTATGAACTGCAATACAAACCAGCAACTCACTCATACTGCTATTCTTGCTTTGTCGTTGAAACTTTTTTCAATAAAAATATTACTAGGTTCTCTGAGCTTGATAACAGTCTTCTACCTAAAGTGCGCACAAACTACGGTAGGTTTACTACCCCATTTGAGGGAATCATGTTGTGGAACTCTCTTCCTTATATAATCAAATCATCAACCATGGCACATTCATTCAAAAACCAAGCAAAGAAATATTTTTTGCAGCAAGTCTCTTCACACTAGAAACTGCTTTTGTACCTATGTATGTATAAGTTGTATTGCTTATTATTATTTTTCTTGCTTCGTAACCTGCGGTTGTTTGTTCAAGAATTCATTATTTTTTTGACTCTTTGTTAAACGGATAACCACTGTTTGCTTTTCTTTTTTCTTCTGTCCCATTCACATTATGTATGGGAGCCCCCCTGACAGTTTTTAACTTTGGGGCTCCCTGTGTATCACCAATCTTGTAGACGCTTCTTTGGAAAACTAACATCGTTGTTCAATAAACCTTCAAACCTTCTTTCACTGTTCCTTCTAACTGAAGGTAATGGAACTGCAGATTTCAAAACAGGGTCACCTAGAATTGGCTGACCCTTTAATGGAGCAGGAATTAATGTTAGACAATGTGGAGGGTTAGAGGTGGGCCTGTACAGCCAGAAATTTCTTTCGAAGAGAGGGGGGTGGGGGGGGTGCACTTGCTGAAGGCCTTCACTATTGGTAGAGAGCACCTATTTTCAGTAGATATTTTAGATAAAAATCATCCCCTGCCAACTCTAAACTTCTTTCAGGAGGGGGACGCACCCTGAAATTTAAAATGGGGGAGGGGGCGCAATTTTTATTCCCCTCCCCCCTCCGACGGCAAATGGTACTGATGGTGTTACCAGGAGGCATTACTGAGTACTTAAAGGTCGTGGGTCGGTTCCCACCGAAGGCAGGTTTGTCTTTTCGTCCACTTTAATTCCTTTCTACTTTCTCCACAACTACAATACCACAAGTAACTTCCCCTATGCTTTCCTCGGCTTCATTGTCTGTTTGCTCATTAAGTTGTTTCTAACAAATAAAGAACGAGCCCTTGACCCCTTCCCTTTCGTTACTTAAAGACAAGCAATATGCACATAAATAAGTTCACTGAAAGCACTTAGATAGTTCATCACTTGTGCTTGGTCATCCTTTATTATGTCTTGCATTTTCCCATTGTACGAACTCGGTATTACGCAGTCATAAGTGCACATAGATGCGTGATGATCTCATAAGCAGCACACCGCAAACACCAATGGGAGCTTGTCTGCACCCTGAGCACTGCCTCGGGTAACTCACCTTGCACGGAAAAGTTGCCATCTGAGCGCAGGTGCAGCAGGACCATGTAGATGCCATCATCGTTCACGCTAGACAGATGTGGCGGCACTGTTGGCCGGACTGTCGTCCCAATTGTTGTCTCGACTTTCGTTGCATTGGTTCCTGCAGCTTTTAATGCAAAACCTCATATGCCTCACCAAGCTTGAAAAGTGACAGACATCATCGGCACCAACATGAATGGTACCGTCATCGATCGGATGACACCAAACATGGTCATCTCGTTCAATTGGTATACGGTAAAACCCCGTTATAACAAAATTAAAGGGGAAGCTGTAATTACTTCATTATAACCATTAGTTTGTTATAGCCAATATCCATTTCATCAATGGGAATTTCAAGGGGAATTGCGATTGCTTCATTATATCCTGGTTCGTTATAACGAGGTTTTATTGTATACCAAAATTGGCATGGCAGGGTATAAACATATGACTAGGTCGACTGATAAGTTAAAACATCAAGAGAGTGATCTCCTCGTCATTTACGTCACAATTAATGATAATACAATCACTTGTAGTGCATACGTGCATTCCTTGGTGAGGGATATGTGGTCATGCACCACACGCGACGGAATGTTAAACCTCTCTACAGCCCGTGTCAGATTATAATCGTGCAGTGTCGAGCGAATTTAGAGATAAATCAAAGCAAGTCACATCGAAGAACCTTTATGACAATTTGGAAAGGCTTTTGGTGTCAACATCGTTTTGGAATTCAACAAGGACCAGTGAACTTGATTATTTCAGCAGCGAGAAACAGTTCAGCCCTTCAATGCTGCTGTCCAGCTGCTCAGAATGGCTGAACAGACAAACTGAAAGAACATGCAAGGCATATGGAAATGACAGTTTACATCCTTGCTGATATCGTCCTAAACTTTTACTTTCTAAGCTCTCATCTTTGCTAAAGAACAGCGATTCGGTTCTTGTTACAGATGGGTATGAAGCATGCACTTTTGGAAACAAAGCCACCATACTGAATTATTCACGCAGTAAACAAGGCTGCAAAGGCCGTGCAAAGTAGCACTCAGCTGCACATTCAGAACATGGACACCCTTCCGTGAAATAAATAGCTTTTTTTTTTTAATTTCATTTACAACTTGAGGAAAATCATACACTGTTCACGCACTTTTGTGCCATCGTTAGAGTAGCTTGCCAATTCGAGAAGGGCACTGTGGCCACGTGTCATAAATGTTTGTTCTGTGGTAAACAAGTTCAGTGTGACATAAAAATATGAGTGTTAATCTCACATAAGGGTAACCGCCTTGTACTTTTATATTTCCTTTGTACGTGGTGAACTTTTTTTGTTGGTTGCAAATGCGAAACTGTCAAATGTATTGAAGTGGCTGCGCATTAAGTGCACCCGTGTTAAAATTCGCCACCTTGTGTTAAACCCTGGTAGATGACGTTCACTGTATGTTACAAACACCACAGGTAGGCCGGTAGAAAAGAGCCTGTGCGTTCCCAGTGGGGCACACACATTCTCATTGTGTAGCACTTACCTTTCGCCTTTGGTAGGTAGTCTTTCAGCTGAAAGAAGAGAAGACGGGCGGCCTTAGCACTGGAACACGGGCGAGAGGCTTTGCATCACATACTCACCGGCGATATGTGCCTTAGCGCGCCCAGGTCGATCAGGTGGAGGCACTGGTGGCGCTCTTCTTCGCCGCGGCTGTACACGGTGGCCAATTCGAACAGCTTCGCGCCGGCGTCCAGCCCGGCAAGCTGCTCCTGGGTCTGAAAGCGCGCGATCCACACGTAAGCATCGTGTAAGCAATCTATAGCTCTTTCGCTACGTACCAAAAGGTCAACATCGAGGAACTCCTGGAAGCAAGGGCTGCGCAAGATCGTCCATCCGACCTGGAGCGTCAGCGCGCTACCGGGCACGCTCGGTTCGCAGGAAACTGCGGCAACAGAATCGCAATTTTTGTTGGCAGCAGGCATGTCTCTTCTTTCGCTCGTGCAACACGCTTTCCGGTGCCGTCAATGCGTAGCGCTACGAGCTAGAGCGCGTAGCCGCGCGGCGGCACCGAAACACGGCGCGATTGCACAAAGGAACGCTTTCGTTTCACGCGGTTATGACACGCTTACTTGTTACGGAGACCGCCGATCCGTTGTAAAGGCTCTTCTGAACCGCAAAGTATTGACTGGACACCTGCGATCACCGAAAGACAGAAAAGAAGTGGGTTGGTTGGGTGGGCGAAAAGAAACCCTGCGCCGCTGCTCGGTGCGCAACACAAAACACGACACGAAGCGGTGTCGGCACAGATATCGCACGCAGCGGGAGCAACGCGAATGCGTAAGCAAAACGCGCACACGAAACACCTGGGCGAAGAAAACTTTCACGATCGGCGTATTTCGAACGAGAGGCAGTAACAGAGAGGAGGCCAAAACACGCACATTATCAGCCTTGAAGGACCACTTGCCCTGGTCGGGGAAACAGTTCGAAGGGACACACAACAACAAAATGCCGAAATATAACCGCATCTTCTCGAAACATTCACAACGCTATGTTTTACACGGGGCCATGGGATGGTTTATCGCGACGGTACAGACACTCGACAAGCATGACACACGCTCATCAGGAAGCTGACAGTGTCAGCTAGGCGCATTTTCGTACGCATATACATAAGTGTTGTTCAGTTATAATCGCCAAATGTTATCTGAAAAAAGGCAACTGGAGGAAACGTTGTTGGTAATGCAAACTGTGGTAAATATAATGCAAATTATGTAGTCGACATGCCAACTCTGAGCATACCCTACGAGATTTGTCATTAATGAGCAAACAGACAATGAATCCAAGGAAAGTCATTGTCTGTTTGCTCATTAAGTTGTTTCTAACAGATAAAAAACGAGCCCTTGACCCCTTCCCTTTCGAGATTTGTCATTAGTAGTACAAGAAACTGGCATCTCGAAGGCCATGCTTTTGAGCGCTGAAGGCACTGAAAGCGCTTGTGGGCTCTACGCACAGACCTATGGATGCGAGCCCGCAACCCATCGCTTGATCCTTGACATAAAAAACGCGGAAGTAACTCTTTGTCGAATATTACGAAGTAATTTTTAAAGAAAGAATGCCACATGTGCAGTGAAAGAAATGCGCGTTTTAACGAAAATCGGATGTAACAAAGTTTGACAATTCTCGCATCTCGTACAACTTCGTTAAAACGAAGTTCTGCTAATACTCAACAACTGCGCTTCGTAGTTCCCTAGGGGAACCACACTTGGGTGATTGAGCTTGATTTAACAATGTATTTTCACATGCACATTCAATGTCCCCACATCCATTTTTATTAGCACAGAAGTCCAGGTGCATTGGGTGGCGGAAGTCTGAAATGTTTGGCATCCCACAGGTGGAGAGAGAGATAACTTATTGGAAGGCAGAGAGATCAGCCTTAGCAAGTACACTCTGGCCTGCTACTCTGCACAGGTGGGAAAGGGGAAGATGGATGAAGTATAATGACGGGGACAGGAAGAATGGTGCGTATGTGCATTTACAACACACAGTGCCTTCTCTAAAGTCTGGCATCTAGCTCGGCATTCTTCAAGAAATTAATAACAGCAGTTGTGGAAACTGTCTTATCAGGCCTCCCACAGACAAAATACTTTTTTCAGTTAGTGTTCTCACTCCGATGCCTGTCAGCGTAAAAGCCAATGTCTTTCATTGTGATCTGTAAAGAGGACACGTAGTCACTGAATATATGTTATGATTCATATACTTGGCAGCACTCACAGCTCGAGCTGTCTACACTACCGGTGACGTAGAAATCACAAATTTCATATGTAGTTCATCTTCGGCCAACCTAAATTTGCCGTAGCCACTTCACTCTTTGCTGGGCCTTCAAGGTAATGCATATATCTCTGTGACAAGCCTCTGGAGGAGATAACATGTTGTGTCACGGCATGGACATCCCTATATAGTAGTGAACACATACAGATAATATAGTTTGAAGCGATGTCTTAGTGAATGCCCAGGTTCCAATATATTGTTCATAAATAATCTTGTGCAATAACTTATACAGATTCCTCGAGCAAGGGCTCTCTTTAAGTAATGCTCTGCATATACAAGAAGTTTATAGTGACAAACCAGTGCACTATGCAAAGTTATGACTTTGCCAACGACTAATTATTCTTACTATCTACATATTAATTACAAGGGAGCCTGTTCTTTTACACTTTCCTTTCACACCAGCAAATACTGAGTTGGGGGCACGTCTTAGGTGGCTGGCTGTGCTGAAAATTATTTCCATGTAACCCCCACCCTCATTTGGAGGAGCCAAAATATGCCAACATGACACAAAAATAAAATCACAGTGAAAGCATTTGACCAACGTTTCTTTAGCCTTTTCTGATGAAATTCGACAAGTTTCTTGCATAGGCTTACCCAATTTCCTCGTCTCCAGAGTCAACTGCGGCTTCTCTTGCGCCATCTGGAATGCATGCACGAAGAGTATGACGAGCCAACATGGAACAGTGCAGTTTCCTTAGTTGTGCCTTTAGGAGTCTTTCATGTTACCTCTACAGCCACATTCCGGACTTTTTCTTCTATGTATCTCTTTCACATGAATATTAAAGGTAGTACAATGTCGCCATTTTCTTGATGTCACATTCCTCTCTTTCGCTGTGATGCTCTGCTTAGAGTTACCTTTTGTTATGGCACACACCACCACCTGCTTGGAAATACAGCCAGATCTGTTTTGCAGAATATGAACTATAATACCTTATTCAGGAAACTCCAGGGGCTGGAGCTGTAAGTTACTTTTCTTCACAGTTTCAACTGTGAGGAACTTCATTTAAAACAATTAGTGAGAAGTAAAAGCAGCATTTATTCCTTTTTTCATGCTTCCTTCCGACTATAAACCATCTGCAAATGAAGAGGAATTGCCGAGGGCCTAGTTGCAATATAATACGCGAGTAAGCAAGAAAAACACATAGTACAAAAGTAGGGAGATAGTCTCTGTAAATGCACTTGTCCTATGCCCATGCCTTCCTTCTGCACTGTGTGTATCTCCCACTATCGCTAACTTTGCCACTTTTGAATGTTCACCAGTGATGACTCAACAAGCAATTCAAACATGTATATATATTTTTATTCTAACAGGTATTGCATTAACATTTCAAGACTAGATATTTATTCAGGTTTAACAAGCAAGCCATTAGTGTAAAAGCTGAGCCTTTCGTAGAGACAGCATCAGCATTGTTGAAACTTGCAAGACGCCAGCAGGACATCGCCCTCCACACTGAAGTGGCTGACACGCTGCAGTGGCTGCAGCCGGTGTTGGAACTGCAGATAGTGCTGGCCATTGACAGCCACATCGTAGGTGGCGTCCAAAACCTGCACGAAAGACACCAGTGCTTTTCAGTCATGGGGGTCGCAGCATCAAAACAGAGCAAAGGGAGGACTTGCCTTAAATGAAAAGGTATGAGAGAATGGAATAACCTGAAGTGCACTAATGTCATAAAAAGTAGCACTTTGTCACAATCAAATTTCCCACCTAACCCAAACTAACCTAACTTAACCTAACCCAACACAAAAGGGGAAGTTTGGGCATGATGGTATTACATTAGTGCACAGAGCACACAAGGACTGGGTGACGTGTCCGAGACATTTGCCACCCTTTTCTCATGGGGGTTATAGATGCAGAAGTACATAGCCTGAAACAATCCAACCTAACTGAACCTAACCCACCTCAGCCTGACTCCACCATACCCAACCCAACCAATACCATCTCCTAAATAGTAAAAATTAGAAGTTGTTGGTTCACCTCCAGGTTGTGCTATGCAGAGGAACACAGAAAAGAGAACAAGTCAGCAAATTGTGCATCATAATCTTGTTCCTTTATGGTTGTTCCCTTTGTACCACACAACCTCAATTTCAATATCCCATTTGGCAACTTTCCATAGCTGTACAGTCGAACCTCAATATAACGAACTATCGGTTATAATAAATCGGTTTCGGAACTCCGGTTTCGGAGTTCCGAATAAATCGGAACTATCGGTTTACAATAAATTATCGGCTATAACAAATTTTTTTTTTGTCAGCAGGCACACTGCCTGACTGTGTGTTGACAGACGGGAAGAGGTCTTACCCGGATGAGCACATCAAAGTGCACCCCAGGGGCAAAGGGGAAGCCGTGGCACTTGCGCTCCTCGGTTCCCCAGTCACCATCCTGAAAGCTGTTGCGCACCATCTCCTTGCGATGGAAGCGCGGATTGAAGTGGAATGCAATGTCCGATCCCAGGCCACCGCATTGGAAGTTCAGTGAAAACCTGCACAGGTATTCGTGCAAAGCTTCACTATCAAGAACAGATTCACAATCTGACGTCATTTCTAACGAAGAATTTCGATAGTGGGTTCAGTGAAGCAGAGTATCTCTGCGAGCGAGAACTCAACTGGCATAGAGCAATGCCTCTTTACCTGCAAACGGAACACAATCATCTACAATGGAGCAAGGCTGAAGTGCAAGTTGTATTCTTCATGTGCAGTTACCCAGCGTCCCCTCGTGGTCATTCACTTTGGCCGTCTGCTCATCCATGTTGTTTGCTATTACCATGAAAACTTTTCGACTGTTGCAGAGCCCTCAAGCAGGTAAGCATGTAAAAGGAAATGCGTTACGTAAAGTTCTGAAATAAACTGCCAATTTTTGTGAAGCAGCTGTTCTCGGCCACATGCTATTATTCACGTGCTATTATTCAAAAAATATTCAAAAATTATTCGAAAGATTTTCTATTTGATTCGCACCAGAACATAAATTATCGAATTCGCTTTGCACTCAAAATTTTGCTACTCGCACAGCTCTACTAAATAGCCATCTTTACAATTTATATTATGAAACAGCGTTCATGTGTCGTAAAACTAATAGTTTTAGCAATAAAAGCACAAATGTAGCATATAGTAACATATAAGCAGATTATTTTTATGCATGGCACCACTTACAAAAGAGTGGATTTTGGTGGATAACAGTCCTTTTAAAGTAAGCATTTCCAACTGACATGACAGCTTGCTGAGCCATGTGTGCTGTCAGCTTTTATGTCAACACTATGTCTGCAGGGATCAAATTTGTCACAGTACAGCAACAATTTTATGCAGTCAACACTGCAAAAAATGCACAAACTATTAGAAAAATATTGACATTACTAATAGCAGCTGTTTTACTCAATGACCGAATTGCTTGTTTTACAATGCAGCTCTTAAGTGCCCAACCCTGCGTTGAACATTGTCTGTCAGCCCTTCCCGTAACTGAACGAGTGAACCCAATGAAAGATGCTCCATACACACTGCGCCCTTCTCTTTCCCAGGCTTACTGGGTTCAGCGACGATGGCTTATATTCAGATACCATGTATAAAACTACAGTAAAACCTCGTTAGTTGAAGGGGGAGCCGTAATTACTTTGTTTTAACCATTGGTGTGTTATAGCCAATATCCATGTCATCTATGGGAATTTCAAGGGGAATTGCGATTTCTTTGTTATATGCAATAGTTCTTTATATCTGGGTTCGTTATAACGAGGGTCTACTGTATATAGGTCTTGTCCAATACCCCCAGAGTTGGTGTGTGCAGGAAAATTGGGTTCTTCATAATGCAGCAGTATGAGGCAGTGCTTTCAGGATAACCTTCAACAAGTCAGGAGAATCCAGTAGTTCACAACACAGCTCGAAAAGGTAAGTGTGGGAGACGAGAACATGCATCTATCCTTTAAATTCTTTTGTTCAGTACAAAACCACAAAAAAGCATACACTTACAACTGTACTCACACTTTGCATTGGGATGTATCGTGATCGTCAGTCATTTTCTTTATGCTAGAAAATTCCCATTGTCCGCGCATCACTGGAAATAGCTAGCTTTAAACCTTAATAAGAACTGCACGAGTTTGTGTAGACTAATGACTCACGAGGTGGCCTCTCTGTGTGGTCGGCCGCTGACGTACACCATCAGGCCGGGTGTCAGGCGCCCGCCAGGCAGCACGTACAGGAACGGTGTTGGCTGCAAGGCAGAACACGATTTAGGCTGGCCTCTTCCAGGGCTCGTCATTTCAGTTGCTGTGGCAGCTGCTTAGAATTCTCAAGATGTCTTAAAAAGGGATACTGAAAGCAACTATACAGTAAAACCTCGTTTATCCGGATCTCGTTAACTCGGAAATTCGGTTAACTCGGACTCGCGGCGCAGTCCCGGCAAAACTGTATATACTTCAATGGCGTAAAATGCTCGTTAATTCGGAAGGATTTAGCCGCGCACCGGTTAACTCGGAGAACTCCGGAGATGGCTATCGAGGGACTCCATGCTTTTAGTCGCGCGATCTCGGCGGCTCAAGCACTGCTTGCCGTAACCGACGGTGGAACCCGCGGAACCGGAGTTTTGGAGAAACCGAAACCGAACGAACGACTGCAGCAGAATATGATCATGATGATAGTGAAATGAGGAAGTGGCTAGGTGGCGCTAGTCACCACCCAGCGGAAGCGCTTGGGCCACCGGTGCATCCAGTGTCTATTAAAAGCGGAACGCACACGGACGACGGGACGGCTTGCGCTGCCATTAGGGGGTGCCACCGCCACTGCCACCACAGTTGTTTGAGCTGCTTGCTACGCCTACGCAGCTGGTTTGTTTGTGTACGTAGCGTGCGAGCCAGAGAACACGCGAGCTCGTACACATTGCGTTCTCCGTCTGTGCTTGTGGCGTTGCCGCCGCTGTCGCGCTTCATGGTGATGGCGACCGCCACCGGAGTGAAGCGGCCACAGCAGCCAGCAATGATGACAGTCCAGATGAGCCGACGCGACATCGCACCGTGCAGGAGGCCGCCGAAGCCCTCGCGGTCCTCGAGGAGTTCTGTGTCGGTTCTCATGACAGCGAGCGTGCGCACTACCACCTGATGGGGTTGAGGAGATCGTTCTTTCACAAATTCCGACGATGAAGCAGACAAAAATAACGCAGTTTTTCAAGAAATAAAGGTTTGTCTGTGCCGAGTACATTTTCCTTTTGTTTTCATGGTCGATTCGATGATCCGGAATTCGGTTAACTTGGACATTTTCGCCGGTCCCGTGAGATCCGGGTTAACGAGGTTTTACTGTATTAAATTGACGTGCATTGTAAAGGTACATCTCCAAAAACCAAGTAGTGGTGGTTTCACACCAAAGAAATGGTTAATTTATGAGAAGGTTGCATTTGCAGGGCCTGTACACTCATACTGTAATCCAGGCCGTCCACAGCCCAGCTGTGATGCCACATATGCCACCTCTGCCCTTTTCTGTTTGTTAGGTGGCACTACACTTCCTTCTCTAAATTTGCTCCAAGAAAATCTCCAAGCACATCACATAGACACAACACTTTCATGTACTTGAAGTTAGAGTCACTTTCGCAATACAGCAAAGTCTGTGAAGCACTACACGGTTATGAAACTCGTGAAACGGGAGTGTGCAGGCAAGGTACAAAATTTTTCAACGAGCCTGTGTTTCCATTTCCAAAACACGATGTGCTCCTGCTATTGAAACACATACCTGCAGTACTCAAAAGCATGGCCTTTAGGATATGCATTGCCCTGAAGACTTGACAATGATACGTATGTGATTGAACATGTGTAAAAAAATAACTTTTTGCATAAATGTGGAAGCACTTGAATCATTGCAGAGTCAGTTAGCATGGCATGTGAACAATGCCTGTGTATAAATAAGCCATCCTTGGCCTCACTGTGCTTGGCACAGCTAGATTATTCACATTTTTGTTCTCTCTTCTGTCTAGGTAAATGTCTGCATGAAGCAATAAGGCCTTCTGCTGGTAGTAAGCACTGGCTCTGATCTCATCCTCGTAACAATATGAAAAACCAGCTAGCCCAAACCACTACCCTTCTAAACATCAGCAGTGGCAAGTTACATGCTACATCCGCTTGCCACTGTTTGTCACTAGGCCTGTACTTGGCCACATTTGTGGGGTATCCCTTCTAATGCAGTACAGTAGACCCTCGGTATAACCAACCCGGATATAACGAAGAAATTGCAATTCCCTTTGAAATTCCCATAGATGACATGGATATTGGCTATAACGAACTAATGGTTAAAACAAAGTAATTACGGCTCCCCCTTCAATTTCGTTACAATGAGGTTTTATTGTATAACCATATGGCTAGTGAGTATAAAAAAATCCAGCATCTTCTGTCTAATGTCCCGGCATGAACACAAATGGCACCATAAGTCACACAACCATGTGATGGCCTGCATGACATCATGGTGACATCACCACATAACGCATGATGATGTCGTCAGCAATGTCATGGGATGCTATCGCTGATGATGTCAAGTGATGGCATTATCTGTGACACTGTCGCATGAACTGGTGGATGTAGAAGGGGGCATCCAAAGGCCCTGACCACCTCTCTTCCCCCTCAATTTCTGAATGTGTGCCCCTAAGAAGACAGCTTATCCTTATCAAGTTCCCCTAAAAAGCCAACTTCGCACTTCACATGAGCTGACACCTCCCCCCTCTACCAATTCGAGGGCAGGGGAGATGGATTCACACCTGGTCACATGACAGCACTGGTGACACCATCCCTGCATAAGGAAAAGCTCCAAATGATATCATGTTCCTCAGGGAGATTGCTCCAAACAAACTCAATTAGCCGTCTTGAAAATAAAATTTCATATTGTAGGCAGGAATGTGAAAGAACCTTAGGGTGACAAGTAAGAACGCTTCCCTGAATCCACGGGAGCTCCTTGGCACTTGCTACTTGAAAGCATGCTTAGTGCATGCACAACTGCGCGAGGCATGTCGCAGCCATCTATACGGCTGGCTACAGGTTCTGTCACATTCCAACATGTGAGCAGTACTATGTGCCCTTGCCAACTTTTCATGCTCCTACACATGGACTTTGACACAGCAAATTTGGATACAACAAATTATTAACAAGGATATAAATTAAACAATGAATAGTATTGCCATCAAAACAGCATTACTAATATACATTTATAATAAATTATCAGATATAATGAAACCATTTCTTTATCAAATTCAATTCATTATAACAAGGTGTGACTGTACTGCACACATTCAACAAGGTTCCCTGGCTGTAGCTACTGCACGTTACAGGCTATGGCACATGCGCAGTTGACAAATGAGCAAGGGGAATCAATTACCGGATTGTAAACAATAGATGGCTCAATCGGCAGAGGCTGTTCCGGCTGTTGGCAGCCCTCCATGGGAGGCACCTGCAAGCACACAAGCGAGCCTGTTAATAACGGGTTGTACACATCCTGGATCAACTGCTAATGTTGACAACGACAACAACAGCGACAATAACAGAAAGAACAACCTATTTATGTTCAGTGTAAGGTGAAGGTTTTTTTGTAGCTATGTCCAGTCATAGGTGCACAACCCCGGCCAACGAGTGGAGAATTTAAGGAGGGGGGGGGGACAGTGTCGAGGAATAGTCTTTTAGCCATAATTACTCTACTAGCAATAGGATGGAGGTTATATCCCAGTTATGATGACAATAGCTTAGAATGTTCCACATAAAATGTGCAAATCATAATGCAAGGGGGAAATATACAACTTCGTTGCTTTGTTATGAAAATGCCTATGTCTGAGTGGGTTCTAGCAGCCTAGTAAAGTCCTTGACTACAGTTCATACACACAGCATTGCAACTGCAGCAAAATATGCAAGACGAAATCCGTGTTTTACTGGAAGTAAATCATACAGTTTGTGCAGGTCTTTTTTTTTTTTTCACCTTTCCTTATGTGAAACACTCTTCACACAAACCCATCCCACTATTTGACGTTGCAACCCTTGAAACCGTAATCAAAATTGTAATCGCCTGTTTCCTGCAAAATGTGCTTACTTTTTACCTAGGGCATGCAGGCACAATAAGCAGCACCGGAAATTCAATATGGCCATAGAACTGTGTCGTGCATTGTTGTTGGCCATGTGGTATGTTTGAAGGAAACTACAGCAGCCTCAAAGTTGACAAAAATAAACTTGCATAGCAGTGACAGCTTAGATCTGCCCCAGTGGTCTAGTTACAACTGTAGTTGAACTCTTTCTTTCTCATATAGAGACAGAGACTGGCAGAGCAAACAACAACAATAAAAGAACACTCAAACTCATTGAGATGCCTATGTTGAGATTCAGCAAGGAGTTGTAGAAAATAAGTGTGACCCCTGATGATTACTTCATCATGGTTCATAATGCACAAAAAGAAATGTTTGTCGGACACTGTGGTAGAATCTGCTGACCAGAGCAGAGCTCTGCTAGATCTTGGCTGATGTCTGAAAACTGCATTGATGGTAATGTCGGACCACTTTTTGCTAGCAGGAGGGAGAGAAACGGGAGGGTGAACGGAGGAGGAAATGGAAATGGACTATCCGCATGACACAATTTGCAAAGTGTTTAGTTCGAAAACTGGGCAAGAGCGCAATGTTAGGTTAGTTAATTGAGCAACTTACAAATAAAAATACCCACAAGCAGAAACAATGTTGCTACATGTCCTACAGAAAGATGAAATAATTGTTCTGCTTTATTCAGGAAAAAAGGAACACTCATTACATGAGAAGGCAGGCAGCCAATAAACACCGACATATTTTTTTCCACACTTGCTCAGAACGGAAACACCCATGGAAGTGACCACTTAGAAGATTTAGGGGCGTATACCACTCAAAAGACAGCGTCTATAAGTATCAGCGTGTTGTTGGCTCCAACAAGGAGATTACGTATCTCAACAAATAGAATTGTTTGAGCTAAGCACTGCCATTTCATTCTTTTTTGCCATTGTTAGCTCTACCTCCATCACTTTTCTGGCTATTAGCCGTTTACAAGTATTATTTGTTGCTCTTAGTTTTCTTTGTTCCTATAATTAATTGAATGACTTCCAATTCATCCATCTTACAGTTTGTCCAGTGGTTGACAAGTACTAATTGAAGTTTTTATGGTTTAAGTTTACCGCAGACTGTCTTAAACAATGCAATGCATTCTTTCCCTCTTTGTTCTGTTTTCATTGATAACACACAGATGTGACGCTCAGCGGCCTCAACAACACTGCTCACCATTTTGTGTACTGACATGTGTACTGACACTATCTTCTCCTAGCCGCAACTTGGTGGCCACTTAATCACTGTTGAGAAATTATCACACGGCATGATGCACTTGCATGTACTGATTACAAATTGTCGAATAGGAAGTGTCACTTGAGCCAATGTTTTGACAGGACACATCTTTGTCAGGGCAGTCGTCTAACAAACACAGGCCCTTGTGTTGAAACATTGACTCTAGGAATATTCCCTGCTCAATGATTTCTTGTCACTTGAAGCCTCCATTTTCCCCTGTCTTCCTTCTTGTTTTGCTGATGTGTATTAGAACTCTTGCTTGCTCAGGTCTGCAATGACTAGGCATACGCAAGCTACATATGAGTCGCTAAAGGCTGCAGTATACCACATGCACACACGCTTCGATCACTAGATCGCTAGACTCGAGACCACAGTTCTATTCCGGCTGTGCCTTGGTGTCGTGTTCACAAAATCTTTGTCTTTCAGAATCGGCATGGCTGATTGTGCTGCTTGCAGTCACTATGGCACTGAGGAAACTATAGAACAAGTTCCTTGACATTGTACTCGCTACAGCATGCACAGACTGTCATTAGCGGCCACACTGGCCCATCTTGATAACAGGGTGCTTTCAAAACAGACAATATTAGAATGCGGCTCAAAAGTGTCATTGTAGCGAAAGTCAGTCAAAGCTCTGTTGACATTTCTTCATGGCACTGGCTTGTTAGAAAGACTTTAATGCTCCTGTTACCACCTCCTTTCCATTCCCTAGCGTAGGGCAGCAAACCAGAAGTCAACTTCTGGTTAACCCCTCCTTGCCTTTCCTTCTTATTTTTCTCCCTCTCTCTCTCTTGATCACTAGTGGATTCAGGCAGTAATTTTTGGCTGCTGCACTTGACAGCATGTGTACAGAAGACATTTTAAAAATTATGCAATTTTACTTATTGAAGCTATGATATGATCATGAGGCACACACACTGCAGTGAGGGACTTTTGGAATCACTCTGACCAACTGGGGCTCTATTCTGAGGTGATCACTCTTGGGGATGTAGCCATAACATATTACTTTCACTGTGCGCTGAGTGAATGGTTGAGAAAGGTGGCCAAGCAGTCGCTTCAGTGGAAGGCTGCTTGAGACTACATCTCACAGTGACGCAGTCACCAAAAGTGATCGTCTTAGAATACGGGCCCTAGGCTTTCTTCACACGCACCAAGATCTACCGTAAAGAAAGGAGCATATTTGGGGTGCCTTTCTGTCATACATGACAGTCGTCATCTATCTTCTGTGTCTTTCCTTGCATTATCTTGCTGTGCTAATTCTGGCACCTCCAGATTGTGAACAGCACGCATGTAATTAGTGTGATATGGCATTCGTGATAGGAAAGTGGCAAGCACAGTTTCCAAGTAAGGAAACTGTGAGCAAGCCAGATGGCTATTTTCATGTGGCCACAAGGAGACTTCAAATAGACTTTCCTTTAGAAAATACTGGAGCGGTTCTGCATTCTGCTGCAAGTGAAGTGCAACAGCCGTGGCCTGACACCGTGGCCAAGAATTAAACCTGCACCTGTGTGCTTAGAAGTACAAGATAATAGATGCTAAGCCACCTTGGTAGGTTGATAACTTGGGCAACAAGAAAATACATACCGAGGCACCCAGGGGTGGCCTCTGCTCGACACGGTGGATGGTGACGCAGCCATCTACCTTAAGCCGCTCCACTAGACTGTACAGCAGCCGGTGCTTGAAGTCCGCAAAGTGGAGACCATTGAAGGCCACCTGCAAACACATACACACACACAGATGCACTAAAGTTGCAGCAGTGACTTGCTTAAGGGGGAGGCTTAAGGGGGTGGCGGAAGTTGATTTCCATCTCTGTTGGCGCTGCTCTCAGCATGTTTGCCACCGGCACTGATGAGATATTCTCGCTCTTGTCGGTTACTGAGTTTCCTTTGGGTTCTTCAAGTACGAAAAGAAGCGGCATTATTAACAAGCGCACTGCACATTCTTCTGACATGCTCAGCGAGGACATCGGAGTCTGATATCAAAACTTCCAAGCTCTGAAGGAGCTGTGTGTACACCTTTCTTTCAACACACAAATAGTATTGAACACTTTGCAATTCTGAGTGGTGCTGACACCAAAATACTGTTCCAGATTTTTCTTTTTATAACTTATTCCCAGCTTTATACATGTTGTGCATTCAAAATCTGCAATATTGTAACTTTATCATCTGGGGAAAGTACTTTTTGAAAAAAATTCGTCCCTCAAAGGGTTAAAGGCCTAGTTTCTGTAAAGTCTGAGCTCATACCTGGCATCAGTACATGAACATACCTAACCGCTAAAGATTTTATCGTCCTAGCTTAAATTATAGAACAATCTATGTCTAAAAGCAGCCTCCCCCCTCAGCCTACCAAACTGCAGTTTTGAAATGAACAAATATCCTGTAGATGTGGATGAAATAGTAGACGTCCTTTTAAGGCTCGCCCGTCCTCCTCCATCTACACAGACACACCTTTTGTGGGATACAGGCTACCTATATCAATGATGGTTGCCCATAAAGTCCAGGCCCATTTTAAAGCTTAGGTACACTACACGTACAATGGCAAACTTAAAAAAAAAACAAAACAGGCTAACAAGCAAACAAGTGTTTTGGCAACACACTGGTTTTAAGAACACAGTGACTTTTTCAAGTTAATTTGATTTTGCCTGCTTAATGAGCTTAGCTGTACACACATGCTAGAAGGAACCTTGTACTGGCAGCATGTCTCCTATGGAAGAATTATTACCGTAGGGTCATAACTCAGGGGACAAAATGTTTTTATGAACCTCAGTTACTAAACTTCTTGTAAAACTTAATGCACACATTTGGAATTCACCTCATTCTTCCATCAAGTAGGCAACTACAAACTATTTCAAAGCAAGCAATCAGGAAGACTCATGTCAAGGTAAACAAGAAGCTAGGACAAGATGTCCAATCATCATGACAGCTAGCTATGTGGCATGAATGAATTTGGACATACGTGAGTTAAAAGATTGAATGCATTAGACAGGTTATTGTGAAAGTGTTTCCAAATTTTTATAACGCAGATGCCTGTAGCATAATAAAAATAAAATTATGGCCTTAAAGGTGGCACAGAAACGTCACAAGTGCCTATTCAGTAGGCTACAGCAATTAGCAAGACTGGCATAGCATTCTATGTTGCCATGGCTACACTGCATTCAGGAGGGCTATTGTACAACTTTCTCACTGTCTCTCAATATGCAATATGAGGCAAACAATACAACCCTTTGTGCATTGTATGAGAAGCAAGCAAGCACAGGCAGGCTACAGCAGAAAAGAAAAAGAGGCATAACACTGACTGCCACCTGTTAGAAGCTGCACAACAAAACTGCGCTACAACAGATTCCTCTAACAGGGCCAGGCCATGTAAAGCAGCATCTCCCATTACCAAAAGCTTTAAAAGTGCCACCATGATGCGCAGGTGACATTTTAATGTTTAAGATTATTCTGGGAGATGGGACTCCCAAAACACTTTATTGTTATCTTAGAGTCTACTGTATCCGCCATGTTTTGGCCAACAAATAAAATGGCTGTGGGTTATGTCCTATCCTTATGTGTTATGTTTGATTTGTGCCATTATGTGTTGACAGTTCCCACTTGTTAAGGTTTATAAGTGTGAGCGCATATATGTTTGTTTTCAGGTTTTATATATCTTTACTAAATTGGAGGGGGGATGTAAAGAACAGGCACTATTGTTCAAGGTGATCATTGGGGTTTTTGCAGAATGATTCCAAAATTCAGGTCGAGTTTACAAAGGACAGTTATGCAGCATCCACAGTGCTTGCGTGTAATGTGAACTGTACATCACTGGCATTTACGCTCAGCCAAGAGAATCTAGCTTTGTTGTGCCACGGTCGTCACCTAGGGCATGTGCGCAGCAAACACTGTGCAGTGTAAAAGAATCAGTTGCTATGTGGTACTGGAATTCACGGAGAAATTGGTTAGAAAACCGAATGTTCCTCGTAACATGTTCGGGATGTAAAAACTGAGTCAACTGGGTCTTACCCGAAAAATAACAGCCCTACATACACTAAAATGTCACTGTGGGGTCATGTCCCATCAAACAAAAAAAAAAAAAATTTCCAGCGTAGGACAGTGCTCACATCTCTTTGAGAACTGTGTAGCTGGTGAGGTGGTCTAGATTCCTTAAAGGGTGAAACATTAGAGCACATATAAAAAAGCTTTTACCATACCAAGGAGTTATAATTGGAAAATATTCCATGATAATGACTATTTAAGATGATTCACTAGCTTTGGTAGGGGCAAAAGAAGTCATAGCTCTCAAGCAAGGAGGGAATCTACCCTCTCTACATGTACACCTCCTATGTCCTAGTTGACTTGACCAGCAACCAAAATGTTCTTTTGTCATGGGCCATGGCCTCTGCGACCTGCTTATGCCTTGCCTTTATTTTTTTGGGTGGTACATTTGCAGGAGTGCATACTTCACTTTCTTCACTGCTTTTACAACTGTTTTAGAGTTTACTGGATCAGCAATTCCCACTTGACCATCTCATAATGGGCTTTCATATTATTTTGCTTTCCTGTCTTCCAGCAGACTAAGCTTGCTATCGATCACTCTAAACTTAAGCAGCATGACTCAGGACTGCTTGCCTGCTATGTATACCTTCAGCTCTCCCTTTGCAGAATTACGTAAAAGGTCCAGCTGGTTTGGCCAACACTTTGCTGACAAAATGGTTACAACTAATTCAGAGACGGTTCACACGTACAAGCAAAAAGCGACAGATCTTGCCCGTGTAGATCCGTCAAGGCACCACCTGCATACAACCTGCACTACAATAGGTAATTTAGTGTTGTGAATTCACTCTGTATGAAGGCTGAACTGCGCCAAGTGCAGGTCTGGCATCCTACTGAGCTGGCATAAAAAACAGCAACTCCTGAAGCAGTTTAAAAAGTGCGGGCTAATCGAATGGTCCAACAAAACTGCCAGAAACAAGTTGTCAACCACTACAGCCTCAGCAGGAATGCTGCCCATTCGCTCTTGAACTAACCCAGCACATATGAATGGTCATGCTGCAGTCAATTTTCCAATTAAATTTATGCTGAGGGAGCTTATTGTGCTGCTCAGCGACCTGTTCCGGCAAACTGACACGCCCCCCGGGGAGGGATATATGAATCTCAGTAAAATGGGTGTACCTTGTAGCCCATTTCTTCGACGAGTATCATGAACTCGAAGTTCTGTCCCTGCTCCACGGGCAGGCGCTCGACCACCTCTTCTTCCTCCCATTCCTCGTTGCGGAAAGTGTTGAACACCGTGTTGCCGACATCGAAGCGCGGGTTCACGTGCAACGCGATGTCGCCGCTGGCTGTCACGAGGTTTATGCTAAACCTGCAGCAGGGAAACGTTATGATCGCGCAACCCGCGCCGATCGTCGACGTGACATCACCTCTTGGGGCTGTTCAGAACGTGGCCCGACAGCTCGATGATCGTGCCCGGCTGCAGCTTCTCCACGGGCTGATCCATTGGCACCGCCTGCGGGATCGAGAATTTAGCGATCGTCCGAGGAGTTACTCGCCCGGCGCGCCACGCCCAGCTCAACGCATACCGGTTCAAAGGTCACCAAGCGTGGTTCCGGGTACAGGGGCAGAGCGCGTACCGAGGACACCTTAACCGCTGTCATCTGCACGATCTGCACACCACAACGGCGGGAGCCGCTGTGCAGCTGACGCCCCGCTGACCCTGCGCCGCGCTATCGCTGGTTGCGCAGCAGCAGGCAACGTCGATAATCTCGGTCCTGCGCGGAGCGGCCGGATTTCCGATGGCCTATTATGCGCGACAGGTAATATGAGAGACGCCTGAGTGCTGTGCAAAGGAACGCGTGCAATCGAAGCGACACGCGACACTTCTAAATACGGTACGCAGCATGCGCAGCTGCAACGCTCCCAACACAGCTGCCACTGACACGGTGGCTTCGACACAATTTTGTTTAGTAACTTACGTATGTGATAAGTGAATACAGCACAAAACAAAATATCATTTCGCTCTGACAAACACGAACTTAAATACTCCGTGTACTATATTGTTTTATTTTTGCGGCGTTCTACAGTTTCGGTTTTGGTTCGCAGAGCGGTCACCGCGGTTCATGCGAACTACGAACCGCACTTCTCTGCAACTGCGGCTAATACGAACGATCGGCAAAATACGAAATGCGCTTTATACGAACAGCACTGACTTTTTTTGGAAGGACATGTGTGAATGGCAGGTGCCATATGTAATTTGTACCTCAACTTGGACCTGAATATGATGGCAATTCGGTTTTGTTGGTTCATGACCTTCGAATAGGGCGTGTCGTTGGAAACTTGTGGACTTCGCGGCGGCGCCGCCAGATGTCGCAGAGTATTCAGAAAGAAAAGCCACCTGGAGGAGCCTGGATGTCATCAGGCAGAGGCAGAGGAGCCTGAAGGCTGAATGTAGCCTCTCATCTCAAGTGCCACGTTTAAGCTGTTCCACTGCCACATCGTCCAATCTCGCAGATCAGTTCTTCCCAAATTATTGTGAAAGTAATTCTGCTCCCCGTCGAAATTAAAAAACAGAAAATATAAATAGCAGATTACTGCCATCAAATCGCTTCTCAAATTGCACAAAAATATGGCACAGAAACGGTACTACGACGGTACCAATGTGGTATCGCTGTAAGGAGAGGGTGGGAGAACTTCATCCATGTCTGCCTGCTGCCTCACTCGCTGCTTTCCTGTGTGACCTTCTAAGACCCATTTCTTGAAGAGCCTTTCGGTTAATCTAACAGTTTGCACTTCTGGGCGCACTAGCAGCACCTACATCTTGTGCAGCCAGCTACTAAAAGAAAATGAAAGCTGCTTTTACAATGTGCAGTGATCTTGTCAACGAACATGTACTTTATTCCAGGTGTGTCATGCTATGTCATCCATTTTAACTGAAATTAGAGTGCTTGCTAGCTTGTGTACATCGAAAAGAATTGTTGCAGGATGTCACTGCATGGTTAAGTCATCTATATTGCTCCAGTCTTATAAATGTAGTAAGGCTGTAGAATATCAACACGTATGTAGACATGCTTGAGGCACTTTTTTTCTTACACTATGTGAGAAGAAAAAAGTAATGTGCTTTGTTATTGCATATACAGTCGAACCCCTTTATAAGAGAGATGCCTCAGGGAACACTTTCTGTCCCTTATACAAGTGGCCTCTTATAAGCAGGGTGCCATGTTTTCATTTTCTGATCAACCCTTGTTTCAATGTGGGCACACAACTAAATTGACCACAGACAAAGGCTCCAGGATGTTGCAAAAAGTTTATTATATACCATTTGCCTTTATGTTAGATTTGTTTGGCAGACTGCAACACTCGAAACAGAATTCATGTTTTTTCCACCACAACCTTGTCGCATTTCTTGGTTATCATTTGCCTTGCTTCCTCAATGCATTAACTGCAGTTATCAGGCAACAGTGCCGCATTTAGAGTAAAGATATCTGCTACAAGGAGGACTATAGGCCAAAATCTGGTGATATTTTGTCCTTTAAAGGCAACTGTCCCCAGGAGCATGTCTGTTACAAAAGAGCTCCAACCAATCGGAGGGATAGGCAGCCAACCATGCGACTAAACGTCATCTCTTATATCCAAATGTCTCGTGTATAAGTAGAGAAGCTCAGGGGAAGATGGAGGTTGAATCGATGAACAGATCGCTAAAAACTATTCAGAACAGGGAATGTTCCACAAGTAGACTTGTCTTCGTCAGGACGGCGACTGCCTTCTCCAGCCTTCCTGCGACATTCCCTGTTTTAAATCGTGTTTAGCGATCTGTTCATCTTATATCAGTGTCTCTTATAAAGGGGTTCAACTGTAATGTGACAAAGCTTGTGAAATAAGTTGTTAGAAATCAGTGACAATCATCATGAAACTCACAACACAGCCTCGGGACAGCAACATGATGTGAAACCAGAATAAATAAGACGAACAGCCGACACAAACAGTCACAAGGTGCCCACTTTGTTTATTGTTGGTCTTTTGACATCTTACAAAGCAAAAGAAAGTGATCCAGAATACTATTTACACTAAAAAGATGTCACAGTTTGGTACACCGTAAGTGACAACTCTGTATTACAGGCCTCCTCCAAGAAGAAAACACTTCAAGTGCCTTTCGTCATGTACCAGATGTGCTACAGTGAAGCCTTGTTATAACTAATCCTGTATGTCAAGAAATTGAAGAAAACATTTCAAGTGCCTTTCGTCATGTACCAGATGTGCTACAGTGAAGCCTTGTTATAACTAATCCTGTATGTCAAGAAATTAGCTTTGTTATATCTGAAAATTTGTTATAAAAGCATATCCTTAACACTGCTTTAATGGCAACACTATTTTTCAGTTCGTTATAACGGACAACTTGTTATATCAAGCTTTGACTGTAACACTGTAATTAACTTCCAGTGTCTGCATTTAGGACATGACGGGATTCAAAAGCTGAGGGCAATCTTTTGATGCTGCCAGTTAAAGGATTGGTGTCCAGCTTTCTGCTAATGTGCACATTGTACCTTTAATGAGACTATCCAAGAAAAAAAATGTGTGCTAATTAGGTAAATACACTAAGTTCTTTGGTGTCTGGGTTCATTCACCGAGCACATACAGCAATTCTCCTGCCATTAGAATTAAGTTTATGGCATCTGGAATAAGAAATCTTGCACCTTAATTAAATTAAATTAAAAAGACCTGCGGCTACATGAAGAAAAAAAAAATGATATTGACAGGCATGAATTCAGCAAATACAGTGATGTTTTTCAATTTCTGCACTGCATAAAGCTAATTCAATTTGTGGCTGCTCATGATGAAGAAGGCTAAAGTGAACATTTGAAGGATGCACTCCGAGCGGCTCAGGCAGACATCCTGGCGCCTATTCATTTCACATAGTGTTGGCCACTGTAATGAATACAGATTCTGCTAACACTGTTCTTCATCTGTCCCCCTTGCTTGTACAAAAAGCTCCTCCTCGACGATCACCTAGCACCGACTGGCCGTGCCTCGCGTGCTGCTATCTGCATGAGAACACACAAGAGACTGGTGTCAGCAAATGCTCACTTATGAGGACGGATGCAGAGTGCAGTGTAAACACCTTATACGGCAAATTACTGGGGTCAGGAGTATCCATGCTACCACAGAAATGACAGCTTTAAAAACCTGCACACGTAGAAGACATGTACAGTGGTCACGGAACGAAATGGGACATGTAAACATTGAATTAAGCCAACTACAATGTGCAACTGCTTGCTGAAACCGCGTCATGTAGCTGTGAATCTGGCCTCTAAAGGTGATGTTTTTTTCTCATGTAAGTATATACGAACCAATATTACACCGATAGTACACGAATTGAAGATTGTAGAAACAAAAGTATGGGCATTACCCCCCCCTTAGCCCTAAATTTTCCTATTTCAATCCGTGAGTACTGTACACAAACCAGCTGCGCATATCAGACAGTCTAAGCATGTGACGGGGATGTCTGCATCTTTACAGACATTGTGAATGACGATCAAAGTTAAAGCTCCCGGATCCGTATTTACCAACGGTATTCACAGCAAGTAGACATAATGGCACAAGAAAATGTGAAGCAGGAAAGCATTTACTACTCTCCCAACATGTTCAATACTTGAGTGACAACATGCAAGCCAAATGTGGCCTGTAGCGCAAGCAGCTGGCAAGAAGCCATGGAGAATGTGTATTACGTTAGATGTAGTTTACGAGTTGCAATGCCATTTCCTATTGATAAGTTATCTCATTTTAAGCACGACACTTGAGGCTTTTTAAACATTTTGCAACTCCTGAAAAGCTATTGAAGACAGCGGCATAGCATACATTGAAGATTCACTTCTGAAAGTCCAGATTTGTACTTCTATTTAGATGCACCAAACCTTGCTAAACCTTTACCAACTGCAGACTAGTCTTCAGATGACACTGAAGAAGTAGAATAATAGACTAAATGCATAAATTTAGATTACAAATGGCCTTCATGCTTGGTTGGGGCCCCCCTCTGTGCATGCCAATTGTTACAACAGTTGTTCTCAGAAAAAGAAAATAATAAACAAAACATTTGTTGTTAGGAGCTTTGCCAGCCTTTGACAATGACAAAGGAGAAAGAAGAGCAGCTTTTCCGTGAATCAGCAGATCTCGCGGGATATTTTCAAAGCCCTGTTTTCAATGTGGCCACGCACGCCAAGATGCTGACTATCACACATGCCATTTTTAGGCCTCTACCTTTTCCTGAGCACGCGCCAGCACATGCAGCTACAAGTATTTCAAAGTTATATCTCTACAGGGCAACTTTTCATGTGCAGGACTTCAGAAACATTAGAAATTTATCTTCTGTCCAAATCCTTTCGAAAAATTCATTTTCATTCTCAAAATAAAGAAGCTTTATGTATTTTCCTTTGGTTGCTCAACGACATGTAAAACCTATGCAGCAAATGTTGAACAAATTCGAGGTGCCAGTGTGTGTTTTGTCTTCTCTGTGTCCCGCTGTTTTAGCGCCATAACTATTATTTCAAGCAATGAACCAACCAGCTCAACAACATACCCTTTTGAAATTCGAGATATTTAGATCATTTTTGGGCTCAGCAAGCAAGAGTTCAAGACTGAGTACGCAAGATAAAGCTTCCTTTCAAAAACATCCAAGTGCCGACTCTGACCTCAATACTCTGTGCCAAATGTGCGTCGGGGACGGAGGCCACGAGACTGATGACAGTGGCACGTGGACTGCCCTGCAGGCGCCCTACGCGGCCTGCCCGATGCAGATAGTCGTGTACTTGTGCAGGTAGGTCAAAGTTGATCACGCGGCTGGCACGTGACGTGTCCAGGCCTCGCGAGCCCAGGTCGGTGCACACCATGAGGTCCGTCTCGCCATTGGCAAAGCGTGCATATTGTCGTCGCCGCCCCTGAAGTGAAACACCCAATGTGAAGCTCATTCAACAAACGACAGTGTATAAACTGGAGATGCTGGGGAACCTATCACAGTCATACCTTGATATACAGTAAAACCTCGTTATAACGAAGTTGAAGGGGGAGCGGTAATTACTTCATTATAACCATTAGTTTGTTACAACCAATATCAATTTCAAGCGGAACTGCGATTGCTTCGTTATATCCGATAGTTCGCTATATCTGGATTTGTTATAACGAGGTTCCACTGTAATGGATTTCAATATAATGAAATTCTTGATATAATGAAGTATTTGGCTTTTTACTACATAATGTTCATTGAACACTGCATTAACACAATAGTTTCTAGGAGCTTGTGTCCCAGAAAATCCGGCATCCTCACTGGGGTAGGCGTCCATGGTGAAAATAAGCATTTCGAATTCTACTGCAGTGTAGTGATCACCCGACCAAGCAAGCCCTCCAACATGGCACAAGCACTTCGAGAACAAAATCGAATTTCACAAAGTAAAATCCATAAGAAAAATTGTAAACTGTGACCTAACTGAAACCTACACACATGACAGCTCCGACTGTAATTTGAATGTATGAGAAAACGTAAATCTCTTATAAGGAAACTAAACTTATTCCAGCATATTATAGAGAAAGTGCGAATTATAATGAACATTTTATGAGGAAGCGATGAGAATGGGACCTAATGGCACTATAGTATTTTACTCTTAAAGGTGATGCTTAAGCATTCTCTAACTTTTTTTTTTACTTCCGTACAACAAAGCATTTATATCTGCAATTTCTATATAATGAAGTTGCAGTGCTGCTGCAGAGGATGACTGAGCCAACAGATTGATCATCTGCTGATGCCAATGATAAGATGGGTGAGGTGCATACGGTTCTTGTGAACACACCATTTAGGCAGCACGTTTAGCAGTACATTCCTTTGTAATTTAACATGGTATTATGAAAAAAAAAAAAAGGAAACATGTAGAACATTATACGAAAAATATAATCCATTCAAATTTGCTTTGAACTCAGCATTTTCCTATTCGCACAGCTCTAGCAGTTACGTGTTAATATGTGTAAGTGCATGACCCTCGCTAGTGTGATCTAGGCTTTGACACAATTCATGCTGGTAAATAGTGAAAGTGCCAAAAGTGTACTGCGACATGGCAAACCTACATTACTGAGGCCCCCTTTCCTTTATCCCTGGGATATTGGTCAACCATTGATGCCTAATTACTGTGAAGCCAGCCACTGCATGCAAGCCCTGATAAGTATTTTTATAAGGAACCGGAAGCTCCACTGCTGCTCTTTTGAGAAGACAGAAAGCCTAAAAAAACAAAAACAAAAAGGGGCATTAATCAGGATGTCTTGAGAGGATAGTTGGTTCATTCTGCTAAAGGAATATACAACTAAATGTCCAAAAACTGGGCAAGGACACCACCACAAAAGAAGACACACACAAAGATTGAGTGCATATCTTTACATGTGTCTTCCTTTTTTGTGAGCCATGTGAGTAAATGATGTCTCCTGTACCCAAATGTCCCCTGTATCAGTGTCTCTTATAAAGGTGTTCAACTGTAAAGGCGAGTGCCGCCAACCGTACCTGTGCTGGCATTTCACCGTGGAGACAGGCAGCCTCCATGCCATTCTCGTGGAGGAGGTGGCCCAGCCACTTGCAGCAAGCGGTGGTGTTGGCGAACACCAGCTGAACCTGGCCCTTGCTCTGCAGCAGTTCCATCAGCTTGGCCATCTTGTCAGCAGGGCGCACGCGTAGGAATCGGTGCTCCACGTGGGGCAGCAGCCGGTGAAGCTGCGGGCTGGTGATGCGCAACAGGTCTGCCTCCTGGCTGCCCAGCAACTCCGAGAGGGCGTCCCGATCCGGTCGTGCTGCACCCACCAGCACCAGCTGTGCATCCGGACGCACCCCCTGTTGTGCGATGGGTGAAATATTCATGTATTAATCAGTTCACTATGGGGTCACTTGAGGAGCTAAAAGGCACTGACTATGTATGATATCATTGTCCTTAGCAAGGCTAGGAGAACCGGGGAAGCGTACGTAGTACTGACCTCTAATGATTCAGTTCTCTGTTACAAAGGGCCCATGCTGCAGGGAGCTTCCCTGAGAAAAGAGAATGTAACATAGGGTCCTTTGTGCAGAAGCCTATAGCTGTCTTGATAAGGGGTGCTTCATTTAATCTATAGTGTTTTGCTTAAAGGGACCGAGTGTTTTGCTTAAAGGTACCCATTTTCCTTTATTTTAATGGAAAGCTTGTCCATGATTGTCCAATCATGCAATGGGGAAAACGCTATGAAACATCTTTTTATCAGAGCTTTTTGCCTATGAAGTCTTATACACAAGACATGTCCCTTGCATCTCTTGCAATCTCTTGCATCGCAGCAAGGGGAAGGCAGGTTGTAGTGCTGGTGTGCCTTTGGGAAAGGAATGGTGCGGGGCCTTGAGGGAGGTAACTGCTCCCTTTGCAACCCCTGCCAAAGCCCATGCCTAAAGGTTTTGAAGTTACGTTAACCTTTTTCGTCCATTTTAATTCCTTCCCATTTATTCTATAATTACTAAACTACAGTTAAAAACTACAATAATTTTCTCTGTGCCTGAGCTCTCCTCGGCTTCATTAAGCTGCTTCAAACAAATAAACAAGCCCTCGACCCATCCCCATCTTTTGCTATGCCGTATATTACATAACTGCATGTAAGTACCATAAGACTACACTACAGCATGCACCAGAAAGCAGCACGTTTGAAAAGGCTCATGGTGAGGTAGCCAAAATTGACTAAAAAAGAAAAGAATGAAAAAAAAAAAAAAAAGACAGGGCAGTCCCATAATATATAGCATACTTTGAGAACTTTCTTTATCAGCTTGTAAAAATTAGCATACAATCACTTCTACAAAAACTACCACAGTTAGTTAGACCTCCAGTAAAAGTGCCTATAAATGCCTCATTAATGAATTACAATAACTAATCGAATGTGATTAACCAAATTAAATTATTCACTCTACCAGGACAACACACACTAGTAGGTTGTTTTAGTGCAATATACTTGCTCTTTCGAAAAGTTTCGGTGCATGAAAGTTGGGACATACAGTTGAACCTTAATATAACAAATGTGGATGTAATAAATTATTGCTTATATCTGTGCAATTTTACATCTGTTATAATGCATTTTGACAGTGTGACATACTTAAGCTCATTGTACCTAGTGGCATGAGCAGGGTTTTTTTATTTGCCTCAGATTTAATTTACGATACAGACTCCCTTAAGAATTTTGTGCTTGTTCTACCATTTCTCTTCTTACATCTTGACTAACCACACTCCACTAATCGACGAACAGATCACTTAAAACGATTTAGAACAGGGAATCTCGCAGGAGCCAACGTTTTGACAAGTGGACTTATCTTTGTCAGGACGGCGACTACTAAGTATGGCAACTACACACTCCACTAAGATGGGCCTTGAAAAATCACTGTACCTCATCCAGAATGCTGGTCATGTCTTGATGGAAGCTGCCGTCGAGTAGAGTGTCCACCTCATCCAGCACTAGCCGCCTGACGCGGCGCAGGTCTGTATGCCGAAGGATACCAGGAGTGGCGACCTGTACAAATTATTTCTCTGTTTCTCAGCCATGAGTTGTTAAACTTTATTACAACAAATTAAACGACATGGAAATAGCTCCATTATAATGACAATTTATTATAAACGTATATTTGCAATACTGTCCTCATGGCAATGCCAGCTTTAGTTTAATTTGTTATACAGTTAAAGTTGGATATAACCACAATTGACAAATGCTCGAAATTTTCGTTTTAGAGAGGTTTTCATTATATCCAGTTTCGGCATCAAAATTCACAAAAGAAACATGCAAATGAAACAGAGGGGGCAACTAGAGCCATACGTAGCAAAAAAAAAACATTTATTTCACAGCAAAAACGCAGAAGAAATCGACCCATCCGAAGATTCGTCACCATCACTGTGATATCGAACCCTTTCCACCAGCGCCTCATCTGGCATCTCATTGGTAGGAACAACACAGTTGCTCGAGGGGAAAAGAAAAGGAGAAGATAGAAGAGAAAGAAAGAAAGTTAACAACAACAAAAAAATCTCACGATACTGCACGCAGTCCAGCACTGCTCCATTCCCACACAATGAAAGCTAAGCTCCTTCATGACGGGCGGGCCGTTCTTGCATTGAGGCACTTATTTTTGCAATACAATTAAAGCTGCCTATAACGAACCTCGATATAGCGAATTCCTCGATATTACACAGTTTTTCAATTTCTCACCGCAACGCCATAGAAGAGCATGTATTTTCAAACTCTGTAAACAAAGTGGCAGCGGGAGGCACCCTTAATATAACAAATTTTTCCTTTCCAACAACCTAGTAATTTCGCCCCAAATGTCAAATTTTAGCGCAGGCAGCGGCTTCATCCACTCACGCCGTCACCCCGCCATTGACAGAGCACGAAGCAATGTCATCACGAATGGCACGCACACAGCTGTCGCGGCAACCTAGCTTTCGCAGAGTGCTGCCAACGAAACACAAGGAAGGGAGAGCACTGGTCTGTGCGGGCCCCACTTCATTCTAAGCTCCGTTGCGTCACTCGATCCAGCAACGCGATTCCTGCCACAGCAGCTGTGCCCTCTCCTCCTCCTTTCAAACCTCGTATCGTATTCCCAGTGGCTTGCGCACCAACAGCACCCCCACTCACTACTGCACGATTCTGCCTTCTTTTTATTTAGCCATCATACCGTTCGCCTTTCTTCTTTTTTTTTTTTAACACGGTGCGCATGCATGCTAGTTGACAGCTGTATCCACGCATTCAGTAATTTATGTGTATCATTGCGAGGATGAGTGCCTCAAAGGAGAGAGGGCCTGCCTGTCATGCAGGAGCTTGCCTTTCATTGTGCATGAATAGAGCAGCCCTGTGCTGTGTGCAGTCTTACAGCATCTTTTTTTTTTTTTTGCGGTGACTGTGCCGTCTCTATCAGAGATGTTGGATGAGGCGCTAATGGAAAGTGTCCGATATTACAATGATGGCGACGAATCTTCGGAGGTCCCTTTGAGCTATGCCTTCCACGCTTTTCTCACGAAGTTGACGTGTTCTGGTTCAGGTGTGCCTCCAGTTGCACCTTTGTTTGATTTGCGCATCTTTTTCACATTTTTCTTGCCGGTACCTGATATAATGAGAACCTCTTTATAACGAAAATTTTCTAGCATTTGTCCATATCGTTACATCCAGGTTTAACTGCAGTACACTTAAGTGCCAAATGTATGCCAAATGTGTGAATACAAGAGTAAACTCGTGTGTGCACCGCATGCAAAAAAAAAAAATAAAGGTAAGAAAAGCAAATGCGAACGTCATGACGGCTAAATAAAAAAGCAGACAGAATCCAGCAGTAGTGAGTGGCGGTGCTGCCGGCATGCAAGCCTCTGGGAACATGACACAAGGTTTGGAAGGAGGAGGAAAGAGCACAGCTGCAGTGGCAAGAATTGCGTCACCTGATCGAGTGACGTAATGGAACTGAGACTTAAAGGATATGAAAAACACTCTGCCGTGCAGTTCGCCAAGCAATTAGAAGACTTGAAGGTGACCCTCGCCCCCTCAAGGACACTCACGAGCAGCTGTGCTTGTTCTACGTGGGCAGGAGGCACACGGCCAGACAGCAGGCAAGCTCTGAGGCCACAGGCGTTGGCAAGAGTGTAGGCCACACTGGCTAGCTGTGCGGCTAGCTCCCGCCCAGGGGCCACGACCAGTGCTTGCAGCTGAGGCTGCTGAAGCTGCTGCAGCATCCCTTGCAGCAAAGGCAGCAGGTAGGCCAGTGTCTTGCCGCTGCCGGGCTCCGCAAGGCACAGCACAGGGCGTACTATCTCG
The DNA here is from genome assembly GCA_013339685.2 of Hyalomma asiaticum. Classification (NCBI taxonomy): domain Eukaryota; kingdom Metazoa; phylum Arthropoda; class Arachnida; order Ixodida; family Ixodidae; genus Hyalomma; species Hyalomma asiaticum. The sequence goes on from CM023487.1 coordinate 13,680,668, forward strand.
CGTGTCAGCACTTCCAGGCATTCGAGCTGCACCGAAATTAGAGGAACAACTGGAACAACTCTGCCACTGGTTCATGACTGAATGACAACAGTACTGCCTCTTTTGGTCTCTTAAAAGTACAGGGTATACAGAAACAGATCTGTTCCAACTAAGCCAACTCACGGCTATGCTTCAGTTTTACCCAATAAAGTGGACGATGGAATGACCACCGCTGCAACTCAGTTGGTAAACAATCAGACGCATTACCCAAAGGTTGTGGGTTCGGTCCCCACTGAAGGCTGGTGCGTTTTTTCGTCCATTTTAATCCTTTTCCATCCATGTCAATTACTGCACTGTAGCTATACCGGAGCTAGCACAAGCTAGTACAAGTTATGTTAGCACAAGTGGCCCTTGGTGTGCCAGCCACACAAGTCAGCGTTGAGAGGGCATTTTCAGCACTCAAGTTCGTTTTGTCAGAGCAGCGGTCTCGCTTACCGGCGCGTACACTTGATGATCTGCTGCTTCTGAAATCGTGTGCCCCCCCTTGACGAAAATTCGGGATTCAAACTTGAGGAAAAAGAAATGCCAAGTTTTTGTTGTGTCCTTTCTTCGAAACTTTTTGCGACTTCCCTCATAGTCACACCGTGGCTTTGGGACGTAGAACCCCAACAATTATTATTGCATTTTTATGTATTAGTTCAGTACTTTTTGCTGTTTTTAAAAGGTACTTTTAATATTAACTATTTTGCTCGTTCTTATTATTGAAAAAAAAAACGTTGTGAACCGTTACGGAACGTTTATTTTTCGTTCCGGAATGAAAACGGAATGGAACTTTTTTCTGTGGAACGAAACGAAAACCGGAACGAAAAACATTTCGTTCCGACACCCTGACTGTAGCTATAAATTCGTTCCGACACCCTGACTGTAGCTATAAACTACAAATGAGTTCCCCAATGCCTTCCTTGTCCTCACTGTCTGTTAAATTCATGAGGTTATGTCTGACCAAGAAATGAGCCCTTTATCCTTTCCCCTTTTGTTAGGGTGTCCCAGGAGTCTTTCATGTGTTACAAACATGCAGCAGGCAGAAAATGTTGCTACTACGGCCTTGATCACAATGTGACGCATACGGTTTGGTCTGAATGGCAGGTACTAACATATTCAAGTTTTTGTGTACACTTCTAGGGACTTCTAAGTCTCTCACTGCCTGTGCCCTAGGTCCAGGTCTGTCTGGGAGATCACAAACGCTCCCTGCTTCCTTGAACATCGCAAACCACATTTTGATGCTTCAAACGGCCTGCGGGCGTCTCATGGTATGCCGTCTGAAATCGTTTCGGGACCATTTTTGAGTGACTGTGTCTGAGGACAACAGAAGACACACTGGGATTTCTCCTGATTTAAGTACGTTTTTAAAGATTGTGTCCTATTCTGCTGTTAAAGGGCCCTGCGACACTTTTTCGACTGCCTTTCTGAAGCACAGGAGTGTGTGTAGTATCGAATACAGAGATTAATGCAAAAAGAATTATACGAATCGGTGCACGAGAACTGAAGTTAGTAGTCTTCAAAGTTCAAAACACGAGCAGAGAGCCTGAAAAAAAAGTTCCCTTTTGCATTTCACTCTCCCACTGATGTATGTGGCTGGGGTCCAATCAGCGCACACCTCTTATACAGAGATACCAGAAGTTTCTCCTCAAGATGGTCTGTACGAATTACCTTGCCACTGCTCTTTTTCACAGAGGAGTCATCGTGGTTACAACAGGAATGAAGAACCACATGTGTTAGTCAGCAGAGGCAGTTGGTTTTTAAAATATTATACTGAAAACAGATTTCCTTTTTTTTTTCTTTGTGGGTGTGTCAGCAATGGTTCTCTTGTGTCCCTGACAAGCCTCCAGCATTTTCAGGTACCCCGGCAGATCGTTACATAACATAGCACTGCTGCTGCTATCAACCAGTTTCTAACACCCCTACCACGCAGGGCGTGTGCATGCACGCACGCACACACACACACACACGAAAAGAAAGAAAATAAAAGGGAAAAAAAAAAACAGAACAATCGTCTCCCCGCGTGGCTGCATCTCCGTTGAGGGCAGACAGTTAAAAAGTTGGCAAAGTTTCACATGTTCAAGGCTATGCCTAGAGGAGGCGCTAGCTATGCTTTTTAAACCACCGCAACTAAAGCGTGCATCTATGGGCCAAGGACATCCCTAGACATGAGTATTTATATTTCTTGTGCTCAACCGCGCAGCCTAACAAGGGTCAATGAATGTAAAATTCAATTAGGCATGGCAAACCAATCAAAGTGCCCTGCCACAGTCATCACTTCCTGTAAGAAAATTCGCCGTTGTGTACTGCCACAGTTCAGGAAAAACTCTGCAGAAGGTGGTTTCTTCGTTGAAATAAAATTATGACCACTTTACTTCTGGCACTTCCACTCTCGCTGCGACATCCCGGCATGTCGCAACTCTAGAATAAGGGATAAAAACGGCATGCTCGGTTGGTGTCGCCGGGCCCCTTTAAGTCGCTGGACATTGTAACAAAGTAACAGTGAGTATGTATGTGCACGTGAGATTTTGAATATATACCACACACAATCCAAGATAAAAAGATATGCATCTGTGTCACATTTTCTCACTTCTGAAAGTCTATAATCAGGCAAGCACTTCTGGGACACCCAGAATTTTACAGCCCTATCTCTTAATCAAAGTCGTTTCTCTATGTGATTTTTTAAATCACACACTCAAAGTCGACATGAACCCCAATCACCGCTTTGCACTTTGTCTTATTAACCTATGTCCATCTCAGTGCCCCTTTTTGTGTGTGTGTGATTCATTAAATCGGTGCATACACAATGTTTAAAACTGCACCACAGGCACAACTGCTCGCATTTCATTCAGTGCAGGTATCGCTCGTAGTTTTGGCAAACTGTGCTAGAACACTTGCCGTCATCTGTAGAGTTTTAGCTTTTATTTTATTTTGTTAGTCTGAGATATTGGAACTAGAACAGAAGCAAAAATATTGCCCCATGGGGGGATGGCGCAGTACTTCCAAAACGAAAGTGCGCACTTGTGATAACTCGTCATGCACTACACAGTTGCTGATGGTTGGGGTGCACGCTTCTCTGTTCGTGTTTCATCTGATGCCGATAGTACATGCTTCCGGCATGCAAACCGATGCATTTCGTACAGACACATCTCACGCCACCACCACATAATTTCGGAAAGCTGCCTCTGTCACAACGTCGATTGTACATAACCTTTGTCTATTGATGCGCATTCCGCACACTGTTTCTTTTGTCTGTGTATCTCTGTTACTCTTTTGCCGAGAAGGTGTTCAGGAGGTCACATGGAATGAGACACTCATGCGATAATGTGCACACTGCTCCTACATGTCGTTGTGCCGTTATTGTGACTCAATGTTGACATCCTTTTATGTTGGGGCGAATTTTTTTCTATGCAAAAGAGGTGTGATCAGTCAACGGTCCCTACTCAAAAATTGGCATTTTTCAGGTGTCATACGCCGCTAACATCCAAGGCTTACTACTATCCCTCGTTCAAGGTGCCCTAATAAACCCATGTTGGCTGCTTTGTGTGTGTTGCTATCACCAGGCAAGAACGTGTCGAACATTACGGGGGCCTGACCTTGCGGACCTATCGTCGCCTGACCTCGCGGGCCTATCGTCGAATGTAAAGCCTGACGCTTGCTCAAAGTGCCTGTAAGCGATGTGGCACTCACCTGCACAGGGCTCGGCCGGGTGATGGACATTGCCTGCAGCGCGGCCAGCAATCGCGGGTCCAGCCAGTCCGGAAACGGGTCCGTCTCGAGAGGCGGTGGTGCGTCCGCCAGACGCCGCACCGTGAAGTGGTCGCCGTGGCTGCGCGACGAGCGCGCCCAACCACCCGACGCGAGCGGCTGTCCCACGGTGGTCTGGCCCCAGTTCCAGTTGCGCTCTGGCCTCCGGCAGGTCACCACGGGACGCCGCGTGTTTCCCAGTTGACTGAGCCGCTGCAGCGCTTCGCGATCCTTCTCGACCAGCTTGCGCCGCAACTGGCGCATCTTGTGCTGTAGGTACACCGGAGTGCGCAGCGTCGCCGTTCCATTCTCGGCGGCAGTCGCTAGCTGCGCAACGCGAAGGACAAACTTATGCAGCATGCACCGGAACGAAATGTGAAAGCGAGCAACTTCCGATACTTGCCGATTTCACATACCTGTCTTGAGAAGATGCTCTGAAGGGGAAACTTAAACGACGCCGCTGCTAAAGACATGGTTTCGCAGTGAACAAGAAAGAACAAGCCGTCATCCAACGTGCATCTAACACCAACACACAGAACACGTTCTTACAGCCATGCATTGACGTTTAACCACAAGCATACAACCGACCACCACATTGATGCACACACATGCATGCATCCACATGGAAATGAACGTTCTCGGCCCGGCTCGTCTCGCTTCGGCTTGGGATGGATTGTGTTTGCGCTTATCACGTCGTCTGCTTCTTCCGTCATCGCTGGCGAAAGTGACGTCATAGTACTGGGCTCGGGCTCGCATGAATTCAATATATCCGTGGCTTTACACCCACACATTTAGACACACACCCTAATTTCAGTTCGTGGAGAAGCCCCTGAGTGCTGCAGTGCTCAGTGATTGATGACCGTTGCACTTGTAGTGAACTAGACCAATTCTAGTCATACACCAGCCACCACCCGGTGGCTGGTGTATGACTAGAATGGTGTAGTCAGGCGTAGTCAGGCGTGGTTGCGACATAAAACTCTCGACCAATCGCGCATTAGCTGCAGAAGGCGGGCCGTACGCCTCCGGGAGAGAGTACCCATAGCTGGCGTTTGGTGGCCAGTGCGGGTAATCTGCCTCAAGAACCTCCTCTCCTTTTTCTTACGACGCTGACCTTCTGCATGAGCACCCCCCCCCGCCCCCTCCCCGCCTAAAGAAAGGAAAGAAAAAAAAAAGCCATGACATCGAATCCCCCCCCCCCCCCCTCTCGTTGTGGCACGGCTAATCTGTCTACCCTCTAACATTTTCCCATGGGCACTGAGACGTGCTCCAGCAAAGGCCGCTGCTGTTTTTCTTAGGATTCCAAAGAACCACCCCTTTCACTAAAGCATGTGTGTGCGCCTCTCCAATATTCCACCGTGGTCCCGGGAACAGACACCTGCTCATCCACACATTCTCTCTGCTCTAACCTCTTTCCCTTCCTTTTCAGTATTCATATCCTTTCACCTCTATTCTTCTGTCACCCCCAGCTGACACGTACTGTTCTCCGGGTCCTCCCACAAAGGCTGATCCCCTTTTGAAGAACCGGTTCTCGCGCCTCTCCAGTTCCACGGTGGTCCCGGGAACAGACACCTGCTGCTCATCCACACGTGCTCAATGCTCTTTCCCTTCCCTTTGAGTATTCAGCTCCTGCCACCTCTATTCTTCTCTGTCACCCCCGGCTGACACATTCTCCAGCCTCTCCCACAAAGGCTGCCCCCTTTTCGAAGAACTGGTTCACACCTTCCAAACAATGGAGAGTTTTAGTTCTGGGTACACGTGCGGCTTTGTGTTCTCTTGTACACCCCTTCAGAAAGGGAGACAACAAAAGAACGCATGGTCACAGGCGCTCAGCAGACATGAAAAGAAACACCCGAGTACGGCCCTAAAGCGTAAATAAAGCGCCAGCGGGGAGTTGCTTACCTCCAGTGGCTTAACTCCGCGAACCAAAAACATGACATTCTGGCCTCGAGCACTGCCAGTCTACGCGAACCAAAAACATAGCAGTCTGGCTCTAGCTGTGCCTCCGAGAGCGAACCAAAAACATGGCAGACTGCCTCGAGCAGTGCCAGCACATGGAAGCGCAGGTTTGTACGTAGCTACCCTCCCCACTTTAGAAAACTACAGGAGAAAGTGCCGATTGTACACCCATTAGCCACCGAAAAGCGGCAATTTAGAACAGGCAGCGCTCGACCGTGCGAACAAAGGCAGCGGGAGCACCGACGACTGTGTACGGTCGACATCATCAGAGCAGATCGGCTGAGTGAGAGCGATCGATGTTCAGATGTGTCAGAGACACACGCTTCCACTGAGCTCTCGCGCCTGTTCGTTACTTATATGCCCCTACGTTGGGCCGCAGAAGCGTCCGGGTGATGCTGAAACGATACTCGATAACTCCTCGTAACTGCAAAGGTAGCCATTTCGCTACTAAAACTTCTCTGCCACGCTTTGTTGCGCTCACTATTTGCTTCGCAAACATTACGCTAGCGCTTGTGTAATTACACGAGACATATTTTTAGTTGTATAGACTATTAAATGATCAGTTGCTCTACCGTTAGCAATCTGGATGCGAGAGATGAGTCAGACTTACACAACTTAGGCGGCGCTAGTTGTAAGTTGTGTGCTGTTCTGCCACCACAGCATCCCATTCATGGAGAAAAACTTTGCCTGCTGGTTGGCTGCATTATTAAGTCACGCCCAGTAACGGCAAACGAAATCCCAAAGGCTTTTAACAAAGATATAAAAGAAATTACGTCATAACTGCCCTGTTCTATAGACGTGTTTTAAAAGAAAACTCTGTGCCTACACATAAGTTTAGGATTCGCGTGAACGCCTTGTTTATAAATATTTCTGACTGGCACGTCTCCGAGGACAATTCCGCAAAGTAACAGAATGGTTTGAAATCTTTTCCATGCGCTTTTCTTGAAAAAAGCCACCCTTCTTTTTTCCTCCCAGCGATTGTGACGTCATAAGCACCATGTCGTCATTTGACGGATTTGGCTTCACTGTCGTTGCACACAAGCCAAGCCAACGTCGGCCAGAGCAGCCAAGAACGGTCGCATTTTTTCCTCCCGGTTGAAGTTGAGCCCGTAGTTTTGGCACCTCCGGGGTCTTTTTGTACTACGAGCGCTGCCCCCCTGCGTTTTTACGGACCGGCCAGTGGTAAGTAGTGATCGGGATGGCGTGCTTAGTGTTCGCGCTAGTAAACTTCAATTCGTGTCCGGCTGCAATGACTTACGGCCCTCGAAATACTCAAATGCAGCGTCATCATGGCACGGGGAACGAGCGCCGGGTTTGACCGTCACATCACAATCTTCTCGCCCGAAGGGAGGCTCTACCAAGTAGGTGTGTAGACGACCTTCTGATTCGCAACTGTTCCTGTTGGTGAGCGCAAACGCCGCCGCAATGTTTACTTGTCGGAACGCCGCAGTTCCCTCCGGGCAGCACAGTCTAATTTGCGGCTTGCTTCCTGAAGATTGATATGCAGTGTTGATTGTCTGGGATCAAGTGTACTTTCCACTGAATAGAGTGGGTGATCAAGATGCGTCGCTTCAAAAAGTATGACGCTCCTTCGGTGATGCAGGAGCGCTGGGTTTACGTGTGTGTTATCTACAAGTAAACGGCGTCGCACCTAATTTTGTGCTAAAGTACTGACGATATAAATACTTCAGAAAACCGTTGGAAAGAAGCTGTTGTGAAAGTGTAAACGTAATTCTTATGGGCGAACGAGGATAAACAAAATTTGTGCTTACGTTCGCACGGGAGCCTTATTCTTCAAATGGGTAGACCAAGAAAGAGCATGGATGACGGGCGCACGCAAGCGTAGAAAATTTTAATGATTGAAAGAAACATTCAAATGATTTTAAGTCCAGCCTGTTGGGCAGGTTCCGAGGCCACAAGCGTAGATTTACCATTTGCTCAGGCTAACCTTGTCTAACCTGCTTTGTATCGAGTGAGCGTGTGACCAAAACTTCTAAATTTGTTTATGAAGAGGCCATTCATCACTATACTACGTGTCTTGAACAAAGTGATGCCACTGACTAGGGCTGCTAGAGTGTGCAGTGCAGAGGGGTGAGGCCTGTCCGTAGACAGGGTGTAGAGTGCACCCTCATTACGACTAGCTCCATTAGAGTCAGAAATAAGCAAGCTTAATGATCAGAGGTAATGTTCCAGAAGTATGTCATGCATTCAAATGAGGCATGGGATGAGGTGCTTTCTGGTTTAGCGGCTAAAGGATGGTGAACTGAATTGTGTGGTGACCAGCATCTAAAAGTGCAGTTACTTCCATGCAGAGTACGCCTTCAAGGCCATCAACCAAGGTGCTCTTACGTCTATTGGAGTCAAGGGTGTTGATACTGCCGTGGTGGTCACACAGAAGAAAGTGCCGGTACGTCACTTGACAGTCCTTGCAGTGTGAATGGCTTAAGCGTGTTCTTTTTTTTTCTTCACCAGGACAAGCTGCTGGAGCCATCCAGTGTGACACATCTGTACCAGCTGACCGAGGGCATTGGTTGTGTCATGACAGGAGTGGTGGGTGAGTTCCACAGATCTTTGTTGTCATCGTCACATTGTGCAGTGCACCTATTTTAACAGACGAGGCGTTTGTGTGAAGTGTTATCCCCATTGTGACCTGCGAGTCTGTCGTAATGATAAATAGACCCCACATGGAATGACGTGGACTGTGAACAGACACAAAAGCCACTTCCATTTCTTCCTGTGCTCAACACATGCTTACACAGAGCGAGAGCAACTCCATGCAAGGATGCGTTTCAACATTCCACACCTTATCTGCTTCACACTGTACCAGTGACCAGCATGTTTTTGCCACTTAAGTTGTGTGCCACATTGTGAACATTTGCTTCATGTTGCGCAGCTGATGGCCAGTCCCAAGTGCAGCGAGCCCGCTACGAGGCAGCCAACTGGAAACACAAGTACGGCTACCCGATCCCAGTCGAGATGCTTTGTCGCCGTGTGGCTGACATTTCGCAGGTGTACACGCAAAACGCCGAGATGAGACCCCTTGGCTGCAGTGAGTGCCCGCTGCAGTAATTGTGTTGTGAGCGTACTTAGGGATGGTCGCTTCTGTGCAGGTATGATGTTGATAGCTTATGATCCTGAGCGTGGGCCTCAGCTCTACAAGGCGGATCCAGCGGGATACTACTGTGGGTACCGGGCCACCAGTGTTGGTGTCAAGCAGACGGAAGCCAACAGCTACCTCGAGAAGAAGTTCAAGAAACGCCAAGACTACAACTCTAGTGAGACCATACAGGTAGGGACCTTTCTTTGCTGTGTACTTGTGCTGGTTTATGTAGGATTCGATGCTTTATTCAGAAAAGTAGTGTCAAGGTATCAGTACTGATCATTATCAGACCAATATAAGCGCTCCATGTTAAGTGTGTAATTTGCTACAAGGTTTTGAGCAAAATCCCATTAATTCAACCCCCTTCGTTACGAAAATTGGATAATTCGGACTTGTTCACTTGTCCCGGTGGTCATATGCATTGCGCAGTAACGTCAAACTCTCGTAGCTTCAGCTATATTTGGCCATGCCGATCACAAAGCACTGCAAATGTGCCACGCAAAAAAGCGAAAATGGCATCAGCGTCCGACCAAAATGACGCAGCGCTGTGCGACTCACAATCGGCATTAGTGTGGACCATGCACGAACGACAGAAAAACCAAAATGCTTCCATCAGCTTCGTGGCTATTTGCATTTATCACTGCGTGTGACACCATGCTGGTTATGTTCGAAAAGCGTAGTCGGCATCTACACTCCAACCTCGTTATAACAAAGTTGAAGGGAGACATGGAAGTACTTCCATTTATCCATTATTTTGTTGTAACCATTATTGCCCTTAACTGCAATGTCTATCATTTGAGTGCGAAAATTTTAACATGCAAATAAGAAGACAGCACTGTGGCCCGCGGTAAAGCCGCACATGTGATGAAGTTTATTGAGGCAGTATAAAATAACTACTCATCCACACCTTGCAAATCGGCAGCCGGCGCAACAGGCTGCACTCTGTCGCAATGCGATTGCCTTCTGCTTCTGTTTAGCGCACGGCTCGTCCACGTTATCATGAAACCGGAGAAACGGTGACGCTGTTGAGCAGTCAGCAGTGAAACCATGCTCGTTGTGGACAAGCAGCCATTACTTTCACCAGTGTACAAGGAGTCCCGAGACATCCATGACTGAGAACCACTGACCTGGGAGGTGACCTCATTTTATGCTCGCGCTAGTGTTAATTTGGTATAGGATCCCAGGGCGGTGTTTTATAACAATGTGATATGCTCGATACTATGATAATCTTCATCATTTGCGGCAAGTTGATTCCATTGATGACCTAGGCGAACCATGCCTTTGACCATTGGCCAAGCGCAAAAAGCACGAAAAGGCATCGCTGTGAAATACCAACACAGTTGTTATTGTTGATATTCTGGTGGTTTGGTGTTTATGGTGCTTGGGCTGCTGCCTCGATAAATGCAGGTTTGATCCCAGCGGCGGCAGTTGCATTTTTGGTGTAGGCAAAAATGGTAGATGCCTGTGTACTGTACGCTATCAGTGCATGTTAATCAAACCCTAGGTGCACGATTGCGCTAGCAGCTCACTTTTTGTATAACTGACAGGAGCTTGACATGTACAGATCTTGTGGTTTTGTCCACAACAGTGGCAGCTGCTGAAGACAGCATGGGCACTAACTAATCAGGTACCGCCAAAGCAAGCTGCTTGCGCAATCGTGCACTTAGTGGTCAAAATTTCTGGAGGCTTCCGCTATGGCAAGCCTCATAACATATTGTAGTTTTGGCACATGAAGCCCCAGCAATCATTAATATAGTATAGTTACAGTACACAAGCTGGGAGAGCACCACTGAGCGTTGAGGCCTTGGCAGCGCTTTGAAATTCTGTCGTAGTGCTATGCATTTTTTTGCAAGTGTATGCAAAGCCTTGTGTTGCGTTCTTTGTGCAGCTTGCGCTGAGTGCCCTGTCGAGTGTTCTGTCGGCCGACCTGAAGCCATCTGAACTGGAGGTGGGCGTAGTGTCCAAGGAGCACCCAAACTTCCGCGTGCTCACCGAGCAAGAGGTGGATGCACACCTGGTGGCCATTGCCGAGAGGGAGTGATGAGTTCAATAAAAAAAAAAGTCCCGTTCGCCACTGCTTTGTTTTTCAATCGGTAGAATAGTGCGTACAATGTAGCCACACAACGGATGCATTAAAATTGAGCTTTCTTATAAGAGACACACGTCAGGGAGCAGTTGTTTCTTATGTGGGGCCTCTTCTAAGCAGGGTGCGAAATTTTCAATTTCTGATAAACTCTTATTTTGATATGGGTACAGTTACAGTTCAACTAAACCTGCCACAAAAGAAGGCTGCAGCCTGTTGCAGAGTTTATTGTGCATATACCATTTGGCTCAATGTTAGGTGATTTGCTTGGTGGATTGTGTTGCTTGAAACAGAATTAAAGTTTCCTCCACTACAACTTTCTCATATTCTTGGTCACGATTTCCCTTTGTTTGCACCATGTATTAACTGCAGTTTGCAGCCAACAGCGCTGCATGAAGACGAAGAGTCTAGCTCCATAGATGGGTGTGCACAACTAAGACATTTTCATTCGTGTTACAGCAGGGAAGAAAAACGCAATTATTGTTTACAAAAGTAGAATTAGACTACATTTATTAAAACCTGTGAATCTTTCCTATATTCGGACAAACATGAACATTGCATATGCACAAGAAATGCATTGACTCTGTCTTCTTGGAAGCCTAGTTATTCATGGCTTCATTAATGAAGCCAAAGTTGGCATTGCACTGTGTTCCTTTGGAACACGTAATGATCCCGCACCCACAGCTGATCTGGTGGTGGCACATTACTCCGCAACCTCTAGCACATGCAAAGAGGAAAAGATGGACCTCTCAGGCCATCAAGTCTCGGGCATGATTCCGCCACCAAGAAAAACTCCACCTCAAGAGTACTTTGTAATGGGACGATTTCATGGCACAACACTGAGAGAAAGCCAATATGGTGGACGGAAAAGAAGAAAAATTATGCAGTCTTTCTTTCCGTCTCCTGTCTGCCTCATTGTCTGTCTTTTTTAGTGTTGCACTGTGAAATCATGTCCTACAGCAGGTACCAACTCGCCCAAGAAAATGTTTTGAAAACTAGAACTACACAAGGTACGATACGATAGGGCAGAAGATAGGACAAACGCAGTCCTGTCCAGTTGTTTCAAAATGTCGTACCAACTAGCCCCCAACACATAGTGCTCATGAAAAAGTTATTGTGCAGTACTTTGCAAATAGGTCACGATGGCACCGTCGATTTGGGCAGCTCTGCAGGTAATGACCCAGATTTTTTTAGCAGCGAAGCTGCTTAAGCTAGCCATAATTTGTCAAGCATCATGCATGGCATCACATGACACTGTGTTACGCAATTTTGGCGGAATCCTGTCACGTGACATTGTGTTATGTGATTTTAGCAGGAACATGTCACGTGACATTTCATTAAGTTATTTTGGAGGAACATGTCACGTGACACTGCATTACATTACATTGGCACGCGTCACATGGCATTGTGTTACGTGATTTTGGGTGATCACGTGGCGTGTTCCCACCAAACTCATGTTATAAAATTGTCACATGACACATTCCACCAAAATCGACTATCGAGTGACCTGTTTCAGTAAAATATCTGCCAGCTTCACTGTGATCTGGCTTTGTGTGGTCCAGCAGAAGCTGCATAGTTTTTAAAGGACCCCTAAACAACCCCGAGCTCCAAAATTTGTTTCAAAGATATAACTGAGCTCCTGTGCGATGTGAACATGCTCCCGCAAGAATTTTGCGAATAGGTGCAATAATAAAGAAGTTACACGGGTTTAATTGGCCGCTTGCATCGGTTTCGTTTTCTGGGTCGGCCTCTCCATCCTTCTCTGCCGAGGAGAGGGTAGGCACGGCGTGCCGTCGAGACTCCGCCCACTTTTGACACGTGACATGACGTGAGCAATTGATGTCATTGACACTTGCGCTGCAGTTCCGGTTGCTCCGGCGCTCACGCCGGTGGGATGCCCACAGGATCTGACACAGACCTGCTTTCGACCAATCAACGAGCTACAACTGCGTAAAGTTGTTCGCGGTACAACGTGACGACACATAGGATGCGAGGGCGACTGGTCAATCACAGGAAAGAGGCGCGGGAATTGTTTTATGAAATACGGCATCTGCGTGGCGCATAGCGCTGTCGTATTCGCAGAATGCGATCGCCGCAACCTTCTCTATGATTGAGTTAGCTTGTCTGGGCGGCTTAAAAAAAAATTAGGAGCCTGTTTAGTGGCCCTTTAAGGGGCACAGACACTTATGTGTCCTAGTGAGCATTCCAATGACAAAGATGTAACAGATGGAGGGCAGGACTTCACGAGTTAGTCACGAGCCACACGCTGGCAATATAGTACATATGAACTTCAAAGGGGGCCGCAGGTCTGTATTCGTGTATAGTTTTCATATTAACAACAGAGCTGTTCAAAATCAAGGCAATCCCGTGCATTGCATGATCTTGGGAGCAGTGGGAGATGATGCTGTCCAGCACCAGCCTCTTGGACCGAACTCGGTCTAAAGAGCTGCTGCAGCTGAGACAGCGCATGGATTCCCGTGAAGAGGGAACCCACTCTTACACTTGGCCCACTGCTACATGGTGGTTGCTATGCGAAGCCTGATGTAGCGGCATTTATGTGTGCACCTCTTTCATCTCAAGCGAGAGAGAAAGAAGTGCATGGTGAATGAGAGAGTAGTCAGTACATAAAGATGAACAACAGAGTATTGAGACACAGCCAGTTGATAAGGGGCGTAATGTTTTGGCGGGTTACGAATGTACAGTGGCGCACTGACGGGGGGGGGGGGGGGTTGTAACCCCCCCCCCCCTGAGGCCGACCTAACCCCCATCCCACTCCGTAACTGCTCCTATGTCCTAGAAGAATGCGGCGCTAACGTCTCTGCAAAACGCAGAAAAAATAATAAAAATAATAATAATCATTGATGTTACTATTATTTGACATTTTATTTACTTTTTTACACACGCAACAACTGTGTAATCGCATGCCCGGCCCTTCGTGAAAAACTGAACCCCCCCCTGGCAGAGATCCTGGGTGCGCTACTGTGAATGTATGCCACGTAATTGATATAGGTCATGACAAAAGGAACTTTATGCCCTTGCCAGTTATGTCACGATGAACAACAAAAGAACAGGTTTGCTGTTCTGATGGGTTTTATGGCGCGCTACTGGCTGGGAGTTTTTAAGAATAAGGTTGGTCTCGCATCTGGGACCTGTCCAACCTTTGAAGATATCTCAGCAGAGAGAAAACTCTCTAAACATAACTTCCATTAGCTCACTAGGCAGTTGGCTAAGAGCTGTGGACCATCCACACTGTTGTACACAGCTTGTCAACCTAACTGTACGTTACTGGAGTTCCCTTGGACTAACAGAGTCCAAAGCTTCATTGTCCCAAAGCAAAGTAGCTGGTATGTGTGTGTTGCAAAATCCATGCAATGTGAAAAAAAAAAAAAGAGGAAGTGGGGTAGGGTGGCTGGTATGTGGTCTTCAAATTGGGAAGAAGCAAGGTCTTACCAGAAAACAAACAACTCCACATATGAGGAAAATAATCAATTAGGAAACACAAATCCAGAAGGCAACAATGTATGCTAAAATAGCCATTTTACCCACCTACGTTTTCCATGATTTACAAGTTTCTTCACTGGTAGTTTTACTATACATCATTTGGGTCACCTTCCCAGCTGTATTATCTGTTGCGCAGCAGAAAATGCAGTAAATGGCACTAGACAAGTTCACAAGTTCTGTAGATGAGCTTTATTGACAATCACAAGCCTGCCCTAACAATGAAATGAACCTTATATAAAGAGGGCAGACTTGCATCAAGAGTGTAAAACAATGCTGCCATGATACACAGCATTTATTACTTCTTTTTCCATTCACGATTTGGTGGCAGCCAGAGGGTTCTTGAGGACCAGGATGACAGAGTCCCCTCGAAGGAACATTTTGGAGATGTACCGGTCTTTGTTGACGGGGTTGTTTTTCTTGGACTTTCCCGTCTTGGGAATCTCAGTCCACATCTCTTTCACATTCTCCAGCACCATGTTACAGTGCCTGCACCATGATACGATGGTACGGTTAAGGTGTGGGGTGACAAGTCAGTAAAACGTTTACACAAACTCAGTCGCGGCGGTCGCATTTTGACGGAGGCGAAATATTAGGGGCCTGTGTACTTCGACTTTGGTGCACGCTCGGGGTGGTCAAAAGCTTCCAGGGCCCTTCGCTACAGCGTTTCTCTACTTTCCTACTCTTTCATCCCCTTCCCCAACGCCGACGGACGCTGAGCCACGCTTGCTACACGGGCTGTAAAATATAGTGTCCCTTCTTTAAGATTGTTGTTAGGACAACAAATGAATACTCAATACTCTTGCGATATTTCATGTGGGTCTAGCAACACCTTAGCATTATTCAAAGGCTCTGGTACGTTTGTAGTTATGAGGTGAGAAACACACGAGTCGACATGTAAAAGCATTATGGAGGCGCACTGTGGGTTTTGAGAATCGAAAAATATTGCTTTGACTAGATTGCACAGTAGGCAATATTCCGCCAGCGCTCGACTATTTGATCAAAACGAGAATGGTACTGTGTACGCACGCACTGGCATCAGGTGACGTGTGTGTCAAACGAAGAAGCTCAGCAAGAACCCGGAACGCGGCTTATTCAGCCAGCACGAGCTGCAACAAAATTTTTGGTTGAACAACAAAACGCTCTCACCTGTCGAAGGCCTTCACTCGTCCCAAAAGCTTCTTGTTGTTTCTGCAGTTAATGAGGACTTGAGTGTTGTTCTTCACAGACTGAGTCAACACTGACAGGGGCCCGGTGTTGAATTCTTCCTCTTCTCTTTTCGCCAACTCCTCGGGAGTCATTTCACTCTTTGGTTTTTGCAAGAGCCTGCCAAGAAAGATGGACCATAATGATATCGTAAGATCGCTCAGCAGAGAGAGAGAGACAGAGAATTGTGCCGGCGTAGAAATGGGCGCCTACATGCTACTCAGCATAGGGAGGGGGATTTTAAGACAAACGAAATGAATGGGAAGGAACACTTACGACATGGTGGTAGCTCGAACTCCTACGGTGCCGTGGAAAAGATGAGTAGGCGCAGAAAAGCTCAGACGTAGGACCAACTAATGCACCAGCTGAAGAAACAACGCCGACAACGCTTACAATGCGCCCAACGCACGTTATGAGAAAAAAACAACCACGACTATGGTTTGACTTGGCTACCTGTGCGGCTAGATGCCGCCAAAATAGCGTTTGTGTTTTACTCGATTTGCTTTCAAGAGCATTCGAAAGAGCCGTCACTGTGAAGCATTGTTTTGTTGTACCGTTGTATAACTATGCTTTGTTTTTGTCCTAATGTTGTATGAACACTTAGGAGCTACAGAGTCCCAAAGAAAAACGCAAAGCGGCATGAATAACGAAAAACGACCGAGTGACAGCATTATCATCATCACCATTATTGCCAAAATGGTTGAGAACACGTATGGAATCTAGCAGAATCTAGTCAGCACTCCGTGGCCGCCGACGCAAAATTAGCCGTGTTTTCTTCTGAAGAAACTGTCGTCAAGTTAGTCTTTTGTTAGCGTGCCAATGGACGTAAGAAATCAACAGGCTTACGGCGGTAAGTGCGATCTGTTCTTCGTTCCGCAGCGTTTCCATACGCGGTATGTTCCCTGCCTGTTCCTACTGCCGCACAGTATGCAATATAGTTGTCGGCGCGTCTACAGTTTCTCTCAGACAAGCACAGCGATGCCAGATCGTCTTCCGTGATGATAGTACGCAATTTGTCAAAGCGATCAAACAGTAAACACAGGGCAAAAGCCGTTTGTGTTCTCTACTCTGATCTGTTAGAACGGGGACCTGTGTTCATTTCTCCCTGCTGTCGCAAGTGGTGTTGTTGCAGCTGCAGTGTTGGTCGCGGGTTCGATTTCCGGCAAGAGTGACCACACTTCGATGGTGGACGAACGAAAGTAGTAGTTTTGGTGCACATCAGTACTACAAGCCGGCCCACTGCTACAATGTTCATACCGGAACGAAAGCAAGCTAAACTACTTGGTAAGCGATTCATGATACGAGGCCGGTATATGAACGGTCGCCTGCGTGAACATGCGAACAAGCTGGAGGCAGCGCGGCTCTACTCTAGGCAAGTTTCGCTTGTTCCCCCTACATATATATCAAGCTGTCGTTATCAGAAGTTCTGAAAAACAGACTGTCCGACAAAGTTTTGAAGCATTGCGTATTCAGCACCTTGAGTCCAGTTGCCTTAATGCGCCTTCTACTTCACTCACGAAAAAGCTTGATATTTTGCAGAACGAATGACACCTCCTCTTGCTGCCGTTTAAACCTAGGTATTTACGATTTCCAACTTTTGACGACCTCCACTTTCCGAATTAAGCCATTGTCAACCTCTTTCTGAGACTTGCACGTGGTCTTTGTACGGAAAGCTGCGTAAATTAATTTTTCAGCTAAGATGGCACGTTATGGTACTGCAGAATCGGCATTCTTGAATTGTGCTTGCAGGGAGGCCGGCTGGCCCGCAGCTGTTCGAGGACACGGGGTTCCCAGGAGCCCCATACGGCGGCATGCCACAGCCTGGCATGTACCCCATGATGCCCGACCCAATGGCTGCTATGGCCATGCAGTACGGCACTGCTTTAGCGGGCCAGGGAAAAGACATGGTGCACCAGAAGGTAAGGCGGTGTGGCATCGATCATTGATGCTGCCACTGACGCCTCACTTCCGTGCAGTTTGAGAAGTATGTCTCAGTCTCCAAGATCAAGTACTACTTTGCCGTGGACACTGCGTACGTGGGTCGGAAGCTGCTGCTCCTGCTCTTCCCGTTTGGCCACACAGTGAGTTAAAAAGCCTACTCCTGTAGACTATTGGTACATTCGGCTAGTTACCACTGTGCCTAGACTCTGATTACAACAATGCGGACTTGATCTAAGCCTGAAAAATCACGGGTGCCAGTGAACTGCTGCAGGAGCCATGTGACTGGCACTTCGCTAAATCCCAGTCATTCAATGATTGATTTGTGGGGTTTAACGTCCCAAAACCAGCTCTGATTATGAGAGACGCCGTAGTGGAGGTCTCCGGAAATTTCGACCACCTGGGGTTCTTTAACGTGCACTGACATCGCACAGCACACGGGCCTCAACATTTCGCCTCCATCGAAATGCAGCCGCCGGGATTCGATCCCGCGACCTTCGGATCAGCAGCCGAGTGCCATAACCACTATAGACCCCCATGGCGGGGCAGTCATTCGCAATGCAAGTCAAAGCAGGAGTGCGGTGTTCTGAGAGAACCAGCTAAATGCGTTCATAGTGCTCAATTTAAACCAGCGGAATGTGTTGTAGGTAACCAGAAGTGCTCTGAACCGCTTGGAAACAGCTGGCCGAACGCATCATTAGTTTCTGTGCACCTGTTCAGTGTGCCACTGCATCCAGGCCCTTAATTCTCAGACATGCGCCCTATAAGCTTCCGTCTTGAACACTGGTGTGCAAGGCAAGGTGCCACAGGGTGCAATGCAACCTTTACATTGCAGTGAGTGAGTGCAGCCCCTTGAACTGTGACCTGCTTTTTTTGTGCCTAATTAAGAAAAAAAGGAGCAGGTAACAAGACATTGACAGAGAGCGGTCCTTTTGCAGGACTGGGCCGTCAAGTATGATCAGGATGAACCGGTGCCACCGCGGTACGACGTCAATGCCCCGGACCTCTACATCCCGAGTAAGAAGCAATAGGGAGTTGGAAGGCCAAATACAATGTCACGAAAATGCTCCTTTAATAACGCAGGCATGGCGCTGGTGACGTACGTGCTTCTCTCGGGCTACCTGCTGGGCCTGCGTAACGAGTGAGTGCTCCTGAGGAACAAGTTCAGCGAGTTGGTGTTTACTGACCGACGTAACTCTAGTGCAAGAAAGGACCACCACACAGAAGAAGACGACTGCCTGTGACATGTTCTTGATTTCTTTTGTGTTGGTCATTTCTTATGCCAGAGTTACTTGACTGAGTGCTTGCCACCACGATGCAGCCGAGGTATAGCATTGCTGAGCTCTCCGCTCCACGCAGATTCACCCCCGAACGGCTGGGCTTGCAGGCGAGCTCGGCGCTCATGTGGCTCACTCTCGAGGTCTTGGCCATCTGGCTGGCCACGTACATCCTTTCCATCAGGTCCAACTTGCGCGTCCTTGACCTGGTCGCATTCAGCAGCTACAAATTTGTCGGGTAAGGTTCTCCTTTGTCCGTGCGGCTGTAGTGCTCTCTCCCAACGGTACAAATTCCTACGCAGCATGATCGCGGCTCTTCTGGCGAGTATGGTTCTCTACCAGCCAGGCTACCTGCTCGTCTTGGCCTACGCTTGCCTCACGCTAGACTTTTTCCTGGTGAGTGTCCACACGCATGGAGCGGGGCGCGTGGTTTATTTAACCGGGGCTCCTTTTTCAATTTGCAGCTGCGCACCCTGCGGCTTTCCCTGCTGTCCGGAAGCTCGTCCGAGGGTTCTCGCCGGGGCTTGTACCTGCTTCTGGCCATGTGCGCGCTCCAGCCAGCGCTTGCCTATTGGCTCACACAGCCCCTGGCCCAGCAGGTGTCTCAATAAACTCGTCCTGTTGCCACAGGCTGCTGGTGTCTGTCACTGGGCACCCCAGGCTGCGCAGGTGCTCAGCATAGAAAATCAGCTCTTGGGTGACCAACCTGCAAGGAGGAAAGGACGCAAACGGTGTGACTTGGCAGCTTGAAAGCCACACCCCCCAAGCACAGCAATATGAACAATTACCCGTGTTGGGGTCCTCCATCGCGACTTATGGACAGACGTGCCAGGTGGCGTGTGAGCAGGGACCGAAACATGGAGTGCACGGCTTGCAAAAGGGCAACCACGTCCTCCGGGCTCAGCAGCTCGGCTACGGCAGTGTGGAACTTGGTCAGGTGTCGGGCAACCCCTCGAAAAGCTGGCGACGGCACGGGTGCCTTTACCTCCCACTGCGAATGTATGAACATTCAAATGGTGACCCCCCTTCCCCCCATCTCGCACAGTTCCCAGCTCACCTCGGCAAGCTGCCCGTCCAGCACGTTGCTCACGATGCTGGCCAGCTTGGCGAAGATTTCTGTCACGTGTTCTGCATACTCCTGCAAATAAAGACACCCTTCTGAGTTTTTCAACCTATGTGGTGGAATAAAATGGGCAGGCGTTCACTCGGAACCAAAGTCGAGGAATGCCCTGCACGTATTCACTTAAAGAAGTCAAACCTTGCTAGGGTCATCACTACTGGCTAGTTGGCTCGTGTGCAGTGTTATAACTTTTCAAGTCATCTACCACGGCCTTTCTGTAGCAACTTATTTGCGAATGCTCTCTGCCAGTCGTGATCTTATCCGGTTGGTCAAAAACAACTGAAGAATGACTCACTTCCAGTCCGGCAGAAATTTTGAAACCTCGATCTGCTGACATGTACCTTACCGATTTTTGGCAAATTTTACAAAATGTTTAGGATTCTAAACTTAAATGCTGCTTCCGCAAGTTGCTATAATTTGTCTTCCTCTATTTAAACAAATTTTACGGAAGCAAGTCTAGTATAGGTCTCACAAAATCATCTCCGTGCATTACATGTTTGAATATGGCAACCATTCCTGAACTCGAGTTGGAGTTGAATCCAGGCTCGCACTTGAAGCAGCTCAAGCCTTCAACGTGGTAGATGTTTCACAGTCACAAACGTGACAAATGTCACGAAATGCAAAATGGAACATCTCAAAACAGGCTGAAGGCCACTCGGTGATGCACTGTATTGCATTCAGGTGCAGGCAGCACAGGCATCGTCTTCGATTGTAATTGCGGCCTGATCAGAATTTCCTTTCTCAATTATGATTGGCATCCTTCTGCAAATAAGCTAATGATGAGCAGGAAACTCTCGTGGTACTCGGTAGCACACGTACAAGACTAACATCGCCGGACTACGTTAGCCAAACCAACCTTGGCGATGGCATCGAAATGCCTGGCAGTGTCCTTTCTAGCCAAAAGGTGCTGCTCGAAGTGTGCCTTGACTCTGGGCAGGAATGCAACAAGCAGCTGCAGGCATCGGGCTGCAAGGGCTGCACAGACCAACACTGGCTCGGTCAATACACTTCAAATATAGCAAGAGCATAGGTGTCCACTTAGTGTACTGTTCATTTTGGCCACCGCTGATTGGCTAGGTCTTGGAAACAGATGCAATGGCTTCTGATCTCAGAGACTGCACATTAAAGGCAAACTCCAGCGATTTTTTGAGCATGTCAAGGTAAGGGCGATTCTGTGTTCCTGAGGCGCTCCTCTCGCACTCCTGATAGTAAAAATCCTCAGCAAATGCGAAAATAATTTTTAATGGGCAAAAAAAGTGCAAAACCAAAATCCAACCCAGCAGTGACGTCATATTAGTCAATCTGCCTTTTGCATGGTGCGAGAGCGCCTGCACCCTTACCCTGGCAGTAATTTCACGAAGGCTGGCCGGCCCGTGCATATCTTTAAAAGACCATGGTATGGTACCGTACATTTCTGTCGCTTTGCCTACAGTGGCGTCAACACACTATGTGGCCAGGTAGGTGGTTTTAGGTAATCAGTAAAAACTTATTTGTAAGCAATCTGCACAGCTCTCGAGCCTGTAACCTTGAACAAATGATGGAAGTGTGCTCAAGTTGCACAAATGATTGAAGGAACGTACTCGGCGAATTTCAGTGAGATTCATTGACCTTGAAAGATCGCTGGGGTTGGCCTTTAAGCCTGATTCTCCGATGATGTCAGGCAGAAGTAGACATGTCCACTATGTGGGCGGTTACAGAATAGGAGCCCCCATATTCAATGTAGAATACGTACCAAATAAATCCATCACACACAACATAAAACATCTTGTTTTTGCCTACAAATCTCGCGCTTGAAATTCCTTGTTTTGCTATTTATTTATTGGGGTAACTTAGTGCAGTCAAGTACAGTGGAACCCCGTTCATACGTTTTTCAGCGGACAGGGGGGAAAAAACGTAACAACCGGGAAAACGCAAGAGTGAGGAAAGCTCCCAACATGAATGAGAACAGGGCCGCTTTGATTTCAAACAATTTATTTCAGCAAGGTGAGCCATCTAGGTCGCCGACCGATAATCCGGACAGCCGTGCAGTACCGCTAGTGCCAATTTAGGCTTATTGTGATAAAACCGGCTGATATTTCGGACGGTTTCTAGCTCTAAATTCGATAATTCGGACTCCGTTTGCAGCTGTCTAGCGCAGTGAATGGACCGCCATCATAGCCTTCGGCGTCCCGATGAGAGAAAGTATGGCCTCAGAGATCGCAATCAAAACTGTGATCATTGAGGTTTAGTTGCAGCGTGACGCGCCAATTTTGGAGGCAAGTCGCCCGCATCCTGTTCCGGCACCCCGCGCGTGGCTGGTCGCGTCGGGTCCGCGCGATCGCTCGATAGCGCCTTCACGTTCCGTCTTCAGTGCTTGTTAACCGTATTTACCCGCATAATTTGCGCCCTTGCATAATTTGCGCACCCCTGACATTTAGCCAGCAATACAAAAAAAAAAATTTTCTCGTATATTTTGCGCTCGCCGTCCGGCCCGAACCAGCTCGCCGGCGAGCGCACGGACAGACTTTGGACAGCCGCGCGGCCGCGCCCCTCGCTGCGCGGGCAAGCACAGTCATACGCAAAAGGGGCTGCGATTGCGATGTTCCTTTTTCCGATTCTTTTCTCCGGAAGCCCCCAGAGCCCAAAGTGCGGTCGCTAGAATAAAAGCACTCGAGTGGGGGCGACGAAAACGGCTGAAGCAGAGGTCAAACGCGCCAGGCACATCTCCGTCGCTCGGAAGCGATAACATCACAGTTATGTTTTTCTTGTTCGTTTTCTCCTTGATGTGGATTGAAGTCCCGTCAAGGAGATGATCGACGTCGATGAAGCAGGAGGTAGGTTGGAGGTAATGAACTTGGAGGTATATTGCAGCAAATATTTACAGTCATATGTACATCTTGCCGAAGCACACTGATGATAACATAGACATCAACAGCGTCTTACTCTTCTACTTAACTTTTCTTAAGTTAGAGCCTAGAACACTGTTACTACATACAACGAACTTAGTCTCACTGTTCGACCACCGAGTGGTTACGGCCCAGACAGAAGTTGCATCGTACGGAGTCTTACTGATCGATCAGTTAAGTGATTACAGCCTAGACTGAAGGGAAACGAATCCCGTCCAGTCTTTAGTACCTTGCGGTAACAAAGAAAAAGGGGAGGTGGCCACTGCTGGTCCGCCTCAACCTTCTGTTATCCAATCGGTTTATCCTCAGATTAAGCCACTCCCTAGTGGGCTGTCCCTAATCTTGACAGCAGCGTCTTTGCAGTTTAAACAGGCATTTTGGCATTCTTTCCCATCATGGCTCTCCCTCTCCTTATCCCACGCTCTCAGATATTCTCACAATCGAAATATCGGTATTGTAACAGCCCTGCGGCATTCGGGCCATCTCCCACGCTCATCCAGTCGAACCCTGTCGTTCCAGGAAACACAGCGTGTCTTCGCCTTTCCTGCAGTTCGAAAGCGCATGCTGGTCGTTAAAGAATTGGTTGGGCCAAGCGCATTGTCGCTTCAAGCGACGGCGCACTTCTCATGCATTGTCCTCCTACGCGTCCGAGCTGCTCTTCCCCGAAACGGCCACTGAGAGGACAAGTACGGTCGCGCAGCCGCGACCCCCCCGAGCGACGTTCAGCGAAAGGGAAGGGTCTCGTACCAGGAACCCCTGGGGGCCAGCGTGGGAGACCAGCCGCTCAATGGGAGCAGTTTGCTTTCCATTGATAATTGCTGTCCAAGACCATGCAGAGAGAGAGCCGAGAAAGAAGCTTTGTATAGCGTACGGTGCTACGCCGTCCCTTCTGCACGATCGCCTTATGAGCGGCAACATAACAATCACCCCTATCAGATCGCCTGCCGTCGAAGCGGGAAGGAAACGCCCCGCCCGTCTTTCACGTGCATGAAAAGACGCAAAAGCGGGAGGGGGGGGAGTGTCGCTCTGCTGCCGAGATAGCGCTGGCGCTATCTCGGCAGCCATCAGCGGGCGGCGATTCCTGCAAGCGTGACCAAGACTGTCAAAAGTAAAATCAAAATAGCGATGCCCGGGCGGATACGGCGTGCCAGGTTGTGACGCATCATGCGGGAACAGGCCCACAGTTGCGACGTAACAGCGGGGTTTGCAATACATGGGACCCTATGGGAGCTATGCCGGGACCCATGAAAAACAACGTAACAGCCGGGAAAACGCAGCAGTGAGGAACGCAACAGCGGGGTTCCACTGTACTTTGTGCAAGCTGAACCATGTGACCAATAAATTCTGAAAAGACAGCCAGTAATGTTTATTACACTTTCTCTCAGTTTCGGTACCTGTTGGCTTCGTATGCTTGTGACAAATGGAAACTGGGCCTTTTAGTTCTTTTTTTCTCTTGTTCATTGTGCAAACAGTATTTTGCAACCACCACATATTAGACACATGCACAGACAGAGATTCCGACTGCACTTATTCTCTTCTTGTCAAGAATTTCAGAATATTAACCCTTTCATAGCCAATCCTGCGATAACTCAGGCGACCATACATGCACAAGTCCTGTCATCTACAGAGAGGACATATAAACCAAGTACAATTGAACATGGATACATTGAATCTGATGGGGGTCACAAAAAATGTCAATACATCAATAATCTGACATAAAAAATTAAATTATTATGCAAAAATTCTCAAGGAGATCTTACAACTCATTTGCCAGACCTTAAAACTGTTCTACGCACAGTAATTCATTACATGTGGGTTTGATATATCCGTGTTCGACTCTGTGTATACACCTAGTACGCTAAAGGGTCCATACCCAGCATGCTAGCCGTGATGGTCTTGAGCCCAACGCGTTGCAGCGCCCCGGCTCCCAGCACCAGTTGGGACGTGCGCGAGTTGAAGAGCCGGAGCAGCTCCTGCAGTTTTGCGGCCAGGCTCAGGCCGACCCATGGCAGGTCCCGCGCGCAATGGCAGTACTCGAGCACCATGCGAAGCACAAGCAGCGTGCTGCCAGCGATGCTGTAATGCTGCCCGTCCAGCGCCAGATGGGGTGCACTGGATGCCTGCGTGCCGTTGATTTGGACACCTAGGAACTGGTCCACCATGCTCTGAAGCTCGGTTGGCACATCCACACGTGCCCACAGCTCGCCGTCGAGCAACAGGCTGAAAGAGGAGAGTGTCTGAGAGGCCAGTGAAGGAAGGTGGCATGCACACCCTGAAATTACCCAGAGGGATGCCTTCTTTATCCTGGCAGTGTCTGAACTGTTGAGTGATTAAAAAGACACTAACGTGAAACACCAAGCCAGACTAGACTGATAGATTAGTATTAGCATCTAATACTGTACTGCTTACATTATGGTATTACTGCTCCACATCAGCATACCATAATACGAAAACATTTTAGCTGTGCAAGTTGCTTGATGGACACAGTAATGTTATGCGATGATGAGAATGGAGACTGTAGGCCTTGCAGGCTATAACAGCCACACGCCGCCAACACAGAGGGTGCGATTGGCTGCACTTAGTGTACCATAAACCACCACTACTAGAACATCCTAATGTCAAGCTGCACACTAACACAAGATGCAATAAATATATGCCATATGGCTTCTTAACAGTGAACTGCTCTTTGTCAACTCTGTGCAATCGACGACAGCATAGTAATGCAAGAGGAAAAAGCCGACCAACACTTGCCCACAGCTACACGATAGCGATTATGTGAAACCCAATGCGCCATAAAGTGTAGAAAAGGTTTGGCTCGGAGTTGCAAGTTCGATCCTCGCAGCTGCGTTTCCATAGTGCAAAATGCAAATGAAAGTGCATGGTGAAGGATTGGGTATGGTGTTGAAATAATTAAGGGTGGAGTATCGAGACACTGCCAGTTGATAATGGACATGTTTTGGGAGGGTACAAATATATGAATAACGTAACTGATAGGTCATGACATCGATAAATTGATACGCTTACCAGTTATATAATGATAAAAGAACAGCTCCGCTTTTTTAACAGCTTTCCCAGCATAACACTGGCTTGAGTTTTTTTAGAATAATATCACTGCAAGGAAGCTGTGGTTGTACAGGTATATTCTAGAACAAGCCACATTTCTTAGCCAATCTTCTCTTATCTTACAATCCAGATGGCGTCCCAGCACTTTTATGAATCTTTCAGTAGCGTCAGGCTTGGCTTGGCTCCCCTTCAGGTAATAGTATTGTAAGAAACTTGAGTCGCTGCTCCCCGCCGTGCTGGTAAATGTGACCTCACCTGAGCTTGGCTTTGTGCTCCTCGTGAAAGCGGCTCACAAAGCGATCCGCCTGCGGTACACAAACACCATGTCAGCAAAGCGTTTGAAAGCTTGAGTCTCCAACATAAATGCTACGAATCCCTCTGAGGTTTCGAATTTGTTGTTTTTGGGGCAACAACATAGCCTTATGTATGACATAAGGCTATGCTTTCAAACGTCCTTTCCTTTAGTAATCACAGTTTATATCACTCAATCAGTCTTTATTTTAACTGCCAACACACATGAGGGCTGTGAAAATAAAGCTTATTTAGGACAGCCAGACACGATTTTGACACGATTTTGAGGCAGCGCAAGAGGGAAATTCTTTGTTTTCTTGGCATCCATTGTTACCATGCTCCACACACCAGAGCCAAGAAACACATATAACGTAAACTTTAATTTGACATCGGTCAAACTGAAAGGTGTGTTAATGACCGGTTAAGGGAACACGCCCAAAAATTAATAAAACGTGATGACAAGTATGAGCACCTGGTTGCGCATTGTATAATGTGTGGCTGTGACGCAGGATTCTTCGAGACTAAGATTCTGGGCAGAAGCAAAAGAAAAACTGCACGTGAAGTGTCAGAGGCTTTCTACATAGGAAAAGACAAGGACCAATGTGTAAGCACCCCGTCGCTATCTATGTTTCCCAGTGAACTGCAGTTCATCAGATCTAGACTATGAGATGGAAGGAGCAGGAAGAAAATGTATGTCTTGTTTGTGTGTGTTGGCTTCATATGATGTTAATGCACGCATGTGCCACATGTATATATTCAAGCCTTCGTGCGATCAATAAATCAGTTGGAAGTGAGCACTGTACGTGGTTGATGTGTGGGTGTGTGTGTGGGTGGATGTGTCGTGTGGTTGCGCTCAAAATAAGTTTTGGATATGTTCTACCAACTAGCCCAACAACAAGTTCTTTTAAACACTTCTTGAAACAGTTGGTTCCATGGCTCATCCTTTTTTGCTTGCCCAGCTTACCTGCTGGAAAGCAGTGCTTTTCTTTCATACTGGTGACACCGCACCCACAAAAGCAATGCACAACTTCACCAGAGTGCCAAAAGAGTGGTGAATCTCTATTCCCATGAGACATACCTGAGTGCGTAGTGCCAGCACCAAACTGCCCTGGCTGCGGTGTTCACACAGCTGTGCCCAGTCCTCGGCACATTGCTCAGCACGGCGGCACAGCAACGGGAAGCTGCCCGTGTTGAGCGGCGAGCGGTGCGCATCGGATGGGACGAGACGCGCACAGCGTTCCTGAGCGACCTCGGCAACGGCAGCCAGGGCTCCACGCCGAGCCTGCTCGAGTCGGACTTCTTCTTCGGCTTCCAGGACGGCTCCTTCTGCCGCCTGCGCAGCCAGGGCATGACGTTGCAGCCGCGCCAGGTTGCAGGTGCGTCGTAGCACACGCTCAGCAGCATCCAGGGCGCGTTCGAGCAGCGCAGTCCATGGATCACCCTGCGACATGCCCTCAGCCAATGCTGCCTTGACAGCTGCCTGCAGTGCTGTGCATGCCTCCTCACGCAGAAGAGATGCAAAGTCCGTGCTCTCTGGCCGGTTCAGACGCAAAATCCCAGCCACCAAGGCTGTCAGGGACTCCTCTTCCTGCATGTACATCAGTATTTTTCCATCGAGAACAACCCCAGATGAGAGTGCTCCAGAACGAACACTTGGACAGGCGTTTGAATAAAAGCCTCACAAAGTGCAGAGGACAAAAGCTACAGAGGTTGAGCACATTATTATTGCCAAAGTCTGCCTACGTAGTTGTTGGCTTACTGAAATCAGTTAAAATCTTTTAACATTAATTACGGTGCATTTCGGCATACTCGTATATGCACACGCACACCGACCAAACCGCACATGCAATTATTAGAAAACATGGACTGTGTGCGCCAAAATGTGCTTTACTCTCTTTATGAAGGAGAGTCGCAAACTGTAAAGCCCAGTAGAAAATTCCAGTGTAGGTACAATGCTAGATGAAGTGAAGGGTACAAAGTATACGGTTTTCATGAAATGAACTTCTAAACATTATATGTCCATATGATTACGCTCTTGCTTCTTCCGCTATCCTGCTCTTGAACCTAAGACCCCTCGCCGCTTTTCAGTGTAGCGAACTGTAACTATCTCTGCTTGTTTAACCATTCTGCCCTTCTATAGATTCACTATACATAGCGTTCATGTGTCGTCACATCCGCTGCTCTCGCCCTCACTCGACATTTCTGGGTACTCTCCCGAGCACCTAGCGGCTGAAGTTCACGAGCTGCATCCAACCAGGCACATCAGTGGCAAATGCTGGAAGTGACGAAGCCGCACTCAGTGACGCGCATGTACACTATGTATTGGCTCAGTTGTTGAAATAGAGTACCCTGACTAAAGTGCACCACACTTTGGACGGTTGTGGGATTGCTGCTCTAAATAACAGCATGCAACGACCTTTTGGAAAATGAGAGCATAGAAGAATAGACACGAATATTATTTTGTGTCATCCTCATTCCTTCAAGTGCATATCCAATATGCAATCATGATTGATTGACCAACTAGCCCAACAGCATGCCTTATGCTCACACATTATTGTGCAGATACAGTGTCACACATACAGGGGAGGCTCATATACAGGGGCACATTGTGCAAATGTAAAAGATGGACAGAGTGTGTGTATGGATTTTTTTTTTTTTGAGTAAGAATTTACCCAGCAGAATCTACTAGCTGCCGTACTGCAGCACGGGCTGTCACAAATCTCTCCCTCTCTCTAACCCTTTTACCTTTCTAGTCCCCTCCCATCTACCCCAGGGTAGGGTAGCAAACCAGATATTTAACCTAGTGAACTTCCATATTTTCCCTTCCCTTCAAAGCTCTCTGTGTGTCTAAGAAGAACATAATGAAGCGCTGCCGCTTGGACTGTGCTACACGCGCGACCCCACGCGTACCTGCAGAACGTCGGGTTCAGGGTCGTCGGGTGGCCTGTTGAGCTCGGAGCTGAGTCCCCGGGCCAGGTCAGCAGCCATGCTCCGTTCGATGAACCGCTCGAGTTCTTGCAACTGCGCGCCCAAGTGGCGCAGGACTTTGGACGCCCGCGAGTTCGAGTGCCATGATCTCTCGGCTGGCCTCTATAAAGTCAAGGGCACGGGCGAAGTCGCCGCTGGCTAGCAGCCTCTGGATGGTCGGCTGCGCCTGGTGAAGAGTGGCAAGCAGCTGCAGCTTGGCACACAGCGCCCGCTGCCGCGCCTGGCGGCGCCACAGCACCAGCAGTCGCAGGCCGCCGCCGGCCAGCTGATCTCTCGCGCGGCCCAGCTGGGAGCGCAGACCCGCCGTGACGGCCGCGCAGGCCGATAACTGCTCGGCGAGTACGTCGTGCGATCGCACAGCCTGGAAAAAGGCGTCCGAGCGCAGGGACACCTGGCGCGCTATTTGGACCTCTACCAGGTCGAGGTAGTGGGTAAGCCGTTCTTGCAGAAGTCGCGAAGGCCCGGCCGCCCACGGTATGGCCTGCGCAAACGTGGCCGGCTCTTCGAGCCGTAGCTCGGGACCAAGGAATACAGCGGGCAGACAAAGCTCGCTTCCAGGAGGCGTGGTTTCGGCCGTTGCCGCCGCCGCGTCTGACGAAGACGAGCACGGCCGGCGCGATCGCGCGCATCGCGACAGGTATGGTTCGAACAGCTGTCGCGTGATCCGCGCTCCGGGGCCTTCGCCGCCGGCCGGCGGCGCCTCTGTGAAGTGGTCGCCCCAGGTACGCGTGAAGAAGTCCACTTCGCGGCGACTACGACGCGGATCGTTCAGCACCGCCGGCAAGTTCTGCGCCGAACGGTGCAGCGTCCATCGTGCCTCGGCTACCGCGTCCGGCCAGTACTCACGGAGAAGGTGGTGCTTGGCGACGTGCGCCTCGTAGTCCTCGTCACTGACGCCCTCGAGGGGCAGCGACGCGCACACTTCATGCTCACCGTAGCGGCACACGAACGAGCCGCCTTCCTTGCTGCAGTGACGCTCGCGCAAATGCGTCCGAAACTCGTCCACATCCTTAAAGACGCGCTGCTTGGGGCAGTGCTGGCAATACCTCCAAGGGACGGGCCTCGACCCTCCGTCTGACATGCCCGGCGCTGCTCTAGCATGGGCCCGCACGTCCCGCCGAACATGCCACGGCCCGCCAGCTTACGGCGTGCCTGCTCCCGCACGTCCGATCGCACAGCCGCAGCACCGACACCGCGCTAGAGACATGCAGACAGATGGTGCACCGACGGTACCGCGGACCCACAGCACAGAACTTCTCACAGATGCTGACATGACCCACGACTCGCTGCACCTTGTGGCTACGGCTCGTACTCGAACTGGCTACTTCAGTGTTCCTAAACAAGCTATGCGGCTTGCTCTAATAAAGCTTGACCTTCGAGATTGGTTTTGCGTTTGCTGTCGTTGACACCGCTACGTCCACTTAACGGTGTTTTTCTTCCATTATTTAGACGTGTCTTGATGCGTTTAAATCTTGCAAGGTCGGATAAGGTCCTTACAGAGCTCGTCGCCCCTCCACGCGTACACATGCAAGTTTCTGTTTCGTTTCTAGCAGCGCAACTAAAAAACTGTGTGTGAGAGGCGCCCTCAAAACCTTACAAACTATACTGTTTCCGATGGATCCAAATGAACTAGACGCAGCTCTGTACAGTAATGTCTTGCACGCCTTGTCAACCACGTCGCGTAGAAGTGAGCTCCGAGATCAGCCGCTCAGAGACTGGTTGCCCGGCGTCGCACCGCTCGTAACGAACACATGCTCATGATGAACGACGCGCAGTAGGCAAGAAAATAATGTGTCCCATATATACGTAGTTTTTTTTACCCTTCATATTTACATGCACCTAAGACGCGTGAAATGTGCCTGCACTTTTTTCATATACAAATTAGTATATACTAAAAACAGGTACCCACAGGGCAATTTAGTCGAGAGAACAAGCACAGCGTCTTGCTTTAGACATTCCAGATGTGTCTAGCACTTGACAATGTTACTTAAGAAACAAAGGTCCAAGAAGGCGCAGAATACTTCTACTGAAGGTCTGCCATTCTCCTCTAATTAGTGCTCCTTGTTCATCAAAATAAATTTCCATTAGCTGGTACTGAAGGCAATTTACATGTTCACATATAGGTAAGAATGCCTTACCTTCTTTTTGGCGCAGAGATCATAGTTTTGCATAGAACGCACGACTTTCTAATGTTATTTAATTCACTTTGTATTTTACTGTGCTTACCTGCACCATGATTTGATTCCATAAATCCTAATGCAAGATGCAATTGAAGCAGCATGATTATTCGTCAAGCATATTTCGGCATAGGATACCAATGCCAGGGTTTACACCGGTTATAACAATATATCGGTTACAGCAATGATAAGCTGCTGCACCACCAACTTCTGTGTTTTATATGGTGAACTAGCCCTCTTGCAACATGTGCGCAGGCCCTAACACTGGTTATGCAGTGAAGAAGATCAGCACTACTCAGAGAGGCAGGGTGCGCTGCTCGCGGAAGACGACGTTTGGGTAGCTCAATGCATGCGCTGACTCTGCGTGTGCCAAGGCTTCAGTCGAGACCGTTTCTTGCTGTTTTTACAAAGGAAGTGCGTTGCAGGAACGCCCCGTTTCAGTTATAACAAATTTGGCTGTTGGTGTGGGCTGTGTTGATGCCAAGACGTAATGGAATGTGAAATCTCTGAAAACAAACTCTGGCCATTGCACACCTGCTGTTCCACCTACAAAAGCCTGCCCCACTGTTATACAATAGAAACCAAATTTTCCTCCATGGTCTCTCTGTCCCTATACCATTCTGCCACCCTCCCAAGTATGAGCCACCCCCTGAAAAGAAACAACAAAGGACAATGGTTCCAAAACTGGCGGCGAAGGAACTTCAACTAGCTTTATCAAAAAGGCCTCAGTGCTAACCCCTTGGGCCAATGAAACGAGGGGTCGGAATTGAAAATAGCACGACTGCAGAGAGGGACAGGTGGGGAAGGGGGAGGCACGAGTCCTTTCCGCACAGCTTAGGGTGGATTCATGGTGTTTTCTTTGGCCATCGTTGTGCTCACTGCCTTGCTGTGAAGCGTACACAGTGTGAGAAAGCGATTTCAGCCATTCTTCCCCGGACCAGGCCCACATGCACACACAATACCCTTGAGGTCCCCTTATTCTGCTTTTATACTTGCAACACTGTTATAAAAATTATCCCATGCCGTTTTCATGGCACATCAATATTGCTTTAAGTGGGTTCGACTGTATGTATATTCTAACCAATAGCAAACTGGCTGCCTAGGGTACACAGGCAAAGGCTCCACAGATGTAGATGAAAATTCACGTCACTACTGTAGCCATACTGTAGCCATAATAATAGAATAGGGTTGTAATTAACACTGTCACAATGTACATTTATAACCAATTTATGGGTATAATGAACCAAATTTCATGCCAGATGTGACATACAATAAAGTTTGGCTAAAGAATGTTCATTAGAGCAGAACATGCTCATTGAACATACACAACACACTCTTCGGTGAACAATGTTTTATTAGACTACATCTATTTACATAATGATCCGGGTACGGGATGTATCCTAGTGCTGCACGTGTTCGCGTTCTGGCTCCTCCTGCGATTGAAGCAAGGGCAGTCATCAGAGGCAGAGACGAGATGCAAATAATAAATCCACTCATCAAGGCAATGACACGCAAGCACTGTTTTCATGACAACTTCAAGCTAAGCAATGGCATGACACCTGGTCTGCTGCATGCAGAATTTAAGAAACTCAACCTAATGAGCATAAGAAAGAAGCAGTAAATACAGTATGCTGTATTCCAATGCGTTACAGCAGGGCAATGAGAAAGCAGCCTACCACTTAGCGAACAAAGAACTGATACACGTTCATTACGTAGCGTACACATTGTGCGTAATGCCCGGCAGAGAGAGAGAGTCTTTGTCCTGGAGCACCCTTATATACCACTTTAAGGGTGGCGTCATCATAGTTGCCGGTTGATGTTTTTCTAATTGTGCTAAAAGCGGCCACACAAGAAGCAGTACACCTCTATGAAAGGGGAAATTAGCATCCACGCACTTTCAGAAATGAAATGTTCTTAGTTGAGGAAAAATTCATGCAGGTTTGGGGACCAGGACGAATACAAGGCCACTGCATGTTCTATCGCCTTCCCTTTTCTGGCCACAGCAGAACACTGTGGTTGGTCAAGTGAGAATGTGCACACTACAGGGAAGCATACAAAGACTCCTTCCTCCGCAAACATTTTGAGTTTGCCTTGCTTGCCTCACCACGTAACAAACACATCTGAAGCCTCTGACTTTGTACCTGCTGTGGGCGCTGGGGCACCTGGAATGGTACAGGCCTGCCTGCAGCCACCAAAGAATCCATCAGTGTGAGCAATGCCCAGGGGGACAAGCTCGACTCATCCGTAGCCTTGAGCACCTCAAGGGCCTTGTCCAAGCTTCCCTGCAATGCTGGTACAAACACACATAAACATATGAGCTCTCACTGGACTGCTTTCCAATTCGCAGAAACAGCAAAATGGGGGAGGGCATGGAGTGGTGGATGCCTGTGAGGCAAACTAACAGTGCAAGTGCAAGGGACTGCCTACCACATGAGGAAGAGAGACAGATAGAGAGAGAGAAAGAACAAGCAGTTTCATTGACAGAAAAGCATGCATTTTCTTTTTACATAAGCATGCACAGCAAAGGTACGTATAATGAGGAGAAAGAGGAGTGGCCAAACCATGGTACTTGAACCTGAGCTGACCAATTATATTTGTACATTGTTCTTTAAAAAAAAAAAAGTATCAGCCCAGGTACAAGTAAATATGGCATCTTGCTCACATGTTCCAAGGAGCCTCTGTGACTGACAGGCACAGTTTTGTGACTATACTCTGTTTCATACGTCAGGTGTAATGCTGTGAAGGCTATGCAAGTAGCAAAGAAAAAACAAAAGGAGAGGTGTACCGCTCTGACAAACAAACACAAAATACAAACTGACATATTTTGATCGTTTCCCCAGCAATACATGTGCTTTTTTTTTGTTTTGTTTTTGTCAAGGTGATGAGAAATGTATTATGGTTTAAGGCTGCCAGAGACACACCTATTGTTTCTTGCTGATCGCTGGCAACACATTATATTTTGGTCGCGGAAGTACACAGCACAAACAACAGCCCTAGCTCTGACAGCCTTGTACCTGATGTATAAAACGGAGTATATATTCAAAAAGTTTTGTAGGGCTCATTTAAGCTAGCTGAATGGGGAGGCAGCGAGTGTACAGCGAACACCTTCACTTATCCCTTCAATGAATGAGAAAGATGTAACATTTGCTCACCCAGAACACGAATCAAGTTGCTGCGTGCCACAGCCTGCAGCTTTGGAGGGCACCCATGCGTTGCCAACGCATCTGCCAGGTACTGAGCCATGCGTTCCTGCAACATGATAGTGCTTAGCATCGTGCTATGGAAAAAGAAACACACTGCGCGGAACAGTACCAGCTCCCAGTAAAACTTCATTAATTCGAAGTCACGGGGACTGTGAGAAATTTTCAAATGAAGAGGGTTTTTGAATCAGTAGAACACAGGGAAAAAAAAAAAAGGTGATCCACAATACTTTGGGCCGCTAAAAGGAGTTAGAGATGCAGATCTGGCACGTCTGGTAGTTCGCAACATTAAAGTCATTTTTTTGGAGTTGCAAGACTATTGCTGGCAAGAGCCTATTGGCATTTTGCTACAAACTTGTGATTACAAGGCGATGCTACATAGCAATGTTGTAAATTGACACATGATCCAGCACAGCCTCACTGGAGCAAGTGCACAAACAAAAGGAAGAAAGAAAACTACACATGCTACATGACATGCTCCATAGAGTGCTGACATACAGTAAAACCTCGTTATAACGAAGTTGAAGGGGGAGCAGTAATTACTTCATCATAACCATTAGTTCGTTATAACCAATATCAATTTCATCTATAGGAATTTCAAGGGGAATTGCAATTGCTTCGTTATATCCAGGTGTGTTATAACGAGGTTCTACTGTATACGCATTGCAGAGAAGAAGCTATGCTTCATTTCAACACAACAGTGACATGTGGGTAGCACATTATGTTCTGCTTGTGTTGTCAGAGCATCATGATATGACCCTTCACCCATTCCCTTTTTTGGGGAAAAAAATAATAATAAGAAATAAGGACATGTGTGACACAAACATGTGAAGTACTCTGGCTGGGAAACTTGACCTTTGGAGTCTTTGAATGAAGCTTCAGGAGCAGCTGTAGCAAGCAAGCACTCTGCTGGCAGAACCAATGCACGAGTTACTGGAGCGACAGCCAATCTGAGGTCAGTGCACATTGCAAATGCTGTCATACCGGTCTTCATTGTCTTTTAACACTGAAGCTGCTCTTAGTAAGCCCTTTGATGGCGGTGGTGGCGCCATTTCACAAGAGGGAAAAGGCGAGCCACTCCTGCCCTCTGCCCACTATATGGTGGTGGTTACGTGAAGCCCAACGTGCAGCATTTGCGTGCACACTTTTCTCATCTCTAGTGCTCGACCAGCTCTTGCCCGCAGCCCTCTACTACATGATGGCGACTACGCAAGTACGACAAAGTGTAGATGAAGTTTAGCTTGAAGTTTTAAGTTGCAGGCTCAATCCCCGCAGCTGTTGCTGCACTTCCACAGTGTCACATGCCAAGAAAGACAGAAAAAATGAAAGAAAGAAGTAAACGAGTGCTTGGCGTAGGACGCATCAATTTGCAAGTTACGTCAGAATGAACCGCAAAATAACAGCATTGCTGTTTGGACAGCTTTTACTGCGTGAAATTGCCTCAAATTTTCCTTTTCTCAGAAAAGATGGGCGAATGGTCGTATCGTGAAGCGCTGACATTGTAAAAGCACGCGACATGTTGCCTCCCCACATGTCACCACCGTCTCTCGGAGGAACACTTTCGCCAAAGGTGCACACTTCAGTTGTATGCGAGACAAACCATGGACATGACTTTCGTTTTTTTTTTTCTTTGGTACAGAGATGCTTGATTCATCAACCATTAATACTGCTTTGTGTTATTACATTATGGTCCTAAAGGGCTGTCATTTCCTCAGAATTGTGGCAAAACTGAAATTCGTCACATTGCGCACAAGACCTTCTAATTGCCTGCGCTGTTGCAGGCCATTACTTCGAATTATCCAGTCAAATTTACACTAGAAAATAGAGGACGGCAGGAATTATTCAAATTAAGCAGGATTTCAAGTAAGTGAGTTCGGATTATTGAGGTTTTAGTGTATCAGCCTTGTTTTAAACATTTCCACTTTTCAACCTGACGCCATGCGAATGAAAAAAGTTTAACCATATCATGGCGCACAAAAGGTGTGCGCAGCACTTTGAGTGGGAAGAGGTAGTGGATGTATCCTCACGTTTACTTTATCCCTGGACTCGTGCAGAATTGGGACAAACCGGAGCTGCTGAACCAACTGTGGGAACTCCTGCAAAAGGACATGACAATCGGCATAATACAGGATCAACATTAAGAAACCTCAACACAGTTGGGCCTCTCTATAAGAGACACCAATATAAGAGACAGCTGGGTATAAGAGACATCATTTACTTCCACGCATGGTTGCCCTATCCCTCCCATTAGTTGAACCTCTTTTGTAGTAACAGGCACACTCCTGAGGACCACTGCTTATAAAGGACAACATATCCTTAAATTCTGGTCAGCAGTCTTCATCACAACTGACATTTTAAAGGGCCCCTAAACCACTCAGAGGTCAAAATTTAGTTGTGGTGTTACTTTTGTGCAGGCGTCCGCAACAAACACAGAGCCATAAGAATTTTTCGAAATGGTGCCGAAATAGCCTTTGCTTATTAAAATGCGGCGCTTGCTTGTTTTGCTCTCTCCTGCACCACGCACTGGCCGCCTGCAGTTGCCAGTGCCACCTCCTTGCCGAGTGCTCCTCCGAATGTCATGTGACATACACCGTCGACGCGCCTCCGCCTGCCTCCATGCTCGCGCAAATGTTTTGTTGGTTCTGTGCAAATGCTCTGTGCTAGCACTCCCCGTCATGTTCTGCTCGCTGGTACAGTTGTTACGGTTTCTAGTCCACACAAGCGACACGCCACACAAACGACACACAATGAGGAAGAACAGACAGGTAGGGAGAGCGTGCAATTGCTAGCAGACTAACCGGAAGTCGAAGTTCTCCTTCGACCAATCAGCGGAGCTCTGCCTCTGTTGACGTCACCAAAAACTATGTTGCTGTCCCTCGTTGTCGTCACGGGTAACTTTAGCATGCCAGAAATGCCCGTAGAGGCTCATGGGATTGTTTTTCGACTTTGTGGCACAGCCGTGGCGCGTAGCGCTGTCGCATTTGGCATCGTTTCATCGTGACAACATTCTCAACTTGATGCGCATGTTAACTTGAAATGTTCAAAAAAATGTTGGCGGTGGTTTAGGGGCCCTTTAAGTTGGCCGCACTGTTGGCCGCTAACTGCAGTTAATTCATTGCAGAAACAAAGAAAAACAAAAAAAATGACACACAAGTAGTCTGAGAAAGTTCTGGTGTAGATAGAGAACATGAACTGTGCTCTGACTGACACAGTCCACCAAGCAAAAGCACCTAAGATTAGGACAAATAGTACAATATAATAAACTTTTTGCAATAGACCGTAGCCTTCTTTTGTGGTCACTTTAGTTGTAGTGTGCCCTTATCAAAATAAGGGTGCATCAGAAAATGAAAACATGGCACACTGCCTGTAAGAGTGTGTCACATGGCCTGAAGAGACAAGCAACTCTTTTTTTTTTTTTTTTTGTTAGAATGGTGGGTCACTACTTCAGAATGCCTAAAATGTCAGTATATTATTTACGACACTGCTCTGCACCGAGCATAGCACCCGGCTTATAAGACAGCCCTCATCATGCGTCTCTTAAGGAATAGTTCAACTGCAGCAAATCCATCTTCTTTCATAGAATGGATGGCCTTATTTGCCAGTGGGCTAACGATTACCTTCAGCAACTGGTCTGCCCCCGTGTAATCCTGCTGGATCACCCGGTACACCCATAGGGAATTCAGGGGTGACCAGCAGTCGTGCTGTGTGCCGTAGGTGCGGCCCAGTGTCTCAACTCGGCCAGCCATTTCGGGGTGGCGGGTCAGCAGACTGACGATACCACCAAATGGAAAACGGCCTCCGGTCGCCCACTCCGCCGGTGCGCTCTCGAGCTGTGTCAGCAGCTCACCCGCTTGTCCACTGCATAAGTGGAACTGTGCTGAGTGCTGCCCATGATGGCTGAAGTATCACATTTAGGACACCTGTAGACACTGGCAAATTTTTCTTGGCAACTCTGTGAAGTAAGCAACAGTGTAGGAATGGGAGAATGTTTGGACTTTTGAATATTTTTCGAATACTACTTGCTATTCCATTCTATTTCCAACTGTTTTATGTTTGCAAGTAAGGAGCAAGACATGCTATGTTCAATGATAAGCAGCCCATTCCCATGTGGTATGCATCACCACATAACAGTTGTGTATATTGCAACAAACACTTGTGTACCATGAAGTTGACGCTTGTGTCTGCCAGCGGAGTTAATACTTGCGAACTGTGGCTAAGTTAACACTTGTGTGCCACGGCGAACTTAACCCAGTGGATTCCGTGGCTGGTGATATGCTGGCCGTAATGGCCAAGGCCAAAAGTGCTTTGACCGGGAAATTGCCAGCTGCTTGGAAATGGTTGTTTTTGATGATATTTCGCAGATGGCTGCACATTATTTGGTGTACGCCCGTTTGCTTGCCATGTTCTCCACTAGATGGACATAGTCATCGGCTGTTGGAGTTGTTTGTGTGTGTGCATTTTTTTTATAGGCGACGGGACTGCGTTATTGGCTTGTTTGGAACATGGCGTCGTGGAAAAAAAACGGTTTGACGGAAGAACCCCGCCTGTCGTGGCTACATCAATGCACCCGCAAGCCGCCAAGTGGACCCATTTTTCTCGTCGTATCTCACCAAACAAAGTAACAAAGAATCCTTTAAGTCTGCGACTAGTTCACAAGGTGCACGGCAAGAAGTCTGTGAGCCAATGGTAGTGTGAAAAATGCATGCCTCACGTGCCTGTGTGCTTCAAAGCTTTTCCCACACGAAAGTCGTACTAAGAGAGTTGATGCAGCTAAGCAGTGAGAACAGAATAAAGCAAAATTTGTTCTTCTAGGACGTTTTTTGGAGTCTTGATTACAATTTCTATACACCTCCTCAGGCCTCCTGCTAGCGTGCAACTTTTGCTGGGGAGAGCGCAGAAGCCAAGGGTTTAACTCCTGCATCTGTATCCGTTATTGAGGACTCGACTGTTCTTTTTTCTAGAAACAAAATTGTGGGGTGAGTGCGACACACTTGCTTGTTTCTGTTGCTCACGTTTATCAGTACAATTATCTAAAATTAACATGAAATTATTTGAAAAATACTTTAACATTATTAAAAAGATATTCAATTCATATTTGAACATTAAAATATTTGAGTTCGCTTTGCAACCAAAATTCTGCTTGATGCACAGCACTACAACAAAGTATTATCACAGTATTGGACACTAAGCAATCAGAAATGCACAGTAAAATGTTACAGGCGTAAAACGTGAGAGCT
Organism: Hyalomma asiaticum; assembly: GCA_013339685.2. Lineage (NCBI taxonomy): Eukaryota > Metazoa > Arthropoda > Arachnida > Ixodida > Ixodidae > Hyalomma > Hyalomma asiaticum. The sequence goes on from CM023487.1 coordinate 13,720,452, forward strand.
TCCGTAGCACAGAAAGCTACTGCGCTTGGGGCGCATGATTTCACCTTCTATACATCATCTCTTCTTTCTGAACAGCACTGTACCGTGATACAAAGCCACTAACCAATGCCTTCAAATGCAGAATTTTTGCTTTTAAAGCCAAAGCTGCGAATGCGAGGATGTGACCATAGACTTGCACTACTCGTAAGGATGGCCGTTCAGTATTCCGAGAATTAATAGAAAATTATTCGATTAATTGCAATGCACCTCTGCCCCTACTCTAATCATTTTCAATTTGACCTTGAAAATCACAATGTGCACGCCCTCTACTGTTTGCCTATGTGTTCCGCAGTGCCCCCCCCCACCCCTTTTACATCCCACAGGGCTCACCTGTGTATATAAGCATTGCAGAGCAGATTGCTGAAAGACAGCTGTCGTAGCACACGTTCGGGCAACTGTGACTGCAGCTTCACAAGGGTCTCCACCTCGCCCAGGGATGCCAGCTGCTGGACGAGAGGCCGCACGGCTCGGGAAGAGACGGAATCCGGCCGAACGGTCGACAGAAGGTGATCCAGAACCCTAACGGCCTCTCGAGTGCGGCTCTGCCGGCTGAGCGCCTGCACCAACTGGAAGCCCTTCTGCGCACTAGACACTTGGCCCCTGCAGCACAATCCAAGCGAGCATCGTCACCGCCATGCATTCTTCTTTTTGCTGCAAGAACTAGGTTATGGCCATGAACTGTTGACTCTCATAAGGAGACATGCCAACGGGAATAATCAATTTGATCAGGTTTATTTTTGAATGAACAATTATAGCAAAAGATGCAGTAGAACTCGAGAAGCTGGAGCTTTACAGGCGTGCTGTCATGAAAAAAATTACAGCATATCCACGGAGTGAATGATGATGAGTGGGCGAAGCTCGGGATGTTCATCGTAGATCGTGCCGAGTTCCGGATTAATTTAGTTAACGCGCACGCTACGAATCCTCATGGTTGAACTATGCACAAGTGAAATCTCCCACCGGCACTTCATTGCAAGATCCAGTGCCTATATATATATATATATATATATATATATATATATATATATGGGTTGCCGGTGAATGCTTCTCCAACGCGAGCAGTCGGTATTTCTCAATCAAGAAACTCGCTAGGAGACGCTGCCTGCGCCAACGTTGTCTCTCGCGGGTGAGGGCGCGTTCTTCTTTGCGAGCCGGTAGAGCGTTCCTCTAAGAAACAACGTTTCCATAGCCTACGCGCGCCTTTCGCTCTGTCTCTCTCTCTCACAAGACAGCAGAGGCACGCGCCGGGAGAGAGAGAGAGAGGCACGCGCCGAGGGCGAGCGCGTGCCTCCCAGCACGCGGGTTACACCTGACAACTGACGCGTGACAAGGTTAGACTAAGAGGAGCTTCGCACCTAAAAGCAGCAGCTCCAGGTTGCACGAAATTGCAGCAAAGATGCAAGACACTGCACCAGAATGTAAAGAAAATGCCCCAGAAACAAGAAACTACATTCCAGGTGGGTTTCAGGTTGGAGAGGAAACAGCGTGAACGCAGGGAAGACAACGAACAAACACACACCACACGTGCTCGACCAACTAGCCTGCAAGTCCATCCTCTTAGTCTTTCAGGTGTTGACAGTAAATGTTCATGTTTAAGTGCTTCCATCAGACAAAACTTTGCACTCAATTTTTCCAGCTTTCATGTTCTGCACGGCTACCGCCAGTCATCTCGGTGCTATTTACAACAAATGAAGATAAATTGTTCTGTCTTTTACAGAAACACTGGTGAGCGTTAGAAAGCTGCCTGCCTTCATCTTTACATCGCACAAATTTTCATAATTGTTCTTTTGCAAGCATTCCTGCAGACAGTATGTGTGATACATTAAAAAAAATTCTATGTGCTAATTTGGGTATTATTAAAATATTAAACTAATAGCTTTATAGCGCAGAATAAACCTTTGTGAATCTACACACGTGAGTATCTGGATGAACTTGACTGTACGAGTCTCTCTAGTGTCGTAACACAAAAACTATGACCAACAGCTGAACAAGGATTCCAGTTACAATATCAGCATAATGAGGCACACCTATGTATCAAATTTGACTAATTAATCTCCATAAATAAAAGAAAGCATAAATAAGAGAGCACATGTTCATTTCAGTGTGGCCCTGAATTTATTTTACTTTGCACGGCAACTGCGGTGTGACATGTGCTGCAATATGCACTTTCAATCATGATTGAATATAATATAGATGGGATTTCTTAAAAGGAAGTGGCTCTTTCTGCAGCTTATGCAAAGATATTGTGCAGAGAAGACACGGAGTGTTATGTAGAAAAAGATCATGTCAATCTAGCTCGATTTCAAATGCCCCCTACGACACCAGCAGAACACAGCCCTTGCATAATGCACACAGCACATGCAAGCACACTCTGGTAAAAGAATGGCTGATGATGAACTTGCCACTGTCCATGTCTAGCCTGGGAAACTCCTCAAGTTAACAGTTGCAGCATAACTTAGCAGAATGACTTGGTTGGTGTGTTTACCGGATTAGCACACATGCAGCATAACCCTAACAAGTTGCTGCATCTGCTCTGCTTTTACCTCACCAACAGCAAATTAAAAAAAAGAAGAAAGAGAGAGAGAAAATCTTGCAACACTTTGGAAGCTTCGCCTTTATAATGAAACTAACTGCGTGCATGTCATGCAACTTCGTGATACAGTCGCACATCATGCAGTGCTATGTTGGCAGATCCATGTGCTTTAGACATGCATACACGGAGTGTTTTAAATAACTCCAAATGATCAAAGCTAATCAAGTGTCCCCAGCTATGGCATGCTTCATAATCACATTGCAGCTTTCGCATGTAAAACAACACAATTTAGTTCCAGTTTAGAAATACAGTCAAACCTCGTTAATACGGAGTTGGCCGGGAATGACGTTTGGGTACGCACTAAGCGATGTACGAATTAACCGTCAGTGCCGGTTTAGCGGCTACTAACCAGCCAAAAATGAACGTCACGAACCCCATAAACACACTCACGCACACACAGGCACGCAAGCTTTATTCAAGGGCAGGCAGCAAAAAAATCTGTTATTTTCACTTGCCACCGTGGTGGCCTCGCCGCGACGACGGCATCTCAACTCAACTGAATTGCACAGGTTTTGCGACGGCATCAAAACCTGTGCAATTCAGTTGAGCTGCGAAAGTTAGCGCTTTCTCAGTAAGAAGCGGTCCAGTGACAGGCAGGTTCATGCTCCGCGCCTTCTTTAACCAAAGAAGCAGGGCCTTTTCCACTTCGGGAAACGCAGTCTCTCTGATGCGGCACCTCTTCAGATTGCTGCCTGTGCCGCCCCTCAACTTTTCGCGAGCGTTCCATATCCCGCACACAGTCGTCAGAGGCAAGTCCTTTTCACGGGCTACCGCAGATTTCTTTGCTCCATTTTCAATGGTGTGAATGATTTCCAGTTTTTCCTTAACACTCAAAACGCGATACTTCGGCATAGCAGTCCTCACGTGCGAATTAAATCGCACAACACTGCGCACCAAACAATAAAAAAAATACGCCTTGCAAAAGACCGTCGTTAAAGAACACACCACTGCGCAAAACACCACCGGCGGACACGGGAGAATGAAAGAAAAAAAAAAAAAGGAAACGTGGCGGATTCCAAAGTGACAGCGAATTCCCCTACCGTGAGCCGCTGCGGACTAACAAAAACCAATCTCGTAGGCCATACAAACAAAAAATACGTCAACGTGGCAATCTCGAAGGCCATGCTTTTGCGCGCTTTGATAAGCAACAGCCGTACGAACAGAAGATACGTCAACGTGGCCATGTTTTGACGTCACTATCGCTGCAGTTTACCAATCTCGAAGGCCATACTTTTGCGCGCTTCGATCGGCAACAGCCATACGAACAGAAAATACGTCAACGTGGCCATGTTTTGACGTCACTATCGCTGACAATTTTAGTCCGGTCGTCGCCGCTCGTGAATCGAACGTCTGCGCAAGTGAAATTTTGCCGATTCTCTGCCTGTGAACATATAAAAACAAGAAAACGGTACGTACTAACCGTATGTAATGCAACAAGCGACTACGGCTTAAGCGGTCAGCCAATACATGGGGTTCAATGGGGACTGCGTGGGGGAATCTTCGCGACTACGTTTAAACCGGAGTTACACATTAAGCGGGTACGTATTAACGAGGTTTGACTGTACATGCTATAAATGATGACTGCATAGAGGCATTGTGTCTGAATGCATCATTTAAATACAAATATCACAGATTCTATCATGGGCCCTTTGAAAGTCAAAATGCTGTGCTACATAGGCTCGTTTGCTGGACTGACCAACACTCGAAACATGATCAATTTTTACTTGCGAATGCATTCAAATTCCCTTGCTGTGGCACTCTCCTGCCATTTTGCAGTCATGATTGATGTGCGGGCTACCAAAGATGATACAGTAAAACCTCGTTATAATGAAGTTGAAGGGGGAGCTGTAATTACTTCATTATAACCATTAGTTCGTTATAGCCAATATCCATTTCATCTATGGGAATTTCAAGGGGAATTGCAATTCCTTCGTTATATCTGGGCTTGTTATAATGAGGTTCTACTGTAATTTAAACATATATGGAGAACTCTTCAAATTTCAAACGCCCGATTTTGTTGCCGGACGGAAAGCTTCCAGTGTATTGCCAAAAAATGCAAGTTCACTTTCTTCTTTTTCCTGAAATTCAGGTCAGAAACTGCACAATTGTTATAATGAAGGGTGTGTTATGGACACTAAAAAGCTGGCTTTCTGTGAAATCTGAGTAAGAACACAACATTAGCGAGTACGAAATGTTTTACAGCGAAGCTGTTAATCTCTATTTGGTGGGATTTTTCATGGCAATATTGTCCTCGCGAGAACACCCTCCGTACAACAGCTGGAGGTGTGTTGGTTTAGCTACTGGTTCCATGCATCGCAATGAAAGGGAAGGGAATGATAGTCAAATCCATGAAATGGAGCTCTGGCATTTCACACTAAATGGAGAACATGCTACAGGCTTTGTTTGTGTGCACACTGATTGTGGTTTCAGTGCTGTCAGCAGCTGCACCTTTCTTGCAGGCCCTTCTTGCAGGCCATGCTAGTGGAGCTCCAAAAACAGGCAAAAAGAGGTTGGTATCGGGCTGTGGTGTTGGTTGTCTAACATCAGTTGTGGGGTCAGTGCTTATCTGACATCAAGTGCGCTAGCCTAATAGCTTTCCTGTACACCCACCACCCGCTCTAAGTGGGATGGAATGGAGACTATCCTTTTGCCAAGACCATCAACGTGAGATGTATGACCCTGTACAAAAGTCGCACCTGTGCCACATGTCCAATGCGGCATCGATGTCCGAGGTGAGCGTAGTGTCAAAGCTGTCCTGTTTTGCGCCCTCTTCAACCTCGGGCACTGTGAAAGGCACAGGACGGCCGAGGCGTTGCAGCAAACCGGCCAGCAGGCGCAGTGTGCTTGCGCTGGGCTGCACATTCTCTTCTTGCATTTGGGCCCAGGCGTCCAGGGCACGGTCGGCGTCTCCTGCCACATCTGCATATCCCCAGTAAAGTTCATATATGGTTCGTGGTGCTTACCAATGACAGCCAGCCACGACACTAGCCACTTATGATAGAAAAGCATATTGCATTTCAACACTGTGTATGCTAATGGAAGGCCACGTGATACGGTACCTTGTGACCTTTGCGAATCCATGTGTGTGGAACACTGAAGTGAAACACTAAACTGATTTTGATTGATAATATATTTTTAGGAACTATACTGTCAATAATTTTACAAGTCGTGGGCTCATTAAGAAAATTAAGGCCAATGTTTCATTTTTGAACTTGAAGAGTGAGTGCGACCCCCATTACCCATCCTAGCAAGTGGACCACTTCAACTACTACCGATAATAAACAACTGCCGCAAGCAGTGCACATTGGTGCAAAGGCCTTTCATATGTTCCCATCGCCTTGTTTTCCTAAAAGCAATGTGTCAAACATGGGACGTGTTTAAAAGCTCTCAAAGTGCTTCTGCTTCTGCAAATGCAGCTAGAAAAACACAGCCTTATGATCTGTCTTCACAAACCAAAGAGAACCATCATGGGGACGTGTATGGCCAGTCTACATCAGCCCGCTGTCCTTGGCCTGCCAACATGCAAGCTGAGACCACTGACTGAAAATGAGACCTTGCTTTTGCCCGCAGCGGCAGAAAATGGCAATGCTCATCAGCAATGCAGAGGTGAATGAGATGAAGTGTTACGCCACATGAAGGCTGCACCACTTTTCAACTCAAAACGAATGAAGATTTAGCTGTGCATTGTAACTTACACAAGAAACTTATGATAGAAAAGCATACTGCATTTCAACACTGCGTATGCTAATGGAAGGCCACGTGATACGGTACCTTGTGACCTTCGCGAATCCATGCGTGTGGGATTGAAAGCCATAGGTATCTCGCACTGAAGCATGTTTTCACTGCTTGGGGCACAAAATGTCATTTTATACTATGAAATAAAGATATAAATCCTCATTTAATGAGCAAAGCAGTATTCAACCCAGTCACTACAACACACAATCAGCAGGGCTACCTTGACTGATGTTCCAAACAGTTGTCCGTTGCTTCAATTAAATGATTACACTTGAACATGCTCTGCGAGTAATGTCCAGCTTTTTGTAGAATCTGTTCAAATGACTAAAATAGTGCTGTATACCACATAAACATACAGAATAGCATTCCGTTAAAGCAATAATAACTAAAGAACAAAGTCACCCAGTACATCACAGATGTCCACCACTTGCTCTGTTAGGCTAAGCACAATTAATTGGGAATGTAGAGGTTTGGGTACCTTGCCAGACTCATCACTCACCGTATGCCCTGAACAGGGACTGGTACAGACTGTCCCTGTTGACATCAAAGAGGTTCCGTGTGATAGCGACGAGCTGCTCCAATTGCGTCACCTGCATGCATCGGTTGTGTCAAGGCCTACCCCTACTTGAAGGTCATTTCACATACGCACCATGCCCAGACGCAGGAAGTTCTCGCAGATCTGGTCCAGCCGCTGGTGCCTCGCACGAAGCCCGGGAGTCTGTGTAATGTTCGCGATCCCGAAAATTAAAAAATAACTTTAATTTCTGGGGATCTTAAATATAATGCAACACTTGTGTCTCACACTTGTGCACTGTCAAGCTTCATTATCAATGTTAGTTCTAGAGACGTGGTTAAACTGACCTCAAGGATCTTCTGAGCCTGGCGTACGTGGCCACACTCGAGGAAATAGGCTGTCAAGTCAAAGAGAGTGTTGGCCTCGCCATGCACCTCTGTGCTGATGTCCACCACTAGGAGAAGTAGAACCGAGAAACATATTAAGAGAACCACGCTTATGCCACACTCGGCACAAGAGGCCTATGAACCTGGGAATAACAAACCTCAAAGCAACACAATCCGCAATGTAAGAAATAGAAGACTACAATAAAAAAGTTTTTTTTTTCCCCTGGTGCGCTGCCTGCTGGCAACACTCATCAATGAAGTGTTAAAAATAGTACATCCTCATTGGTTTGAACAATGACATGCCATAATCACTGGCAGGTGCTTGTATGCAGTGCTTCAATGCCCAACTCACACAGCTGTCAAACATTCCATCACATCGTCACCGTAGCATGGAGTCCACTAAGAGCTTTTTTTTGTTTTTTTTTACTGGTTTCCCTGAAACAGTGGCATGCTCATGGCAATAAGCAGTGCTCCGAAATATTTTTGGCATCCCATTAATTATAAAAAGGCAGTGATACCGCATTGAAATGAAGTCTGTTGTTTTCTCTTGAGTTGCAGCAATGAAGGGGAGGGTTGGAAGCGGTCAAACTACATTCAAGTGGACCTGCAACTGTTGCGGAAGTATGGCAAAATGCTGTATCAAGACGATGCCAATGCCGTCCATGACAGAGCTTTTGAAAGCTGCGTCAGTCCACCCCAAGAACGAACCCTTCACGAGACCCCTTTGCTTTGGAACATTTAACATTATTCAAGTCGCTAACGATCTGCTTTCACTGGCAGATTCCCAGTATCTCAAGTGTAGTGCAGCAACTTCAAGCGTTATTACAGAGCAGCTCTGCCAAAACGTGTCTTGTGCATTCACCTTTCTGTAGCTCCTCCGAGCGCCCTTGGTTGATGAGCTGCCGTGACAGTTCCCCTTTGAGGGGCGTGAGCCGGTAGCGGCGAGCACACTCCTCGAATTCCTTCAGGGCCCCTGGTATGTCCTCCTTCAGCAGGTGCACCCGCACCAGCGGCGACAACAGCATGGCCGATGGGCTCACCCAGCCCCGCTCCAGCAGCAGCTGCAGGGCGCGCTCCACTGGACCTCCCTGCTCGGCCAAGGTCATCAGAAGGCGGGAGGCCACCCGATCGAGACCGGGCTGCTGTGTCTGGCGGTCGCCGCCATTACTGTGGCCTATATGGCGAACGAGATGTCGGGTCAAGTTTTTGGTGCCTTTCTTTTTACAATGAAGCTGTTTATGGTTAGATTAAGATAAAAAGTGCGTGTGTCAACAAAACTGAAGGAAACTGTGCGCTGATACCGAGGGTAATGCGAGCTGCAGAAGCTCCAGGCCCCTTGGGGAGAGAGAGTAGTGCGCATGTGTTGCTGTGCAAAACAAAAACAAAGTGCAAGACTGTGTGAGGCACAGAAGGCTTCCGGCCCTTTGGGGAGAGCGCTTATGTGTGCGCGTGTGTTTCGTCTGTTAGCAAAAACTCTGGGCTTTTTCTGAAGGTTATGAAAAGCCATGTGAGGTGCAGGAAGCTTCAAGCATTCCGCCGCTATAGCTCCGCTGACCATTCACCTTCAGAGAGTGAAATGGCTCTGAATTTTTAAAATTTTACCAGCAAATGGCCTACTGCATTTACACGCACACAACCTGCACTGGTTAACTTCAGCTAGAGCTGACTAAGTGGTTGGTAATGTTGGTTCGCGCTGCCATACGGATGGAATTGCAAATCTGACAATTTCCTAGCACTGCAGTTACCTGATGAAGTTGAGAGTATGACGGAAGCCCGTCTGGCCGGGATGAAACATGTTTAAAAAGAAAGGATCTGGACACCCACCAAAATGATTCCAAAGAACGAATGTATTGACGTTTCGGCTCCCCCACGGTGAACAAGATTGTGAACAAGGTTCCCGTGGGGGAGCTGAAACGTCAATACATTCGTTCTTTTGAATCATTTTGGTTGGTGTCCAGATCCTTTCTTTTTAAACTACAGTTACCTTATTGTAGGTTGAGTGCTTCATTTAAATTAAAAAACACAAAGTTAGGGGAATGACTTACTTGAAACCAAAACAAAAACTGCCAGCAGCAGCAAGAAAAATGATCAGGGATGCTACAGTGTAGTCATCGACTTTACACTTGCTTCCCGGGTCTACTCATCACATATTGTTATTCTGAGTGCCAGTTTGGAAGTTTGCTGATGACCGACGCCTCCTGACACTAACCAAACTCTTCTCTCCGGCCTTTCACACAAGTGGCTGGACAGTCGGCCAGTAAACAAAGAAAGTGGCAAATTCTATGAGGCCTGGTTCAAAGCAGGTGATTTGAATACTTCTAATGGCATGCTGACCACTAAAATACAATTTTCGTTCAAACTAGCCACTTTCTTGGCATGAAACAATACAATGTTACTTAAATGGTGTTTCAGCAGTTCACATCAACCTAAAGGCGGCCTGCAACACTTTTTTAACATAGCCAGAAAACGGCGCTGATCAGTCGCAGAGGCTACTGTGAACGTGTGAAACAAACATTATTACAGTAGCACCTCGTTATAACGAACCCGTATATAACGAAATATCGGATATAACGAAGAAATCGCAATTCCCCTTGAAATTCCTATAGATGAAATTAATATTGGTTATAACAAAGTAATTACTGCTCCCCCTTCAATTTCGTTATAACGAAGTTTTCCTGTACACTGCATGCACCAGAAAATTCGCAGTTAAGTTTCAAACTAAGCTGGAACGTGCCTGCTCTTCTTTCTACAAATGATTTCGCACGAGGCACCGACTACTGCAAAGAAGAGGTGTGAAAACACGGACATAAAGGAAGAGGAGTGGCCAACACGAATGCCATCCACTCCCTCTTCCCTTGTGTCCATGTTCTGTACGCCTCTTCTTTGCATTATGAATCCTTATCAACTTGCTCAGCTTTCTGTCCTATTGAGCACCGACTAAGTTGCTTGACATTTTTTGTCACTCTTTAAGAGAGATGCATACATTTTCTTTACTTGCTGAATTCAAAATGAACAAGCGAAGCGTAGCAGATGATCATTTCACAATCATGAAATCAGTCAATGATATTCTTGCTGCAAGCGACTTCGTCAGTGCCGCATGTGATGTCACATGTTGAAAGAAGAGCAGACACCTTCCAGCTGTGTTTGAAACCAAACTGCAATTCCCTAAGGCGTGCTGTGAAATAATATTTGGCTCGCATGTTCGCAGCAGCCTCCGCGGCTGAACGGCACTGTTTTTTTACTTTGCTCAAACAGTGTCGCAAGGCCCCTTTAATTTGCCCTTAGTGTCCCTTTAGCAGCAAGAACAACCAAGCCGAGCTGAAGCTTTCTTCAACGAAGTGCAGTCACCTTGGTCCTCCTCCAGCAAGCGCAGGGCCTCATCAATGTGTCCTCGGCTGGCCTCGAGGGTAGCGAGGCCGAGCAACTTGTGGTTGTCCAGGCGGAACGAGGGGTCCACCTCCCGCACCTGCTTCATGTGGTCCCGCGCCCGCTCAAGGTCTCCCATGGACACAAACAGGTCAAGCAGTTGGGCGTGCATGGCACCCGTGAAGGCAACACCCTCCTGCCGCAGCTGCTCGGCGATTGACAGGGCCCGCTCCACGTGCTGCGAAGGAGTGGGCAAGCTCGGCATACGGCACACACAAGGACGTGGCGCAATGGCTCAATCGATGACCAGAGACTCCTTCAATATTGAGCTTTTCTGTTAAAAGAGTACTGACACAATTTCGAGCAGCAGAATTTTGACTTGGGCTAGTTGGTTCATGCTCTTAAAATTGCAGCATGACCAAGAAGACAGAAGACACATTCGGCGCTCGTCTGTGTGATTCATGTGTCTCCTGTCTTCGTCTTGGTCGCACTGCAATTTTAAGAACAATTTTGAGACAGCACAAAAGGGACATTTTTCATTTTCTTCGCATGCACATTGTTAATGCTCTCCACAAACTGGAGATTGCAGACCTGCACGTAGTGCGACTCAGACCACTTATAATGTAGCTGCCTAGAGGGTAGGAATGGCTATAATGCAGTCTTTACTGAGCCCCATCTACCCTTTCAAAGAATTCTATGTACAGCCATATCGCTTACTATGTGGCCCCTTGAGGTGAAACACCAGTTATAATGAGGCTGCTGGAAAATCCCGCGGATAATCGAGGAAGCAGTAATACAAACCGAATCAATAACAAAGACTTAGCTATAAGGCACAACATTATTTGTAGTGCATTAGCATGCTACTAAAAAATAAACACAGTTGACCATGTCGTATTAAGGCTCCTACACTAACTTGCTGCTAGGTCATTGAATTTGACGGTGTCTTCAAGGGGACTGTATAATTCATTACTGGCATAGGTGAACTGCACTGTGCTCTAAGTAAGCTTTAGAAACTTCTTGCTGTGCTATGACCAAAAAGAAAAAAAAGAAAAAGAAAGGCAAATTCATGACATCACACTGACCCTCAGGTGCTCGGGTGTAGGGAGAAAATTCAGAAATGAAATTTGGCCCTTGAGTTTTCTTTGCTAACAGTAACGAGCAAATGGTAACAAAATTGAAAGCACTGACCCTGAAGCGGCAGTGGAGCAGCAGAAGCCGGCGAAGAGCTCCTCGAGTGTTCATGCCTTTGCTCTGCAACAGAGAGACATATAGAGAGAGAGCTGCGGTACACTGGCAGCGCAAGCATGCCACTACTAGCTCAACACACCTGCAACTCCAACAGGTGGGCCTCCAACTCCTCGATGCCCATGTCATTCTGGAAAGATGCATGAAGGATGCAGATGAGTACTTGCTAAAAGGTAGCTGGCTGAACAGGGAAGCCTATTAAACATATCTTTAACATGGCAAATAAGTACTGTGGAATTGTGTAAGGTGGAGTAATGATTATAAAAAGAGAAAATTAGCATCCACTCACTTGTAGCACTAAGCTACAAGGCTTGCACCTTTCTGCTAAGAATGGGTAGATGCTAATTTTCTCATTTCATGTTTGTAACAGGAGGCCACGTTGAAGGCTGGGCCTATGCTGCAGCACCAGTTACAGCATAGTGATTGTAAACATAAAGTACAGTCAAATGCTACACTAAACACACGGCGGCAATCAAAAGCAATTCTGAAAGCAATCGACAAACAATATGCATAATAACCAGCTTTTCAGCATATCCATATTACGATGCTTTTGACTGTCCTTGTGACTGCTGTAGGGTTCGCACCGTCTGCTCAGGGATGCGCAGTAGCTTCAAATGCCAACAAACTCATTTTTTAAACAGAAAACTAGAACACAAAACTGCTAATTGCACAATCAAATTGTAACACACGGTCCACACTTCCCACTACCATTCATACCGCTGGGTGCACACTACGCATTCTTGCACGTCCCACAGATCCATTGACGAATGTCCGGGGAGCGCGCCAGCTACTGCTTTTGAAGCGAAGATGTGGGCTGCACAAACAGCCACTACACAGCACGTGCCTAGAACCATGGCACTATCTGGCGAGGTGTGCAATTCCCACCCCACACAATTAACCTCGCAGCATTGCACATGCTTTCCAGTATCTATTGCCGAAGCGTACATGTTGGTGTTGGTACTGAGGCAGGGAACTCAATATTGTAATAACCCCAAAATGGCCCAGAACTTCTGATGCACTGTAAGAGCAAACTGTACTACACAGCATTACCTGGGAAGGCAGCCTCGAGTCGCTGTAGTCATCCAGCTTCTCCGCTGATATCTGGTCCAGCATCTAGGGTTTACAAAAGGGCACGCAATGAGAAGATATAAGCGTCAGTTCACATCACATCCAAATGACTGATCTCACCACACAATCTGCGCATAAAATAGTTTACAGAAGGGCCATCCATGGCCGCCATCCAGGTTCGAGTATTCTGAGCATAACAAGTAGGGCTGTTTGCTGTATGGTGTAGAATATACCGGAGTATTGTATGGCCTGTCATCGTGAACGACGATAGTGCGAACCTCGAAGCATTTAATTTGATTTCGCTTTACTCGATACTGAATGATTCCTTTTCTCTAACACTATTTTTTGACGTGACTCGAAAATTTAGCCCTTAGAACAGCGATACAAATTTTCACTCTTTTGCTCAGTTCCTTTATAACTAGCAACAGAAAGAAAGAAGAGCAACAGAGATATAGGATGCATGTGTCAGAATTCTGCAAAGGCATGCCAGTAATGCAGTGCTCATACATGGCCGTGGTTCTCGGTATGTCTGCTCTAGCCATTTTAACTAAGTTTCGTTCATGTTAAAACATTGATAGCTGTTTCTAATGTGCTAACGAGATCTCTCACCGCCTAAAAAAAACTTTCGTATGTGCCATGCAGACAGTACAGCATAGGATTGGAAACGAAGATGGAATTAAATGGAAATTACAAGAGGCAAGTTCTGTAGGGCCAAGCCCTAAAGGCATCAAGTACGTGAGTGTTCCTTGCCATTGTCCGGCGGGCTTAAATTTCTGGTGTTACATGATATTGCCCAGAATTTTTTCTGATGTACAGTCAACCACAAAAGTTTGCGGACCACGCGAGCGCGTGGCCAACAGCGTCTTCACGACACTTCCGCCATGTCACCTGCGATCGACAGCAGTGCTACGTTCAAGAAACATCCTTCCTTAAATATAGGGCCTGTCTGTTTTCGAACTGTGCACAAACATTTTTCACCTTTCTCTCTTTCCCACTGCACGCTCTTTGGCAGCCGTGGCTATGGGTTTATATCTTGATAGCCCTTCGTGAAACTCATATCTCTTCATCGGCACTCCAGTCGATTTAGGCCGTGACGGTTGTGAATCCGCTATCAATCAGGTATGTGGCGCCCTTACCGATGACGAGTCCATCGCGTCGAAACAAAAAACTGACAGTGCGGTTCGCGGCACTGCAAAACTGACATGCTAGCGAGTAGCAAGGAGACGCATTTCCGGCGGAGGTTCAGGTGGCCGATAGGCGGCGTACTGCTAGATGGCGCGGAAAGTCAGACTGGCACACACTCGCGTGGTCCGCAAACTTTTGTGGTTGACTGTACAACTCCTGTGCAACGTTTCCTTATTTCTTTTTTTTTTTTCTATATGTGGACTTCAGAATGCCTCCACATGAGCAGTGCTGCTTGGAATGTTAAGGCTGTAGCGTAAACAGTGCAGTCAAATATGAAGTTTTTACAGTGCTTAATTGGTCCGTGAATCAGCTCATGTACCGGTTCAGTGATGCGAGCCAATTCGCAAACCGGTTCCAAGCTTTGTTTCCTTGAACCAGAACCAAACTGGAGTGAAATGGTGCACGCCGAATCAGTTCGACACCCTGGTTGATACGCTAGCAATACAGGGTACAGTGCGTAAAAAGCAGCTTGTACTAACTGCGCGGAGCTGTGTGCAAACGGGAGGGAATTGAACGGGCAGTACTCTCATAAGCAGTACCTAGTACCAATCACAGGCAGTACCTTTATAGGCTGGGTTGTTTGTTGAAGTATAGGCATGTCTTTGCTTCCGAGTTAATTCTTTGTTATACAGTAGGATCTCATTAAACAGAAGTTGTTTAACTGCCTCTAATTTGGTTCATTTTGTATTTGACTGCCGTACCCTCGTACAGCCTTTTTGGTAAACGAGAACTTCTGTTCAATGTAACACGTCTTCCTGGTCCCCTCAAGTCGAGATTATGCTGCAGCACACTTCACCACAAACATTCCCCTAGTTTAATTTGCAACCATAGTTTAGTGCTTGAATCACAGATACAATAAAGCCTCTGTAATTTGTATACTATCACAGCAACGAAATCAACGTCAGGCGACTGAAAAAGGGGCAGTGATAAAGTGGTGTGATCTACAGAGACTACTACAGGATACTTGCATCTAGGATGGAGCCGCTGAGAGACTGGCCGTAACGTGCCCTCAGCGTGTCTGCGGCAGACCGGGAGATGTGCACCTTCTGTGAAAGCAAATCACGCAGAATGCAAGGCTTTAGTGACAAAAAAAGAATAAATAAAAGAATGGCAAGAAGTTTGAAAAGCCCCCAAGCAAGTTTGTGTCATTCAAAGAACGCTGGAAATCTCCACCAATGCTTGTCACGAGGTAGACAAGCAAGCACATGTGATTTCATTCCTCTCAGCTTAGTAGGCTCATCAGTGCTCTCACAGCCATTAGGCAATCACTACAAGTAGATATGTATCTGCTATAAAATCAACAAAGCTAGCTAGCCACCACATCTCTTAGGTTAACATAGGCACCTGCCACTTATTTCACATGGCCCCTCAAAAAGCTTCATGCTAAATGCTGACAGCGAGATTTCAGGCATATCGCTTTAGAAAGTGACACCGTTTGACGGTAATCATGTGCACTGAACCTGTTTTCTGACATCTTAATGACCATTTATTAGTTATGTTATTGGTTTCATGTACTTGTGTTAGTGTTTTCAATAGCCTACATTTGTTGTTATTTGTTTGCAATGATGGTTCTTGTACATTGTATGACACGTATAGCTACTTGTTATTTTGTGACATGCTATTGCTTGCTGTTCACTGAATTTTACCTCGACTACATCTTTGTTTCAAAGTCCCCTCGACACTTTCTCATTTTGGGACCACTGGTTACGCATTTGTTCTGCACAATATACAAAAGTCACTGTATTTGTATGATTGTAAGTCAACCAATATGTAGGTTGATCCTGCCTTCAAGTCAAAAGTGTGTGTGTGTGTGTGTGTGTATATATAAGACTGGTGTTATAGTTTCCGTTATCGATCGTAGGTGGACCCCTCAACATTGGATTTCAAATTTCAACAAAATGGGTCAGCTTACAATCATGTAAACACAGTATGGATTGATAAACTGATGATGACGAACTGGGGCATCTGGAGAAAGAAATAACTCACATTTGCCAGAAGCTCAGGGACCAGGTTAGTCAGGTCAGCAGTCTGATCCACCAAACAGTCCGTCAAGAATCGTCCCGCCCAGTCTGCATGTACAAGGTTGCCCATAAGTGTGTGAGTACTTTGTAAAGCTTTATTAATTTTGTGGATGCAGAACAGTGAATAGTAGACTTTTGGTGCATTTTCAACCTAACAAGGCACGACAAGTGCAGCAAGATGGGCAGGTTGGCATGTATAATATGTACAGGGTCGACCACTCTTAGTACAAACACGGTGCGGAGTGGCTGCTTTCTTTCAAGCACCAGTGCTCATGACGTGCCCATGCATCGAAGCTAATGTAGCGCAGGCACACAGGAGCTTGGAGGCTCCACAATCTGACCATGTAAATCCTTTCTGGGCTCCAAGAGTATGTGACTTTTTCTTTTTAAGTCATTTTTCTATTGTTGAAAGAGTGTAGTCCATTTAAGTAGAGTGGGAATGCTTTCTTGCTGCACTGAGCTAGAGAGGAAAACTATTCCACGTGCATTGGGAAGTTGTCCTTCGCAATGCCAGAAGCAGCGCATTTGCCCAGAACAGATGCTTGGTAAGCTAGAAAACGTACAACAAAAAAGAGGAAGAGATACAAATGGTGACACCACCTTTGATGTTCCTACCAGAAGGCTGTGACATCACAGATATTGATACTATCAACTAAAGCAAACACACCGACAGTAAAAAATGAATGAAGTTGTGTTCTACTAAGAGAGCCATAGACTAACATGGCAAGTTACAGGAGATCTCACTGAGCCAATGCAGCTAAAATATGAAAACAAAGACTGCAACCTGCGATTTCACATTGACACTCGCATATGGGGAATTGGTAGAAAATTTCTGATTGATTGATTAATGAGGTTTTACGTCCCAGAACCAGCTGTGATTATGAGAGACGACGTAGTGGAGCGCTCTGGAAATTTCGACCACCTGGGGTTCTTTAACGTGCACTGACACAGCACAGTACACGGGCCTCAACATTTTGCCTCTATCGAAATTCAGCCGCTGCAGCTGGAATTCGATCCTGCGACCCTCAGATTGGCAGCCGAGTACCATAGCCACTAGACCACCGTGGCGGGGTGGGAAATTTTTAAAGACTGAAACTTCGACTACCATATTCCCTCCAAATAATGAACCTGTGGTTGTAAGACTAATGGTAATCGATTTCTGGAAGGACAACTCGTCAATCGAAGCATGTTCAGCATTTCATTTTAGTGTTCATTTGAGAAGGGCATACCTGTGCGGCTTGTTCCTGTAACTGTTGACTCTGGGCCTTGCAGTATCAAGGACAGCAGCTGCAAGCAATTTCAAAAATGTCAGTATAGTGCTATTTATAAATGATGCATAGAAAACTGTGTACAGCGCTCGAGTGTAATGGGTGAGCTTGTGCTGGAACACACAGTAAATCACTGCTATATACTAAATCTGATGAACAAACTAAGTTTACTTCATTCTAGACATCAGTTCTTTACAACCATAGCCTGCCAAGATGAAAACCTTACAGTTTCTGGGCTCGGACTCTGAAGCCACAGCCCTGAGCCCATGAGTTTCAGTTGAGTGTACGCGTGCAAGCCATGATCTACATTCAGAGCATGCAGTAGATGCATGGTCGTGAACCATGCATCTGCTAAGCACCAACGATTGGCCGTACGTAGAGGATGAGAGGCAAATTACGCAATGGCACAAGTGAGCCAGACATGTGTAACCCAGTTCCCCCCCCCCATTGGACTTCTGCTCCCTTTACTATCTAAAATCTGTAGAGATTGAAGAACCTGCTTTGCAGAGCCATGGGAACTTGAGCACCTTCTCTTGTTTGGAATTAGTATTTTGGAAACGGAGGCCCCAAATGCAGTTCCCGAAAAACAGCGGCTCCATGCAGGATGAAGAGCCCGCTACCGTAACATGCGTGCATACTGCCGCCTATGAAGATGCCTCGTGTAAACAGCGCTGCTGAAGACACTCGACTGAAACCTGTATCACTGACCAAAAGCTTGAGTAGCCAATGGGCAAGTTGAACCAGATGCAGAAAAAAATATATATATATTCTGGTTGTGATAGTATGAGGGGCACAGTTTAACCGTGGCTGTGATGACAAACTGCCGCAAACACATGGTCAGGTACCCAAGCCCCTGGCTCATGCCTCCCTGCTGCCTATCCTGGTTTGCCCAGCATTTCCCGAAGGTGCCACCAGAATACTACGAGCCCCCGATATTTCACAGCGCTTACTTGTCACTGGGCACGTGTGATGAGTGAGCGAAAAAATAAATCTGCATTTTTACTAGATTTCAGCACCGAGTGCTCTGTCAGCATGCTCAAGAAACGCAATAAATAAAGAGAAGCTTCCGCATAACAAACCGGTGAGTCTGTTGCAGCTGTAGTAAGGAGACGTACTGGTATGTCATGTACTAGGCACAAGCCGTGTACTCGGCTGCTTCTATTTTGTTATGGAATGTGGTGCAATAGTGCATGATGCTTGAATGAAGCTTGACAGGTTTTATTTTTAGAGGGTCCCTAAAAGGGCAATGGTTCAAAGGTGTGACAATTGCTACTGCCTTGCTCCCTCATTGAAGACAATAAGTGACGGGGCTTTATGTGCCAAAGCCACAGTATGGTTGTGAAGCACGCCATAGTGGAGGGTCCTGGAAATGTGGACGACCAGGGGTTCTTTAACACGCACTGATAATGCACAGTACAAGGGCCTCCGACACTTTTGCCTCCAGTCGAAAATGCAACCACCATGGCTGGGATCAAACTGCATCTCTTGGGTCAGCAATAAAGTGTCATAACCGCTACACTGCCATGGCAGGCCCACCACTAAAGAGTATCCTGGCGAATGACTAACCACACTCAGCCCCCTCTCCAGTTCGTATGTTCTTAGCCTAAGAAAATAAAACAATGTTTTTTAAGTGTCCACTCTTGCCGGAAGCAACATCTGCAATGCGTTTTTCCTTCAAAACAAATATGGTGACACACTGAAGCTCTACTGCCAGAAGGGCCCACACGACACCCAAACTAGGCACGATGCGGAATCGCGACAATGGGCTATGGAGAAGCTAAGGTACACTGTGCCTATAAGTAAACGAATAGAGAAACTTTTCAATGTGACTTGGACACAGGAGAAATATTTTGATTGCGGTCTTACCTTGACAGCAGCCACAGCCTGTCGAGTTTTCCGATAGCAGGAAGCCAGAGATGGTACCAGCACCGACGCCACCAGGTTCACTGGATACTGCTCCGCTGCAGCCACACCAAAGAGGCTTGTGGTATATTCACCAGGCATCTTCAAGGTACCCTTAAAATTTCTTGATACATACACTTACATCTGGCTATAACAAAGTTGCTTTTAACACAAGAGTTTAACCTACAGACCTCCACACGCTACAGTGAAATCCCGGATATATCGGTCACACACACAAAGAAAGAGGATCAGTTCCAATATGTTATGCGTAGTCTCACATAATAATGAAAATTTATAACTGCTGACAATGTATGTCATAAAAACTGCTCTTTACTTCTTAATTTGTTTACTGTAGGCATATTAGCGCGAAAAATAGCCTCCGATTTTCTTTTGTTGTTCAATTTGACAGCAGGAATGTGGCTGTGATTCCACTGTTGCATCTCTGCTGTCAACAACGGGGAAAAAGCAATAGTTCCTTGCGCTGTCACCAGGTGAGCTACAGCTAAGTCCATCAAACTGTGATGGCATGTGCTGAAGCCACACATCTCCTTCCCTACTCAGGAGTAGCATTAATGCAGTCAGTGCTCAAGGTGGACACAGTGCCAGAATTGCACCGCCTATATTACCCTTCCTCCATGGCTTCAGCACAGTGTGGCAATGTTTCGGCCAGTGGACTTGCCCTTGTCTGCATCTTTCATGGACACTGTCGCAAGTGTGCAGTATCACTTGGCCAAAACTAGGCCCACAAAGTGCAAGGACGCCTCTGCTCATATTCAGGTTCTTTGCAGATGCACCTGTTTGCAGTTGAAGTGATCTTCACCAAATATTCAGGCTAGGCA
This sequence comes from Hyalomma asiaticum, assembly GCA_013339685.2. Taxonomy (NCBI): domain Eukaryota; kingdom Metazoa; phylum Arthropoda; class Arachnida; order Ixodida; family Ixodidae; genus Hyalomma; species Hyalomma asiaticum. Next base: position 13,740,613 of record CM023487.1, read on the forward strand.
CTGCAAGAGGCATGCCTTGTATCATTGTATAGAAGCTACTTTGGTGTGAGCATAAGTCAAATGATGAATTCGAGTTCTTTTCTGCGAAAAAGTGCAAAGCTCTCTTTTGCAGGAACCTTTATTGTTGACTACCATTACGAATTAGATGTTGTACTGGAAACCCCAAAATGCTTCAGCATGGACCGCTAAAGCTGCATGGCAGCAAGTTCGACCCTGCAATCCACAGTGGCAGTGATTGGCTATGCTGTTTTATTTACAAAATTTACCTGCTGCTTCTTCATTGCTGTATACAGTAGAACCCCGCTGTTACGTTCCCGGCTGCTGCGTTTTCCTGGCTGTTACATTGTTTTGGGCCAGTCCCAGCATAGCTCCCATAAGATTCAATGCATTAGGGACCCCGCATGTTACGTCGCAGTGTGGGGACATTCCCGTATGTTACGGTGCGAATCGACAGCTCCAAGCGGCCACTCCCGACGGAAATATTGACTTTTAACGTAGCTTGACTTGGCTTGACTGTATTAGCTGCACTATGGGCGACGCTCATTACGGTTCCGGCTTCCGCCAACAAAATTATGGCACAGCTGCGCAAACTGTTTGTGACGGAATCGCGTACAGTGATTACGTTTCCATCGATGATGCCGCTTTCACCTCCGAGGTTTTCTCTGTCGACGAAATGATAGCTGAGCGTGCACTGAAAGCGTTAGCACTGAAATAAAATTGTGTGCCGATCACCACTTCTCTCATTTTTCCAATTTTCCCGTTGCTCGGCTCTTATGTTTCCCGGCTCTTAAGTTTACTTTCTGCGGTCCCGTGAAAAACGTATCAGCGGGGTTCTACTGTATTCGACTGCTTGCTTTGCTTATCACACCTGCTTTGTGTTGATTGTGCTGGAGCTGTCTCGCCCCCCACTGTAACGCCGCAGGGCGCTGTCGGTATAGTAATAAACAAATAAAACTACCACTACCGCTACCAGCAACTCACCGACGGCCAGGGCCTTGTCCAAGTTGTCCGCTTGAAGGTGGTACAGGACTAGAGGATTCACGATGGAAGACACACTCATGCCCAGACCCTGCGAGTGCCACATGCAAATTTGTCATATGTCGTTACAATATGCGCTACACATATGTAAAAAGAAAGAAAAAAAAAAAAAGCATGGAGTGTAGATGGCAGTGTGCAACTGCCGCCCCATTATAAGCAATCTTGTAAACGAAGCATCAACAAACCACAAGCACCTGAAAACAGTGCAGCAATCGCTTCACCACACCATCTTTGCACGGCGGTGGTCTGTCTAGCAGTGTCCACGCAGGCAGGTTGCACAAATACTAACTGCGGCACTAGTAATGCCAATAGCAATGCCTGGGTACCCAATGAATGGCTTCCAAGAGTTGCATGTACAGCTAGTTCGTCAGTCTCTGAGGTCACGATGCTTTTATCAGAACGACTGCATGCAGCTATACACCCAGTTTGGTTGGACTTTGATGTTTCAGAAGGCCTAATGAAATCTTGATTTCATCTCACACCAGAGTGTACGTATCGCACTTAGACTTCAGTTAAGCCAAAACAGACTTTAGAAGCAAATTAACGGGGCTTATGACAAGAGACCACGAAAGGAGGTCAAGATAGTAGGATTGTGTGAATATTTGAGAATTTTTCAAATAACAAATTGAATAGCCATAGGTATTTGTAAACCTGAATATTTTTTAAAATAATTTACGAATACTCCAAAATGATAAGTGCACTGCAATAAACAAAGTACTGGGATGCAAGTACCACACATTTTGTCACTGCTGCCATGTTAGAGGCATAAAACATGTGAGCTTGTGTAGTGCAGCAGACCACTTCACTCGGGGAGAGTGATTTTTCCAACCCTTTTTTGAAGTGATCACATTCTTCATGACTGTTATTGTATTTCTGGATCTTTTGTAGTTTACTGTAGTTTTGTTTCACCTTGTATTTTCTTAAATAACACTCGATGCTGTTCTGAATTTTTTTATATTGCACAATTTTTGTCAGTTGTAATTTTGATGCAATCCTTACTGTTTGCCATGACACCATGTATTCTTGATGTTACCCTTGTTGTATGCCTTGTATATATGGGGCTTGGGCGTTCTCAGGTAAATTTATTCTCACTTTTTTGCTTGAGCACGCCCGCACTGTAATGATGCAAATAAAGAGAACTTGAACTTGGCCATACAACAAGTTTCGCTTTCTGAACATTCTTGTTGGTATGCAGTGGGTCTGCTTAGTTCCTTATTTGCTGGATTTGCGGTTTCTAATGTTAAAGCAGTGAATACGAGGATGCGAACACTGATTTACAGTAGCAGTAAGAACAGCTTTTCAATACTTGAGAATTATTCGAAAAGTAACGTTATTCTATTTGGTCTCGAAAACCACTATTTGCACATACCTACAGGACAGGCATTGCCCATTCTTCTGAATGCTTGTACTTCACTGTCCCTTCTTGGATGTGCTATGAACTTTCTTCTGAAGACATATGGGCCCTCTAAGCTATTGCAAAACCAGCAGTGCTCAAACACGACATGGACAAGAAGGGCAAACACAGTAGAGTGCTGATGGTGTTTCCCTGTGTGTGCGCCCTTCTAGCCCATGTCGTGTTTGAGTGCTCATTGCTTCACAACATTACACCAACAAGCCTAAGTTTTAATTTTTTTTATAACTCTCCACACTAGCTGTTTCACTCAAAAACAAACTGCTCAGCACGGAAACTGGGTGCAAGACTGCACGACAGCCACCTTTAGCTTCTCCACCACAGCGGCAGTGTCCTCAGTGTTGACAGCTGGGAAGATGTATTCCGCCAGCAAGTCGAAGTTGGCTTCCACTCCAAGGTCCAACATGGACTTGAGGACATCGTATACGCCCTGCTCATTGTTCCCTTGAGCCAAAACCAAAGGGTAGAAGTAGTGTGTCCGCAGTGGCATTCCCTGTGCAGAAAAGTTAAATGTAGACTAGTCAGTTTGGTTAGGTTAAATTTTTAACAGATATTTACAAGTATACCAGAACCTACAGAAACACTGCAATCGTTAAAAGAACAGACAATGTAGATGTGTGTCCCATGACTAACAAGCCGTTAAACTAGCAAAAATTAATAAAATCAAAGAGCATAAGCTAGTACACTGAAGCATAAGAGCCCTGTGGAAAGGACTCTTTCGCTAAGATTGCTAGGTAGAGGCTAGTTTTTATATCATGAGAGAGAAGCCAGCAAGGTGAAGATGACAGTAAGAAAGGAATACGTCCTGCCAGCGCTACAAGGATCGGGGCACTTGGGTTTTGCGAAGAGCCAGGTTAAGCCCATAAACAACGCAGAGCAGCAATTGGAGTGCCCGGGCATTGCTTGGCAGGAGTGCACACAACACAAGCCCACACAAAAAACACACAAATACAGTAAAACCTCGTTATAACATAGTTGATGGGTGAGCAGTAATTACTTCGTTATAACCAATATCAATTTTATCTATAGGAATTTCAAGGGGAATTGCAATTGCTTCGTTACATCTGATAATTCGTTATATCCAGGTTCGTTATAACGAGGTTCTACCGTATGGCAAAAGGTATCGTGTGTGCCCAAAATACATGGAACAGCTGCCTACATGCAAATCTAAATAACGAAGCTATCTCTGACTGATTGTTTGCCAACCAGCAGTAATTTTTATTGAAATGGGTAGGGTATGCACCATGCAACCAGTACGGAGATGCCCATTGCATGCTCTACACTACTTCCCATATATGGTATGAAAATGGTAAGGTGCAAAAATATTTATTTGAATGAACTGTAGAAAAAACAAAACATGTAGTGCTCACCTGCTGATGCATCTCCCGCAGGAGCGGCAAGGCGAGCTCTGGAATTGAGAACAATGTAGTGTTAGTAATGCATAAAAAGAAGAGGAGGGGGGAACAAGTAAATTTGGAAAATGACTAAATATCATTTAATACTAAAAGCAGTACAAGTGCCTCTTCTTTGATAGTTTGCATCAGCTCAGTGATGTGGACATGAAACTGGAAAGCAGTCCACTGTCCTTTTTACCACGTAGCCTACCTGCCTCATCTCAAACTTCAAACTAAGTAGACCTCCGAGACGAACTTGTAGGGCCCATGAAAACTTTTCTTGTGATCACAAGTACCCAAAAAAGGTAGTGACAAGATGACTGAAGCATTCAATATCTGTTACTTAGAAACAGTGAATGAACTAGGTTTACAAATGGAATCTAACAGAAAAAAAAAAAAAAGTGCTTATTTTTCATCTGCATGGTAGAAAATGGTGTCTTCAGGCGTTTTTAAATGGTTTTAGGACTTTTATCCAACCCGGTGATGGTGCTTTGCTGTTGCACAAACAGTATTATAAACTAAGCCATCCTTGCATGTAATAAGTAATGATGATTTTGGACATCCCCATTTTAACACACCTTCTTTTCTCATTTTTTCTCACACATGTAATGAATCTACAGGAACAGCGTAGTAAGAATGGGAACACGCACCAGTTCGATGGTTGGCCAGGGCAACTTCAGCGCAGCGCACCAAGGCACGACTGTTAAGGCCCCGACTCTGCAAGTCCTTGCAGTAGTGCAGGATACGCTCCAGGGGCTGCAGAAACCAAAAAAATTAACATGGCATGAAAAGGATAATAATAATTGCTTAGGTTTTAGGTGGCATAACCAGAATATTACAAGCAGAGCTGTGCAAATAGCAAGATTTGAATTGAATGTCTTGAAATTTGAGTTGAATATTTTTTGAATAATTGCTCAAATATTTTTTTTGAATAATTCCATGTTAAATTATGCAGAAATTGTGCTACTAAACACGGGCAACAAAACAAATTTACTGTGCAACCAGTGTGCTCTCACGGAGCACAAGTGTAAGCTTCGCTGCATCATACAGGTGCTATGCGGTGAAGCATACTACATGCAAGAATTTGCAACTTGACATGAGACATAGCACATTTAATCCTTTAATTATAAAATTTGAATAGTTCGAATAGTAAAAGTTAGGTGTGAATCGAATAGTATTCAAAAATCGATGCGGCATGACATAGTGGGAAGCTCTGGAAATTCTGACCACCTCGTAACGCACAGTACATGGGCCCCTAGCATTTTGCCTCTAGACCACCTGGGAAGCGTGAAAAGAGTACTCCTCATTACAACTGCATTATACTGCATTCAAGTAAGGAGAATGCGTGGGAAGCGATGGACTGCACTGGTGCACATTTTTCCCTGTGAATTGTGCAAACACTGTAAACACCAAAGCAAGGGTTGCACTTGAGTGGGAGGCTCACATTCAAAAATATGCAAGTAAAGGAAAAAAAGAAACAGAAGCATGTGCTCTGATAAGAACTATTTTCACCAGCCATATGCAACGCTTACAGAACAAATTGCCCGATGACGTGTGGTGCTACACTGCATCTAAAGATTGTGGCATGCCACATATGTCCTATTGGACAAGTCTGTAGCCAATCACAACTTCAATGTTGGTAAAAAACAGAGTGTGCCAGCGTGCACAACAGGGAGCTTATAGGAAGAAATCAATCTATCATTAAAACAATCATCGCTTCCAAAATCTGTTACACAGGCAATGCTACCTACAGTTAACTAGCTTTGGTTATTACGAGTTGGAATGCTAGCCAAGATTTGCAACATCGTTTTAGAACAACTGCCATTTTGCAGATGGACAAAACAGCCAACAGTGCATCAACAGGCACCATACAGGCACCATACAGGCTCTAAATCACTCTATTATTGGCACCTCGTTGTTCAAAAATGAAACTAGGAGTGATGTGCAATGAACTGCACGCCTGTTTGTCGAACCAGTGCCTCCTAGTCCCGTTGTCTAGGCTAATCTTTTTCATCTGCCCGCAGATGAAAAACACTGGGAGCGCATTGCCAACTGACACATGTGTTTTGCTGTAACTGTGGAGCAACGATGCTGTCAAATACAGCCATCACAAGATAACGCACAAAATCCACTATGAGGAAAGAATTACAGCATCTCTCCATGAAAGGCATACGTCCATTAAAAGCAACCTGCGATGTTGTTGGGAGAGTGGAAAGCGCAAAGAAATGCTTTTCTTGTCATCGGTTCGTGTATTGTAATTTAAAAGCTATTAATGTAAGTTCCTGTGCACCAATCTTTAAAATTCTTTTTTGTTCTTTTAATCATGCAATATCATATTTACATGATTGTAAGTACACCTAATGTGAAATGCAAAATTAGAAGGTCGACTTACAATCATAACAGAAACTACACCGCCAGCCAGTCTTTCCTTTTGACGTGATTTTTTAGGAGGGTTGCCTTATAATCTAGTCAACCTATAACCGTGTAAATACAGTACTACAAGCACTGCAGTGTTAAAAAGGGTGTCACAGGATTACTTTAAGCCTGCTGTTGAGATGGGGTGAGACCACAACAATGAGTTTCAAAATTTGGCTGTACAGCAGCGGTAATAAAAGCTGTGGCTACAAAATTTCAGGAAATCTTAAAGTTGGATGCAGCTTGCATTAAGGCTCACAATTAGTTTTTATCTTTGTTTAGTATTTATTTTTACTCTCCAGTTTTTCTATCTATGTACCTTTTTCTTAGGATCAGCTACCCAAAAAGTACTTCAATTTTGTGAAAAGGTAGCAACTATAATTTTTTAAAGAATTCGCATCGATTTTCACATAAAACAGAAACTATATCTGTTATGTTTCTTTACTTTCATCAATGCATGAAAATTGCCACTTACGAAGGGCTTCTTTATAGTGAAAAAAATAATACAAATACCTAAGAGACTGAGTATAGTTCCAGCTATGTATATTCTACTAACAAACACATGTGAGAGCTTATGTTTGCTTACGCCTTACAGCTCCCAAAAAAAGGTACACAAACCTACAAAAATGTTTTAAGAAAAACGTAAATACAGTCTTTGAAAATATTTTTACTCTTCAAAAATTACCTGGGCTGCAGCCTTTAGAAGTGTCAGCACTGATACACCCTCTCCCTTTGTTCCTTCAGTCCTTTCTTTCCCGTTTCACTCAAGATCTTGGCTTGAAGCCACTTTTTTGGGCCCGACATCTCATAATTCAAAATTGTGAACAAACAAAGCTTCACCGCACTTTAAGCCATTATTGTGACAAGAGCATGAGGCACGCCGGCACTCACCAGACTACGGCGCACCATCTGGCTGACGAAAAAGTTCCCATGGAAGGCGTTCCGCGGCGCCTCGATGGTCAGAAGCAGGCGGTAGGCCACCTCGTCCTGGCCTTGCGCCAGCAGCTGCAGGCACACATTGATGCAGTCCTGAGTGTAGCCTGCCAGGCGGCGGGTCCTTTCCAGCACCTGCACAACACCCACAACGGTTTCTAGAAAGACACCTAAGAAAATCTCTTGCACAAGCAACTTATTCCTTGGCAGCATGAAAATGCCAAACTGTGAGCAACTGCTTGATAAGCTATAGAACACGCGAGAAGAAAATACCACGCGTGCCGGTTTGGCCCTCGAAATTGCTGCTGTAATTTGCTATGACACCAATGACAGCATAAGATTACGCATCACAGACTTGAAAGCCGCGTGCACGGTATTAGAAAAGAAGCTCTCCGGACAGCACACAGCAAGCATGCATCTCTCACCCTGTCTGCCAATTAATTGTTTGGGCATCACTTGGACTGGGTTCACCCAACAGTGTTTTGTGCCAACGGTGAGCATGCACCCTGCATTGTTACTTTCTGAATGCTATGCCAAAGAGTGGCACCCAGCACTTGCGCGTGGTTTTACTATGCCAAGCCGCAGTCGCCAAAGGCCTAGGGGAGCAAGGATCTGTCGCGACTCATACGAGCAGGCCTATCGGTTATCGCAAAAGCACACGGCACAGTTGCGAAGGACTTTCCCTTAACGGTGTGTTCTTGAGAGACACTACCCATGTTGACCTGTTAGTGGTGCCTTTTCCTGGCCGTATTTTCGCCCCCCGTAGTGCAAGCCTCTATGCCCCTCCACTCACCATTTCCTTCCCGAAAGCGGGCACTGTATAGTGTCTTGGTGCCACCACTGGCAACAAAGTGTTGCAGGTTCCCTCCTGAAAGCAGCGCTGTGCACTTCAGCACGTAGTGCTGGAAGCCTTCACAGTCTGAGCGCATATGCGCATTGGCATGCTAGGTCATGCAAGGCGATGGCAAGCGGCAACCCCATGGCTCACCAAGCCGTACCCCCATACTTCTGCGAGATACGAGGCCATGACAACTTTGAATATTCATGGGCACAGTTGGATGAGATGTGAGTCAGTTTGCGGCCTTTAGACATGCCACTTTCCAATTTTTAAACAAGCTCTACTGTGCAATGAGGAGTTCTTAAATGCTAAGAAATTTAAGTTCCTTCTGTGTTCGGAGGTGGGATCTCTATAGAATGCTGGTTGTTACAAAGAACAATGACGTATTAAAAGGTGGGAAAGTGGAAAGGTGGGAAAGTCATGCATAAAGGAACACAAGATTGAATGCTAAGGACAGACCTTGGCTTTTTAGAATAAAGACTCCACAGTAACACTCATGACAAATTATTACTTGCTGAAAATTTATGTAATAATAATATTGGTTTATATTTTATTTTACGACCACATCTCTCTCCAACTGTCTACGTTCCTTAAAAAAGTGAAAAATAAAACAAAGGAAAAAAACAACAACATTGCAATAGCGCAAGTAGAATCAGATAGAGATTTCTCCCAAATCTTATTTACTACCAGAAATACAGTTTTAAGAAAACAAGGGAAATTATGTCACTTTACATTCGCAATAAACAAGCAAGGACAATTAGGAGTTCCTGTGCAAACTTGTGAAAGACTGTCAGATGCAGTTGGAATTGCTTTGGTCATTTACAGAACCGTGATGGGCCACATGGGCCACTGAGAAAGAGACCGCACACGCATATGAAATAAGACGACAGCAATAGAATGTAACCTCTGTGAGTCGTGCACTTCCTCATCATATGTCCTGTGCTTTTAGATGGCATCAATGGTTCTGGCAAGTTTATTTGGAGATCTCCAAATCAACTTTCCAATTTTTTTTTTTTTTACTGCCACCATGTTGAGACCATGAGAAAGCAAATGGTGTAAACCACACGAGCTAATGTTGTGCCATAAGAAATAACTGTACAAAAATGTAGAAAGAGCAGCATATTTTTTCAAAATTTTTGTTTCCAAATGCAGCACACACACAAGTGTCTGAATAAAAATTGAATGAAAACTCAGTTGACAGTTTCACACCCTTCATTTTTCTTTCAGTTACTTTCACTTTGCCTCATGGGCTTGGGTGGCTAAGTACGCAAGACAGTACTCTTCTAACAATAGAAGAAAGCCATACCATGTCAATCATGTTGTTGTGGCCGGCGCAGGCCAGGACACGCACAACATCCAGCAGCAGTTCGTCAGGCAGGAAGGTCTCGACTCGATCAGCTTCGCGGAACGCTCGTTCCAGGCCTGTCTGGTCACCTCGCTCGGCGCAGCCGACCAGCAGTGCGTGGAATGTGTCTGCTGTCGGCTCCAGCTGGGCATTCCTGGAAGCCACCCACTCGCTGCATTGTTGCCGCTCAAAAGTACAGATGGTGTAGGCACGTTTCCTTATGCCACTCCATAATCTCACCGATAATGGCCTTGGGAGGTCACCCCACTCAAGTCAAACCTTCCACTGCAATCATGACTAACTGGATGTGCACATGCTTTTTGCTTAATTCCGATTAATGGTTAACAGCAGTGCTAACAACACCAGGGCAGAGAAAAAAGCACACAGCTACAATGCTGAAGTACTCGTGTTGTGTGCTTATTGCTGTATTCTCATGTTGTTAGTGCTGCTTTTCAACAAGATGAATTTCCACCAGCTTAGCCAAGTTCCTCTTCTGGCCCAACTAATTACTGGGATACCAACACGGCACTTTCAATCTTGAAGTTGTCGCGTTATAGGAATGTTCTGGTTCTTGTACTCACTCATCCAGCGCCCCCTCAAATAAACACAAACCTTGGAGTGCTCGAGATAATCAGTACCTATTCTCTAACCGATTATATTTCAGTTTTCTAGAAGACGCATATACTGCAACCATGTTACCGACAAAATGTGGTCACGTAACTTCAGAGAATTGCAATATCTTGTGACTTGCTGCAACTCTCTTGATTGTCTACACTGCTCCTCATCGTGTGGCCCGATACTATGTGAGGGACACTGTTTTTACATCACATTCACTCCTCTAGAAGTTTTGCTACACATTGTTAAGTATGACCGCTGTCACAAGAGGGCAGTGTAGACGTTACTACAACTTCTACCATTGCAATTTTGAGCCAGCACAATATTTTCAACAGCTTGAAGCTTACTTCACAAATAGAATAAACTTTTCAATAGAGCTGTGCGAATAGCAAAATTTTCAGTGCGAAGCAAATTCATATATTTACGTTCAAGTGCGAATCAAATTGAATATTTTTTGAATAATATTCAAATATTTCTTTACTAATACCATGTCAAATTATGGAGAAATGTTCTGCTAAACAAGGGCAAAAAGATCTATTGCATGACTAGTGTACTGCCACAGTGTCATTCCAAAGCCCTGGGCAACAGTCCAACAGAGAATTGTGCAAGAGAAAGCTGAGGTAACTTTGCCGCAGTACACGGGCTTTAGCTTTGCCGCAGTACATAGTTGTTATGCGGCGAAGCGGACTACATGCGGGAATGGGCCACTTGACATGTGACAGCGTATTTTCTTTCCCTTAATTACCAAGTTCGAATAGCTGAAATAGTAAAATTTAAGTGTGAATTGAATAGCAAATGCTATTTGAAAATTATTCGAAATTTCGAATATTCTCACACCCCTGCTTTTCAGTAAAACTTGACCCTGCACTTGCGAAATCGTAGGTGGAACCTGAATATATAAACATTTTGGAATGCTTAAGAGAATCGACAGAACATGCAACCAGCAACTACATCTGCAAAAGTCACAGAAAACATACCTCATCACTTCCAGGACATTCCAGGCACTCTCAGTGTCCCTGCAAAAATAGCATAAGGTTAGTGATGTACACTGTACTAATTCTGAAAGCAGCCAGCACAAGATGAGTGGAAAATGAAACAGTTTAACAAAGTACATAATGTGTACAATACGTATTTCAGTTTGGGTATGAAAGGACCCATGACAGAAATTTCCAACGCGAGGTGCTTGCGTCATTTTATTGTTCTGCATATGAAGGCAAGTCTGAATGAGTATTACTGGTGAAAGTCGCCTCGAAGATATGAATCTTAATATGACATTAAAGTTAACAGAAATGATCATCTGAGTTGGCAGCACCTCCCAACATTGCCACTAGTATGACGTGATTAGTGGCCCACCTGTGGTGTTTCCTATAACCACTAAGGAAACTCATTATGGATAATTACAGCTATTAAAAGACAACAGCATTTTCTCAATCACAGTGACCACAGTCTACGTGCTTTTGCAAAGCCCAGTCTCCTAGGCAGTTACTTTCACTAGCTCCCTTCAGGAGTAATGGCACCACAAAGAATGAAGAGTAAAAAAAAAAAGAAAAAGAGTACAAAGTATCCCTTAGCAGCATGTCGTCAGGCGCCATTGCCCACAGTGATAAACTAGCGGCGTCTTTTCAATCCACATTAACACATGCAGCGTGGAAGCCTTCTTTGTTCCCCTGCCACCCCAGCACTTGGTGTCCACTTATAGCTTATCGTTCCTAACTTTCCTGTTTATACTAATGTTATGTGGTGCCATTACACCAAAAGCAACATGACTCCAACAAGGCCAACTTTCCGTGGTACTCATACGATATACATCTGAATCCTCTCCTCAGTTCTATGACAGCTCGTACATTCCAATGTGTATTTCAATGGTGTAGTGAGAGACTAACAAGTGAACCTTTCTTGCAAACAAATTTGTTTTTGTACAACCCCACTCTACATTCATAAAATCATATGACATGCCAAATGTTGTCAACTTTCTGGTAGAAGTTGAGTGAGCCGACAGGCATGGGACCGCCATGTCATTGGCATTGAGACCCATCCAAAATGGTGGACATGGAAGCCTCCTTCCCGTCTCCAGAAACCGAGGAGCAAAATGAAGGCACGCAGCTCGCCTGATCCCACACAAGCCTACCACCTAAACGCAAGAGCATAACACTCACCCAGCACGACAGTGGCCCAGCACTAGTGAGTTGAAGACTCGCTCGTTGATCGCCATGTCTTGGCTCTTCATATGCTCCAGTATCTTGCTGCGAAATTGAAATAATCCCGCATGACTCATAAGCGAGGTAATTCTGCAACGACACTTGAGTGAAGCTGAACAATTATGCTGTATAACAAGCTAAGGCTGTTTATCAAAGCAAACTTCTGAGGCCAAATCGTTCCTGCTTACTGAAGTTGCTGAAAAGATGTTCAGAAAAAGAAAACACTTGCCAGTGCTCCTGTCAACAATAAATAACAAAGCGCACCCCTTCCAAAATTATTTAAATGACTGTTGGAAGCGACAGCACATTTTAGCAGATTCAAGACACCTGAAGGCGTCTATCAGCTTCCAGAACTCATGGACATTTGGTTCAGGCCCATCTGATCGGTTTAAATTTACACCAAGAATACTTGGCGTGCCCGCTGTGTTTTCAATTCACTTAAAGCTTTCTAATCACACTACACCTTTCCCTTAATTCTCTGAACTCATATTTTTTCTTATTCATAGCAGAAATATTAGTTGCCTTTGTTCCTTCCAACTGAATATATGCACTCGGATATGTTGTAAACAGCCAGAAATAGAGCCAACTGGCTGTCTGTGTTTGACAAAGCAGTCGAACCATAGGAAGACAACAAAGCAGAACACTTAAACGGTGCTGATGCAAGCGGTAACTGGCCGTCTTTGCTCTACCTGATATGTTGCGCTAGGTCACGTGTACTCGTGACCCTGACAATTCAAACTTCTGACAATTCTAACAAAATTCCACGGTCTCCTCAAGCTTGAATTATCGAAAGTCTACTGCAATATGTGAGCTTTCAAGGACAAAAGGGAGTGTCCAAATTACATAACTTCTGACAAACTTCGACATAATGACATTTCAGTGTACAGAGCAAAAGAATGTGCACTAGCAGTTGTATGATGCCTCAAGTAAGATTGCCTCGGTAAGATGACCAAAATGTCACACCTCACCTGGCACCAGCAATGTCTCCCTGCTGGCAGTATCGATGGATGAGCCTCTGGAATGTCACCTGTGCAAGCACAAACGACAAGGGAGCATTTGACTTGAAGCCTGGCTGCCAAGTTATGCTTTGGGTGAGAAAGAAAAAGTAGTTGAAAGAGCCTCTTGCTAAGTACCAAAGGCAACAAACACACGAGGAAAGTATCTCTTAGAACTCAACTGGTGTAAGTAGAACACAGCCTTCTGAGGTATACCGTGCTTACACATTTACAAATCGACACGTTCATCTTGAAAGTATATTGCTCGTGGCACAGTGCTCAAGCACGGTGCACTCTTCAAAACAATAATGACCAGGCGAAGTTTAAAGGAAGCAAGTTTACCCTATTGGGTTCAACGAAGGCGGCCTCCATGGTTGCCAGAAAAGTGGACGGGCAGAAAGGGAACTCGTTCTCCAGGTACACCTGCAGAAGGGCGTTGTAGTGGCTGGCGTCCAGTGGGCAGCCGAGGGACTGCAGCCGTTCCCAGACTGTCCGTGCCAGTTCCTGGCGCTCAGAAGGGGGCTCCTCACGCAGGAAGGCACCACACATGCGCACCAGGAGCAGGCCCTGGGGACCCGAGAGACGCCCTGCAACGTGGTGGCCAAGCACGCATGTCATGGAGGGGCACAACGAGTACTACACGCATTTCTTGAGACAGTTCCTCTGGCAAATGATGCGAGATTCTCGTCAACGCTGAACTGTGATAATGACAAGCCGTGCATAATGGCATGAGGGCCAGCTATGCACAAAGAGTACCAATGCAGTAGTCATGGGTTTTTGATGGTGAAGTTAGTTATAATGGTTCGTGTGATGTGGCTATATACACACTAGGCGGCGTGTCATAACATCAGTGAGTGTAGTATTTTGTTGTATCAAAGATGTGCCGCACAGTAAAACCTTGTCATAACGAAGTTGAAGGGGGATTTGCAGCCAATATTCATGTCATTTATGGGGATTTCAAAGGAAATTACAATTGCTTCGTTGTATTCATCAGTTCGTTACATCCCGCTTCATTACAACGAGGTTCTGCTGTATTATGTTTTGTTGCACTGACACCAAGGTTTATCTCGGTCTGTTCATTTCTACTCCTAATCACTCATGAGCACTGTAGAATCTCAGGGTAAACAGGAGCTGCTCAACCCTTCCACTGTTGGGTGTTTATGGCTGTGATCCATGCACCCCAAGTGTCAGTTTTGTTTGTCAGAAAACAAGCATAGCTATTTAATTGATTACAATACGGCACAGATAACTTGCGACTCTGAAAAACACGTCTCTTTCCTTGGAGTCGTTGTTTCAGCTCAGGGCATCACGCCAGATTCATACAACGTCGAAGCAGTTAAGGCCACGGAAGATCCAGCGGACGTTGCCGGCGTCAGACGACTGCTTGAAATGGTCAATCAACTTGCCGCATTCTTGCCCCCCACACCTCGAATGTCACAGCACCCGTCAGAGCCCCACTGATCAAGTCTGTTAGTTGGGTGAGGCAGCATGAACAAAAGGCAGCCATCGAGAAAAATTAAGGAACTCCTGACGGATTACGGAACTCTTGACGTCAGACTGGTGTGTGGCCATGTACCCCTCGTCGCACACGACTACAGTTTCTGCTGGTGCAAGCTCATTTGGACTGGGTGCAATCTTGCCGCAGATGCAACCCTCTGAAGAATGTCGACCAGCTGCATTCCTGCATTCACTTCGAGGTCAACGACCATTCTTAAGAGGTGTGAGACACTCACCGAGGGCAGCAGCCTGTCCCAGCACATCGTCCAGGTCCCGGCGTGTCACTCGGCCTGTGCGACGCACCTCGTTGTCAATGCGCTGAAGCGCTCGATCCAATTGGTGGCCTTGCCACTGCGAAGAGGAAGCGGAGGACGAGGTCTCCGCTGTTGCTGCCACTGCGCTGGCCTTCCTGTAGCACAGAGAAAAGAACAAAGTATGACTTCTCGGGACAGATATATCCATAACTTTTTGAGAATATGTATATCCATTAAAGACTTGCACATTCTATCACATATTCAAGCCAACCATGTTGCCAATGTGTTTTTGCATGCAGCCTAATGTTTAATTGAAGTTGGCCTTTAATTTGTACAGAAAAAGAACAGCACACTTTCACTGGAAGGACAAAGCAATTAATGAGATAGGAGCACACATTTCTCTCACGTGTATTGGCCTATCATTTACTTGACAACTCAATTTCTTGAGCCTTAAGAGCAGGCAAGGCGTGGAGCTAATGACAGTGTAATAAATTTTTATAGCCAGTTTTGGTTAAGTTTACATTAGTCACGTGCAAACTGGGCATTACATCATTGTGACACCTGATACACCTCTCTCGCTTTTCTCCTACGCGAGCTGGAGATTGTGTGCACCACAATGACACGATATCTTGCAAAAGGGCACTTCTTCAAACCTCGCACCATGTCGCAAATTTTGGAGGCCATAGTACTGCAGTGGTGTTCTACAGATAGCAAATCGTAGAACTAAAATGTTGATGCTAGAAAGAGGTACAGTCACAACAGAAAAAGATTGGTGCAAGTGACTCATGACCGCAGCAGCAAAATCATGACGCATGGCGCTATTGTTTCCGAGCGCTCATGTAGCAAGAGTGTCAAGCCAATTCTATCTTCCAAAAAAAGAGGTGGCCGGCATGGTTTACCAATAGGCATGAGCACACTACCATTGAAAATGCAAGCCGCCTGTTAGTGCTTCCCGCTGGCCACTACTTCTTTGGGAAGTGGAATGTGCTTTACACTCTTGCTCGGGAGCAATGGCGCTGCGTGTCAGGAGTTTTTCACCCTGGGCATAAGTCACTTGTGGCAATATTGTTCCCTTGCGGCTGTACATTAACAGATGTATAGTCTGTTTTTATAGTTCCGTGCAGCAGAGCCAAGGCTACGAGGCCATTGAGCGCAGAATTCTTCAGAAGTTAGATGAAATGCCATTGTTCGAACACGCACACCCCCCTCCATCTTCCTCCTTGCAGGGCTGCAGCCGCCATTGCAGCGCCCGCCATTGGCAGGTGACAAGCCGCGGAAGGACACGTTTAACATGTGTTCGCCCTTCGGATTGGCCAAAGAGGCCTATAGCCTCCACAGTGCTGCAAGGAACTTCTGAAACAGACTATACAGATTTTACAAGTTCAAACACACTACTTGAAGTGGTGGAATTAGTGATGGTTATATGATGTACTTAAGAATGCAAAGAAAGAGGATGTACTATGTGCAAATGTTTTAAACAAGAATCTAGGCTTTTCCTGGAATTCCAAGGTGCTCACCTATACGAGCCCCTTACACGCCCCTTTTTAAAATTCTGTGCAAAGAAAGTGCTATGTTCTGCGACCTTAATTAAAGCAACGAGCCTTCCAGTACACAAAGGCACACTGTTCCACCAGTTTCGGTACTTTAGTGCACTCAATCCTGGGGGTTTGCGTAGGCAAAGTTTCACATAGCACCGAGCCGCAGCCATTTTACACTCTAGTTTGATTTGAGGTTTGGGCTTCAGAAAACCGACAACAGTACAATTTTTTCAGCAAAGCTGCTCTAGTGGACCCTGTATGGTTCTCTGTCTTGTACTGACTCAGAGTTGCTTCTGATAACGCAAGAGCGTATTTGGGCCGGGCACAAACTTTAGAGGGCATGTGTATCCTTAGTTGGCTCTTAAAAAAAGGACCACAGCTTTGCTGCAGGACGATTTCACTGTGTGAAACCGGCGTTATCTTTTTTTTTTCTTTCTTCTTTTTGTTTCTTTTAATTACACCCACACAATAGCGACTACGCCGGTGTGCGGGCGATGGAATTACAACGAAGTCAACTTCGCCTGCAAGACGTTTCATGTTTTCTTACAGCATTTTTTTTTTTTTTTTTGCGCCAGGAGATAGTGCAATCGACTTTCGGTTTGTAGCAACCCCTCTGCACTGACCCTTGTCCCAAATGCGCAACCCAAAGACGAATCAAATGCAGGGTGACCACCTCTGATTATGAGAGACGCCGTAGTGGAGGTGTCTGGAAATTTCGACCATCTGGGGTTATTTAACGTGCACTGACATAACACGGCACACTGTCCTTAACATTTCGCCTCCATCGAAATGCAGCCGCCGCGGCCAGGATTCGATCCCGCGACCTTCGGATCCGGAGACATTCTGCGCATAGCCAAGATGAAACTAATGGCCTCGTGCACAGAACATTGAAGAACAAAAAAAACGCTGTTGCACCCAAGCAGTCAAAGAGACTGGTGGGGTGTAAATTATCTTCCGTGTTCAGCCGAAATTACTCAACACGTGGGGAAGGAAGCGGTCTCACCGTTCGGAGACATAGGTCGTGGTCGCGAGTTGATCCTTGCAGATGTAATAGGATGCCGCACGAGGTGGGTGGACGATCCGTGAAAGAAGTCTCCAAGCGGTTAATACTTTTGTAACGCTTTGTACGGAACGCACAACGCCAGCCATCATTTCCTTGCCGGCTGCCCTTCGGCGTGCTTCGTACCCTCGAGAGCGTGCTCCGCCGCAGATCTTTAATCCTTTGGATTGATTTTGGATGAAACGCGTAAAAAGAAGCCAGAAGCCACGAATTTAATTTTGATGATGATAGTTAGGTTTCACTTTCACGAGCCCACGAGACTTTTTTTCTGCGTGGTTTACATGGTGCTAGCTTAATCAAGCTTTATTCCCATGTGTGCACATCTAAATACAAAAAAACAAGCTTTATTTTCCTTCGTCACCATGTGTATTAGAAAAGTATGAGTGCAATGTGAAAGAAAAATGAGGACGACTCAAATTTAACGCTACGAGAACAGTTTGCGAGGCAACGCGATTAGTCATTCTGCAGGAGAGTTAACTTGGAGACAGAAAAAGATCGGGGGAGCGGGGCGCAGTTTATTCTGTTAACGCGCTGGTTAACGTAAAGGAAAACAAAACGCACAGGCAACGCATAATGTTTGCTATGACGTCATTTAGTGAGGCGCGAATCTCGAGTGGTTATTTAGAATACATGGCCTCCGAGATTTAAGATGGCTCCACGTCGTGGGACTTGTGGCTGTTAGGGACGTGATTGGATTGCCCTGGATTCGTACTTGAGCAACTGAAAGTGCTCGCGACGACGAAACCCACGAAACAGCTGGCTGTGCTTGAGCAGCTTGAGCCACGGCGGCAGTGAACTTTTCGCTGCTGTACAACACGCGTGCTAGTTGGGAAGCATGCCGCCGACGCATCCAGCGTGGCCATGCCGGCCGCATCTTCTTCGGACAACGAAGTGTTGAGATGCGTCGTCGTATGCGGCTTGCCAGCAACGTTTTAACAGAAACACCGCAGAAGCCGTCGCACGCACGAAACAACTATCATGTAAGTGGGAACGCCTTCATTCCCTCGGGAAAAAGAAAAGGTAATCTCTCTAATCGCCAGCGTGTCGTCTTCTCCGCACAGGGCTATGAGCCTCGGCAAGCTGATCGCCTGCGTGCTGGTCATGTGGCTGCTGGTCGTTCTGATGATCAGCGGCCCCTTGTTCCACAGCGGTGAACCGGACGAGCAAGTGCTTGCACGGCTCACTCGTGCCGTGGGTGAGCTCGAAACTCTCAAGCAGCAGAACGAAGAGCTACGCTCCCTGCTCAACGCCATCAAGTGAGCCTTTAACACCCCGCATTCAACTAGGGCGGCCAGGAAGTCTTTTGAATGCAGGCGCTTTGCGCCCACCAAAACCAGTTTTTCATGCATCGCAACCACGGTGTGCACGCATAGCTATCAGGCTCATGCGCGAACTGCGGTGCTAGTTTCATGACGTGTTCGTCGTGCAGTGGTATCTCGCAGCACACTGAAACTTCGTGAGAATTGACGACCACGTTTTACAGCGAGTTCATCCGTTACATTGCACACAGACCATGCGATGCCATGCATGTTTTTGATTACAAGTGCCGTCGTAACTGATTGCCCGGCAACGCACTCGAACCGTGTGAACTATTACGCAAGCAGTGCGCATGTGAACTTCGTTGTTTATGCATGAGTCAGATGAATTGAGCACGGAATTTCTCGAGTATATCGATTATAAGTCATTTGCATTCAGCCACGGTCTGCTATTATCATGCTTTTTATTATTTATAGCACAAGGCCGAGAGAGGCACTAAAAAGGCTATCGAACATGCAAAGCGGCATTTATATTGTCTATTCATTTTACGAGGAATCCTGTCCTCCCAGCTCTAAAAGCCTTTTTCTCGATGGTCGCTTGTCTGGAGCCACATTTTGCAAAGCCTGTTGCAACTGCCTAACTCATTTAAACTTAGAACAAGAACATTAGCATCACTAAACTCAAGTAAAAGCAAACAAGTACTGTTATATATTTCAGCAGCTGCGATATGGATTTGATAAAAGAAGCACTTGCTTCCCATCGTTGCTCTTTAAAGCGTTTGTTGATTGTATCGACATCGTTTGAGACCATTTAACCTATTTTGTTTGGTCCCGAAAAGTGGGAAAATGCAGTGTGCTTCTAAAAAAGGATAGGCCACAATAATCTTCATGAGCAAGTTGAGAATACATTCATGAGAATACATTTTAGCACAACATGGAAAAAACGGACTTTGAAGAAAAGAAGAGGAAGCAACAGGTTAACTGACTTTATTTTAGAGTACGTCCATCGGATACGTTGACAAGAGAGCTCTTGGAGGCACATTATATAAAAAAAGAGAGGCACGAATTGTGTTAGTGATGCATCTGTTTTTCTGTTTGAAAATGAAACGCAGCTGTTAAAAACTTTTCTGCAATATGCTTTTGACACTGATGAAAGCATGTGTATATGTTGTTACTATGGTGGATCATAAATTGTTGAAGATACATATCTTAATTTGTCTGTCATGTATACTGCTAGACTTCTGTTATGTAGTTTGCAAGTCCCCCCCCCCCCCCCCCTCCCTACTTGTTCAGACCTATAGCCAATGGCATTTTAGGCGGCCTGCAGCATCTTATATATTTTTACCTACTGTTTAGCTTGTGTAACTCCTAAGTGCTGAAACACCTGTTATTGTCTTGCAGAGAGCCCAGCAGAAAGGAAAAGGAGCCAATTCGCCAGCAAACAACAGGTATGGCTCTCCACAGTGGAGAAACAGTGTCTGCTTATGTACAGCCTGACAGAAACGTATGTTTTTTCTTACAATGCATGTTTGAAAAGACCAGTATTATTTTTGGATAGCTTTTCCTCTCTGCCATGCCTTGTGTGTGCTACTGCTCTTTTCATTGTGCAAACAGTCTGTCACTTAAATTACCAAATGGTGCAAGTGTACTAGTAGCGGTATTGAGTTATTATATGTATTTAATAGACCGAGAAAAGAGCAAAATTAAAAGCCACTGGCATGGTACCTGTCTCATTTTACAGTTACCAGCTGAACATTGTACTGTGCCATTAGCTCCTTTAGCTGTCGCTCATAAGTGCTCTATGATCCCAGCTCCTCAGTGCAGTCGGACAGAAATAATTCCACAATGACATGACAATAGTTTGCTGATGGCAGTTGCATATGAATAGTAGATAAATGTCACAGGCCACCTTGCAGGGTGTGGTGAGCCCAGCCAGGAGTACGAGGTGCGACGCCGCAGGGTGGCCGACGGCGTCCAGGAGCTATGGTTCTATGCGCGTGCACAGCTCAAGAAGTTGCTGCCCAACCTGAAACAGGAAGACAAGGCCACCTTACAACGCATTATCGATGATCTGGCAGAGCATCGCCGGTAAGTTTCACACTGATGACTCCCTGCTTGAGGGAAGAATTTTATGCCGCGTTTTTATTCTCCAGCATGTGTTGGTCACCTAGTGGAGCTAAATGTGACTGGAGGTACCGTGTCAACAGTGTGTGCAGAGTTGCAACATTGTGGCCTCCGCATAACACTGTTGACTCTTGGTTTATTGGTCACCGAACTGCTGTGCTGCAGCGCCATCCAGCTGGACCTGGAGGAGATGCGGCGGGCCGACGGCCACGACGCGTGGCGACAGGCCGAGTCGCGCGCCCTTACGGACCTGGTGCGCAACCGCCTGTCACAGCTGCAGCACCCGACGGACTGCAGTCGGGCACCCAAGCTGGTGTGCAGCTTGAACAAGGGCTGTGGGTATGGCTGCCAGGTGCACCACGCCACCT
Organism: Hyalomma asiaticum; assembly: GCA_013339685.2. Lineage (NCBI taxonomy): Eukaryota > Metazoa > Arthropoda > Arachnida > Ixodida > Ixodidae > Hyalomma > Hyalomma asiaticum. Next base: position 13,761,892 of record CM023487.1, read on the forward strand.
ATTGCCTTATCACGGCCTATGCCACACGTCGCACCCTGGTGCTCCACTCCAAAGGGTGGCGCTACTCATCCGCCGGATGGGAGAGCGTCTTCCTGCCTGTCAGCAACAGCTGCACAGAGGCCCCGTCGGGCGTGCCCTGGTCGTCCGACGTGGCCAATGCGCCGGTCGTCGAGTTGCCCATCATTGACAATGTGCAACCGCGGCCGGCCTTCCTCCCCTTGGCTGTGCCCGAGGATCTTGCAGCTAGAATTACTCGACTGCATGGGCAGCCCGGCCTGTGGTGGGTGTCGCAGGTGCTGGGATACCTGCTGCGGCCGCAGCCCAGCCTCCAGCGTTTCTTCGACAAGGCAGCGCGCGAGATGCATTTCCAAGGACCCGTGGTGGGTGTGCATGTGCGCCGTACCGACAAGGTCGGCACTGAGGCAGACTTCCATGGCATCGAGGAGTACATGGAGTTCGTGGCAGACTACTTCGAGCGGCTTGCTCTCAAGGGAGGAGCCGTGCCCCGCCGCCGTGTCTACCTGGCCACGGATGACCCCAAGCTGCTTGGGGAGGCACGCAGCAAGTGAGTGCGAGGGCATGTGTTAGCTGCACTGCCAAGGTACATGCAAAATTGCTACAGTTAGACTTCAGTATAAGGAACTCAATATAATATAATGAATCGTTGTGTACAAGCTGAGCCTAAATATTTATTGCTAGTAATCAGCAAACAATGTCATTTTTAGATTGAAGAGGTGGGGCTAATAGCGCTGTATAACATGTAATGTGAACTCATGATTACGCTGTAAGCAAATTGAACTGGCTACTGTCCCTGAAGAAAGCAAGAGATAGAAGAAATATTTGCTCAGTTTCACTGGAAAGAAATGTTATGTGCTTTTTGACATGTCCAAAGGTACCCTTGATTACACATCACTGAGCTTTGGTCATGTGTGCAGTTCACTAGCATGCATCAGTTCAAATTGGTATGTAGTCAAGGTGCTGTATACCAGAACAAACTAATTTTATCTCCATGCCTCCATTGCTCCTGAGGATGTCTTGCTCCATGCTAGTCCAAGAGCAATTTTGGTGCCGATTCATAGAGAATGCTATTAAAGTGAGCATGCGGCAGTTTTCTCCAGTTCTGCCCCTGTGGTGATCAGTGCTTGGATTTCCTACGCAGAATTCCACCAGTCTTGGGCAGCAACTAGTTAATACCAGTAACCATGTCATTGCCCATAACTAGTTACGTTTTTCAGCTGTGTGATCAGGAAAGCTGCTCGCTTTTTGAGTGATTGACAGGAGCGAGATACGTACACATATTGTGGTTCCACCCACCACAATGGTGGCCACTTATGACAGTGCGCACGCCAACAAATTGGGAGATGTCAAAGCAAGCATCCAGAAAGCGAGCTGCTTGCCCGATTGCGTGCCAGGTAGCTTCTAGATGTTCTTATTATTCTGTGCCAATGAGTTGCAACTTTTAAACCTTGGTTTTAAGGTATAACGGCAACATTGTTCTGTTTGCTAAAGTGCATACGATAATGACAAATACATGTAGTATGTCATTTTGTTGTTAAATGAGATGTAAGTGCTGCTCTTGTTTTTGGAAAATGTTATTAACATTCAAGTTAACTGAAACTTGGCTGAATTCTGCCCTTGTATGTGTATTACCATTGGATATGCGGTGCCACAATATAGGTGACAAACGTCTACTAGGATGAAACACCAAACCATAAATGGCTGAAAATTTTAGGCCGACAGGTTTTGTTGCATTGTGTGAGATGTCAGTTCAATGGAGTGTGAGTGAATTCCAGCCAAAAGAAGGCAAGATAGAGAGAGGTCACTTGTGTGTGAGATGGCTAAACAGTTGGGTTGCCCGAAGGGATTTATACACACCCCCCTTCCCTCCCCATGCGGGTGAGTAGAGATATCATTCGACAACTGGCAGTCAAGAGCACTGTGCTGCCACTTAAGAAGGCACAAGAAACGCTGACAATCATTGGCATGTTCAGATCTATGCTTCAGGCAGGAGATGACGTGTCCACTCCTCTTGTAGTGGGTGAGAAGAGGACTTTTATCAAATACACCTCACTTGCGTTTGCCCACATGTGATTTCATGGGCGTTCATGGTGTCGCGTCACTAGGAGTCATCAGCACCTCGTTGGCACTTGAATACAATAGAGTAACCTCACTGAAACTTGGAACAAAGGGTCAGCACTGCTGCCCGAGACTGGACTAGTGAAACTGGAGTAATAAGAGGAGCACTAGCGCTGAGGCCCGAGCCAACATGGATAGGCCCTGCTGCGAGCTGACCAGTGGTGGCCACAGTGTCGTGACAGAGGTTGTGGCATTACAGGTATCCGGACTACCAGTTCTTCGGGGACAGCCGCATTGCTAACACGGCAGCGTTGGGCCAGCGTTATAGCTCGGAGTCCCTACGAGGTGTCCTGCTCGACATCCACATGCTTTCCCGTTGCGACTATCTGGTCTGCACCTTCTCTTCTCAGGTACCTGGCCCCTTACATTGCTTCATGCACTCTAACTACAGCTCTTCTTGCAAAGTTGGCGAGCTTCTTTGCCACAAACCTGTGTACTACAGTAAAACCTCGTTATAACGAAGTTGAAAGGGGAGCGGTAATTACTTCGTTATAACCATTACTTCGTTGTAACCAATATCAATTTCATCTATAGGAATTTCAAGGGGAATTGCAATTACTTCGTTATATCTGATAGTTCGTTATATCCGGGTTCGTTATAATGGGGTTCTACTGTACAAGTATATTAAGAGGAAGTTTCTATTAGTTGTAGAGCAAATAATGGTGTGTTGAGGACAGTTTCTGTTGAAAAGCTGACGAGAAAAAAAAATAACCGATGGTAGAAGCACACATTGTTTTTTACCATGAATAAATCGTTCCATAGCTGGTCGTCAAGCATGATGTAGGCATTGTGAAGCTTGAATTAAGCGGCTGCTTTGTGCTGGTTATAAAGCCTGATGCATGTAGAGCTGAGTGCGAATAGCATGATACATCGTTCCATAGCTGGTCATCAAGCATGATGTAGACATTGTGAAGCTTGAATTAAGCTGCTGCTTTGTGCTGTTTATAAAGTCCGATATATGTAAAGCTGAGTGCGAATAGTATAGGCGCGCCACTGCTGTCAGCTTTCGTCAAGATCTAACGTAGATTTGCTCAAGCCGAACGTAACATTACAAGAAACCCCTGTAAAGGAGCATTCGTGTGGTGAAAGAGTCAACCTCCCCAATGCACGGGGAGTGCACCAGTTGAGCACTATGACATGCAGTCGTCGTGCCTGTGGCCCCTCTGAGTTCCCTGCAGGAGTGGTGGGGCATTTCTTCCTAGGCGTACAAACAGTGTCCCTAGTTCCCGGGCTGAGACAAATGCCCGACTTGTCTGTGCAAGTGCTCAGCGTCAATGTGTGACGTTGGTGCTTGCGCGTTAGGACCTTAGTTGGAGCAGATACAAAACAGCAGCATTGACAAAGATGAGCGCCCACTTAAATGCATCCGTAAAATAGTCTCGTTATATGATCATTGGGGGGTCGTAAAGAACTCTCTTATGCTCATATGGGATGGTGTATGGATATGCACTGAACTTATACTGTGTTGGAAAATATATGAAGTAGCTGCTGCCAACACAGATTGGAAACAACAATGGAACTTGCTTGAAAAAAATTTTTGCTTTGCTTAGGGTTTGCTTAGATGCGCCGAGATTCACCAATGATATGTGTGGTTGGGCTGGTACGGACCCAGTGTCACTTACGTTCACCTTGACTGAGGTTACCCAGACTCAAAATCAATGAAATTCTGGTCAGCTGGGTCCACTCCTGATTCAGACTCGTAGAAATTATGCTCAAGCTGTCTCACGAGGGCTTACATTCACCGTTCAACACATCTGGGCTCTCCAAAAATCACATAAATGTACATAGCTTGACTCACTCAGAGTCACAGATCAGTACTGCTGCACTTACACCATTGTAAGCTGACCCATTTTGTTGGAATTCGAAATCTAAAATTGGGGAAGTCGGCTACAATTGAAACCGAAATTTGTACTGCCAGTCAGCTTTTTCTTGCTTCCGACTTGCAAGTTTGGTGGGAGGAGGTCAACCTATATTCGAGGTGACTTACAGTTGTGTAAATACAGTGTAATCCCGAGAGTATGTCAGCCCGCAAAAAACTTCCCCACCTTGTGGTTGTTACCCTTAATCATGAAACTCACTTGTGTTGCAGGTTTGCCGTTTGGCGTACGAGATCCTGCAGCTGTCGCACGTTGATGCTACAGACCGTTTCCATTCGCTGGACGATATTTACTACTTCGGGGGCCAGAAGCCCCACAACCAGATCGCTATCTACAACCACACTGCCCGATCGTCAAATGAGATTGATATGCGTGTGGGCGACACGCTGGGCATTGCGGGCAACCACTGGGACGGCTTCAGTAAGGGTGTCAATCGGCGGACAGGCCGCTCAGGACTCTACCCGGCTTTCAAAGCTGTTGAAAAGATTGACTCTGTGCCGTTTCCTGTGCAGTGACCCTGCTCCCTTTTTTTTACCTGCTTTTATGAGTCTTCTTTTTTCTGTGTGTTGTCGGAGATGGTTTTTAACCCTTGCTGTGTTGCACGCTCCCAATGTGCGACTGGCAAAACAGGGCCACCAACGAGACTGCCGGGAATGCGGACAGCCCTTCTTACTTCTTTAGGTTCTTGGCAAATATTTTGTGCTTGGAAAATAATAAAGTATTCGATTGATTGTACTTATTGCTCCTTGTGTGTTATTTCCAAAGTAAAAATTAGAGTCAACAGATGCAAACACAGTGTTAAATAGGGGATATAGTAATAGGGCTATGATTTCTCAAAATGGCTGACCAACGTTTCATAGGAGTACATACTTAATGTGTGCTACTGTCATAAGCAATTAAAGTGCTAGAGGCAGTATATTCTGTGCTTATATTAATACAGCTAGCTTTTTCTTGTGCCTATGGCAGCACAGCTTTGAATGCCAAAATTACTTGTTCTTGGCAAATTAATTGGTCGCTACTTGGTTTAGCTCCATTAGTGCAATTAAAACAAATAAAACCATTAGAATACTGGACACCATGTGTGCTACATTCAGCTGATTTAATGCATGCTCCCAGATGGCCTTAAGAACTAAAGCAAGAAAAAAATCTGTAATCAACCTTTCATTATCAGAGAATGTGTTTAGTATGCTTTGGGTGATTGTTACTTACACTATGTGGCACTGTATGTTATGAGTAATGTTTTTTTCTACACACTGTGAATGGCTTCCTAACCATACATTACCACATGCAGTGGCCAGTTCGTATTTCAAAGGCCACTTTGTCAAGGACCAGTTCAGAACCTCATGTAGCATCTGTGACAAAAGGTCCATCTTGTAATGGTAGCTGCCACGAAAATTAGTTTAACCTGGATACAACGAACATCGATATAACGAATTCCTGGATATTACAAAGTTTTTCAATTCCCCGCCGCAACTCCATAGAAGAATGTACATTTGAAACCTCTGCATAACGAAGTGGTAGCTGGAGACACCCTTCATATAACGAATTCTCCCTACCAACAACAATTTCTCCCCAAATATTGAATTTTAGCGCGAGCAGTGGCCGTATCCACTCCGGCGCTTACCCCACCGACAACGGGCGCGAAGCGACGTCATCGCGAATGGATTCCACGCAGCCGTTGCGGCAAACAACGTTTTTAGAACGTTGGCGGCAACCTCGCTACTGCGTGCTGCCAGCAAAACACGAGGTGGGAGGATGTAGCTATAGGGGGCGCCCCATAACTACAAAACACGTATGATGACTATAGTATGATCGATTTAATTGAAGTAGATTTAAAAGGCATGCGGACAACTTAAAAAGAGAGGGAAAAAAAAAGAGAGAAAAGTTCTTAAATCTTTTTACGAGCCTGGTGGCGCACATGTCACCGCCCCGTTAGAAAGGGGACGCTCATAGCATCATCCATCCATCCATCCATCCACACGAGGTAGGAGCTACACATGCGCATTGATCTATAGTAGCATCATCTATTCGGATTCTACAAACACGAAACTAGTGGCTGCCCAAGGAGGATTAAAAAAAAAAAATCCTCCTTGTGGCGGCCACTGTAACGAAACGGTAACGTTAACAGCCCAAGATGGCGGCGCTAAAACGGGTGCGTAAAATAGCGCTTGTGGTCGCGTGCGTGGTGTTTCTGTCCCTTTCTCGTTGTTCGTTCCCTCGCGTTGTGTGCGCACTCGTCCAAGTCGCACGTGCGCCTCGGCTCCTCGCGCACGTGCTGAACACTAGCGCGGGCTTTGCCTTTGTTGCTCGCTGCGCTCGTGCTGGAGAGGCTTGCTTTCACTCACGTTCTCGCATACGCTTTCCTCGCGTTGCCACAGGCTGCCGCGCTAAACTGCAGCTCGTGGAATCGATGGGTAAGGACCCATCGATTCCACGGGGACCTATCGCAAATACGGTACCTTACCCTTATCAAAAATACAAACGCCTTTTCGACGGCGCACAAATACCCACAAAGGCGAGACAAAAAAGTGAAAGTAGGGCTGTTCTGCGTGCTGTTTGTTGTTGTTGTCAAACACGTCGAATAAAACACCTATATAGCTGTCGCCGCAGGTGCCGCAGATCGTTTAGGCAGCTGGCGTATAATGGTGTCACCGTGAGATATGTGGCGACGCCGGTATTCCACCGCGATTCCCGGGGCTAGTGAGATGTAAAAAGAACGAACCAACAAACGTACGCGACTGCTGTTTATTTGTTTCTGATGTCAATTCAAACCAACTTAAGCCATCGTGCTTAGAATTGCTGGAAAGTAACATGAGTGCGCGCGAATGAACATACCACTCGTATAAGAAAACGAATACAATGAATTTGTGTACTGGCAAAACTCTATATAGCGAAAGATATGAATTTGTACACAATAGTCGATGTCTGAAAGGAACGGATATAACCATTTAGTATGACTTGGCAGATGGGTTACCTTAGGGAACAAAAGGTGATATTAGTTTGGCCGTGGATGCATTACCTAGCGCTTTTACGGTAGAAGAACTTCCGCAATGTTGGTACAAGAGAAATCACTATGTTAATTACATAGTACAATCACCACTTGTGTGTAAACTACAGCAGTCGATCGTTCTGCCTCGTGGCCACGTACCGCACGCATTCACAAAACAGCACTCTTTTGCAAAATGTGCAATCGTAACCAATGCACGTAAGAACACTTTTTTTTTTTCTTAACACTAGCTGGTGCCATTTTTCCCGAAAAGTATTGCATGAGCGCGACCATATATGCGAGACGACGTACTCTATTATATCGGTGTGTACGAAGGGTCACTCGATCGAACTACCGTACGAAGGGACGGGAAAGAGAGCCTGCATCTTAATATTACATATGTTTTAATTAAGGATGTGGCCCGGCCAGCTGCGCGACATAACAATCGTGTGTGCCAAGCTTGCGAGGTGACGAGGACACGCTTGACTTGTGGAAACGCCGCTAGCGGATGCGCGTGCCAAAAAGCCGCGATTGCTCCAACGGTCGCGGGCCCACGACCCCCGACGTTTGAATCGGTCCGCTAGAGCAGCATCCGGCGCTGTATAGGGAGAAAAGAACGCTAATGTACAGGGATATCATAGAGCGCGCTGATCTTTTGCCGTCCTCTCTCCGATGTTTTCCAGCTCTTTGCGTGCCGAGGTGCACGTAACAGGGGAGGAGTGACAACGCCGGGAACAAGGTAACGCTGCTTTTAACCAAAATACCTTAACTGAGCGATGAAAATGCCGTCACCATCGCGATAACGACGTTGCCAATGAGATCGGCATTACGTGCGCTCGGGGCTAACTGTGGGACATCCAGCCTCTTGTCTGGCATTCCCGCGCCATTTTAAGACATATTTTTGACGAACTGGTTAAATTAGTCAAGCACGCCAGAGGGAAATTAACACGGTCGATCGCCTTTTGTGTGTCGTGTTTCTTCTCACGGACGAAAAAGCGATGGTTCGCGAGTGTATATAAATACGCTTCTATGCTGGTGTCCCGAGTTGGACTTGCAAATTGCTTTAATTCAAAGCAGTGAACGCGTATGCTGCGAGTGTCTGCAAAATTGCATCGTGCGGTACAGCCTTCTAAGAACGGCACGTTATTAGCGCAATAAAAATGCGATTCAAGCTTCCTGACGCCGCGTCATGAAGCAGTGTTTATAAGAGCTATATAGTCATATAGGCGTACTTGCGCGCCGGTGTCAGTGGTGAGCAGTAATTTTAAAACTATTGAAAATTTTGCGCCCCGCTGCTTGCCGCTGTGTTTTCCGTACATGGCTGAGCGCGGAGGTGTGTGGACACGGAGTTATGGGTTGGGGCTTGGTCTACGAGGAGGAATAAACGTTATATATTTATTTATTTATTTATTTACATACTGCAGGCCTTCAATGAAGGCCTTAGGCAGGAGTGGGGCAAAACATGAAGTAATATTCTGCGAAGCAACGACATTGGCAAGATTTGCAAAACAAAGAAAAGGAAACATTCTAGAGCGGTCAGTACTCACATAGTACTAACCACTCACACAACAAATACTCACATAGTACAAAGTATTCACAAGTACTCAAATTGTACTCGCATAACACAATAAGTTACGTAGTGCAAGAACTCGTCACCACTTATTTGAACACAGCAAAGTGGGAACCGATAGCAAGCGAGTACATAACATAACATGACCGCCTCAAGCATAGTGACGCTTACGGAACTTCATTTCTAATCGCCTGCAGAAAAGAATCAATGTTGTTAATTTTAAGAAACGGCGCGTTCTTCGCCCGAGGTGGGCGGCTTGATTGATTGATTTGTGGGGTTTAACGTCCCAAAACCAGCTCTGATTATAAGAGACGCCGTAGTGGAGGGCTACAGAAATTTCGACCACCTGCGGGGTTCTTTAACGTGCACTGAGGTGGGCGGCTTAAGTAGTCCAGAAAGTCCTTGGCTGATGCCGCGGTCAGCGCCTGGTCCACATGACTTCGCTGCCCCTCCAAGCTCTGAGCGTTAACAGTGCCTCCCACGTTTCTTCGATAGCTTCTAGCGGTTGTGGAGGCTCATCTTCAGCGTTCTTTTCACAGTGTGGGCGCACCAGCGCCATGTGTCAGAAGGTGTGCGGCACGTTACATAAATGGCATAAGTATGGAAACTCTGTGGATCCGGTGCGTAATAATGCCATTTATACATAGGTGTTCATTCGCAGTCTGCGGAGAGGTTTGGCCTAGTTTTTCAACCTCCATATTTGTCCTCACGGTCAACAGCTTCTTTCTTTTTGTCCCGCTACAAGTGTACCCTTTCCTCCAGCACCGAATTTCCCTCCCACAAAACAGACGACGTCTGTGCTGTGCGCTAGACTGAGTGCCAAACCATTACTCAGTCACCACGGTGCTGTCGACGTTCTTGGTTAGCACACGTTAACCACCGTTAACCAGACGCATTGCACAAACACGTTTATCCTACTCGTAACGCTTCGCTGAATGCCAAACAATTCGCCACAGTCAACTTCCTCGCTGACATGCTTCGCATGTGACACCTATTCCCACAATGCGCGAGATCTCCAGCGTCCTTTTTTTTTTTATCGCGTTACCTACAGCGCCCGCAGGCGCACTAAAGTAGGAGGGGCGGTGGGTGACAATCAGAGAACATGTACAAGTAAAACTAAAGGTACAGGTAGCATGTAAATCTAGAAATAAACACAAAGAAATAATTTACAACTTCGCGATCGTCAGACTAACGTGCTTTCCTGGCAGAATACTATATATACGCTTTCAGAACGCAAATACACATGATAGCCATTATCCATGGCACGCTGTATGTATGCCATTATCCTCTTCCGTAATAGCACACAACACACGCTAAGTCTCCGAGAGACCCGGAACACATATAAATAAACAGAGATCTTTACTATTATAGGGGTATAGACAGAAAATTTGTTACTACATTACTGCAATTCCTTTACTGCATTACTTTGTGCAAATATCAAGTTCGCACGAATACAAACCGGTCTCAATCCTTGAAGGCAATCGCCGAGTCAGCGTCTTGCTCGAAGTTTCGCGCTACAAAACAGCTCAGTTGTCAGTCACTAACAGTGCCCTTACACTGACCGCGACCATTGGACCATTGCCATTTACTTCTCGAAGACGTTTATTATAGCAGCGCACGAGCCCCATAGTGGAAGCGCTTGAACATTTTTAAAATTCCTTGGCAGCCATTGCTATGTCCTTTTTAATGTCATGGTAGGCATCAAGTTAATTGTATTCGATGAGGGCCGGTCCCCCTTATGCTCTATAGCAAGTAACAACAACACAAAAATGACGACAAAAGCTTTGTTTTCGCTCGCGGATAGCCTGTCTTACAAGCTTATACGCGACCTTCCCGGAGCAGCATTGCACACGCAAGTGTTGTTTAAATGTCCCGAAGTCATGTCCAACAGTTTTACGACGGGAATGTGTCTACAGCTAAAACACACGCCAAGCATTTTAAGTGTTGTTTGTTGTTTTGTGGGGTCTAACGTCCCAAAACCAGCTCTGATTACGAGGGACGCCGTAGTGGAGAGCTCCGGAAATTTCGACCACCTGGGGTTCTTCAACGTGCACTGACATAGCACGGCACACGGGCCTCAACATTTCGCCTCCATCGAAATGCGGCCGCCGCAGCCGGGATCCGACCCCGCGACCCTCGGATCAGCAGCCCGAGTACCATAGCCGCTAGACCACCGTGGCGGGGCTGCATTTTAAGTGCAAGTCCGTTTCGCACTAAAGAATAATAAAAACGAGCTGCTGCATTTTTTAAATGATTTGCATGGTTAGAAAGGAAGAAAGATATTAAAATGCTTATGCTGCATCGTTTACTCGCCAAAAAGAAAGACAAATTCAGAAATATTTGTATCTTTGTGTGGTCCTGGCGTAGTTTTGTTAAATTACGGTTTAGTGTCCACAAAAGGCTCGTCGATCGGGGGTGCAAAATGTCTGCACCGTCGGACCGACACGGCCGCGTATTCGTTTTGCGCGCTTGAGACATCTTATATCGCTTCTTAACCTTTAATTACCACGCAGACAACTGCTCGTCACTTAGAGGTTGATGACGCGTCAACAAAGAAAAGGAACAAAAACAAGAGAGGAAAAGAACATAAAGAGACAGCCCTTACACTAAGGAATCTCACTTCAAAGTGTGGAAGCGAGCCGCGTGCAAACAGCTGGACACTTTCTTTGACGTGTAATCAAGTTTCCCAGCGCTACTGCAGCGCTTCGACCGTACTCGAACTATCAGGTTTTTATTCGAAGATGCATTTTCCGGAGGAGTCATAGACGCAACAAGTCGGTGACCTGTCGCATTGCCCAAGTGCTTAATTGCGTCAGAACATTCTGATGATGGCCGAGGAACTGTATGAGAAGGATCCCGGACACCAGGAGCTCCCTCCATGGCAAAGGTCAAGTGAGCACGTTTAACGAAAGCGCGCTTGTATGCTGACTGTTTCGTGCACGATTAACCACTTTTGTGTAAGCGTATTCGTTATTATGCACACTGAAGTCCGACAACAAATAAGGTACTTTTTGTTTTTGTAAGTGTTCAAGCTGTACCCCAAGTAAGCTCGTGCAGGCGCGCGCGCACGCGCACACACACACACACACACACACACACACACACACACACACACACACACACACACACACACACACACACACACACACACAACCTTGTCACTGATTTCGTCAAAACATAGAAAATGAATGCCAAAATTTCACTTCGGAATATCGCTCCGTAACCTCGGCCCCTGAACGTAAGCGTAGCATCATGGATTTAAAAGTAACTTTTCGTATTTTGACCACATTGGTACGATGAAACTTGCTACATTAAGTCTTTGCCTCTGCCCTCCCCCTTTCAAAACACAGTGTAATCCATTTTTACGGTTAAATTATTATCGCACCCTATAGCAGGCGCCTCCGAAATCTGTGACGTCACAGAGAGTTGGTGCAGAAACCTCATGGCGGCGTCGCTGCCTGAACTTTCTTCTCGCGTGTTTTCTCGCTTACCAAGCGCCTACACGCATGAATAGTTGTGCTTTCGGTATAACGCCATTGACCTCGAAAGATCGCCGGAGTTGGCCTTTAAAGGTCAGCCCCGGCGAATTTTCGAGTACAATGGATCCCAATGATATTCGCCGGCATGTTTCTAGACACACTTCGATGATTTATGCAAACTTTCAGGTTTGAGAGACGCGCAGATTGCTTACAAATAATAATTTTTTTCCTGATTACTTCAAACCAATTCGTCGGATTTCCAGAATCAGCGGCAACATTGTGTGTTGAAGTCATCGTAGGCAAGGCGGCGAAAGTGACGAAAGTGCATGGGTAGCATATACCTTGGCCTTCGAGGTAGGCGGGGGTCGCCGACCAGCGCTCCGAATCTCGGAGGCCATGATCATACCAAAGTGCTTCGCGACCTCACCCCCAGGGGAAGGGTGCATGCGCGGTCGCACCGTGCGAATGCGGGGTTGGCCTTTAAAGGCCCTTCAACTGAGTGCTATCCCTTCAACTGAGTGCTGCTCGGTTAGCTTTTGGTTTTGTGCTTCTTTGTTTATATCAAAACAATTTTCGAATTTGCGGAGCGTATCTACTATCAGAAGAGTGACAGCAGCGCCTCAGGAACATATAAGAGCCATTACATTGGCAAGGTAAAAAGAAATCGCTGGAGTTGGCCTTTAAATTCAGCCGCAGTATGCAGTGGCTGAAGGTCAGCGCTCTCGTGTGCATTCTCGTAATTATATTTGCGAAACGTATTTTAAATTTCAGATGGGTGGCGCGCATCTTCCACTGGTCCGTGTATATTGTCGTGGGCGCCTACGTGGTGATTTGCTACACCACCAGCGAAGTCAGTAAGTTAGTTCTGTGTTACTAAACTGACGTAAAAAAATCGCAGTCAATTTTGCAGTCAATTCAGTGTATGTTTTACAACTCTTACTGCTCGTTCAAGCTGACGCTGTAGGCTGGTGGCATGACGAAAATGCGCTTTAATAAACATAAAAAAAAAACGAAAAAAAATTGGCCGTGTATCTGCGTGCTTTGCTGCAGATGTCGTCGAAAGATGATAGTCTTCTGCCGGCCGTACTACGCTGCGTGAGATATGGACGCCATCTGGCAGCACCATCCAGAAACATGAGCTTGTGCAGAATCCCTGGGCAAATGCCAGGTGGCAGCACCAAATCGTCGGCAGAGGCCTTTTTCGTGCATAGCGTCGCATTTTTAGTGCAGCCTAAGAAACACTAGGGTCTTTAGAATTACATATCTGTGTATTTTCTAGTAAAGGAACACACCACCTAATACTTGTGGATGTTGCGCTTCAGATATGCCTAATATTTGCTTTTTGATCGACAGTGTTCACGAGTATGAACGTAGCTACCAGTCGCCTTCAGCCTTATTACTACTAATATGTTCAGCGTATTGAAAGATTTGTATTTAGTATTCACTTTGTACAACTGACCAGTTTCTGTATTCACTAACTTACGATCTGTGCTGTTTGAATTATGATGTATGACCCCCCTCACACAATGTTCCAAATGGGAACCTGTGATGTACTTAAATAAATAAATAAATAAATAAATAAATAAATAAATAAATAAATAAATAAATAAATAAATAAATAAGATGTCTGGGTGTTAGGCAAGTGCTCAAAGTTTGACCGGGTGGCTGAATCGTGTGACAGACAGGCAAACAGACAGACCAAAATTTCTGCGTTCAAGTATACCAAGAAAGACTATCGTCTTTAAAAAAAGCTATGTGGAGTTCCTCAATAGGCAAATCGAGGATAGCAAGGCTATGTTGTGGCTTTGAGATTACTTACGAGTACATGATCGTCATTGTGCGCACTAGATATTCTACCCTTTTGTTTTCCTGCTGTTCCTCTGTAGATGCGAACCTTCCAGATACGCTGGGCGCCGCGTTGAATGACACGCTGATCAAGAGTACGTACTACGGCGTCACGAGATACTGGGTGAGCAACGTTTATGCGTGGCCTTTCGACACACACACACACACACACACACACACACACACACACACACACACACACACACACACACACACACACACACACACACACACACACACACACACACACGCACGCACACACACACACACACGCACACACACACATACACACACGCACACACACACACACACACACACACACACACACACACACACACACACACACACACACACACACGTGATGCAGTTCGCACTGCATAATGCTCCCTAACCTTCAAGGCGCCTTCCCCCCTCTTTAAAAATGTACACTCAACCGCGTGTACAACATGATGCGGGCAATTTTATACCACTAGTTCGAAGTACAAGATGATGCGCGCTTTTTTTGTGGCAATGAACATGTTGTTCTGACGAAACGATGCGTGAATTCTCGCATGAGGGAGCACGAATTGTTATTAGAAAAGATTGTCCCACTCAAGGAGGTTTAATTCTTTGTAAAATTTTAAATCTCCTTGGTCCCGCTACACCTTTCTGCGCGCTCTAAATCACGTTGGTGTGACCCTACTTTTAATAAAACGTCCATCGTCATCAAGCATGCAAGCGTGGTAGTTAGGGAAATAGTAGAATCATAAACATAAAGATTATAGGGAAGCACCAAGCACGTGTACAAGTGAACTATCTATCGTTCTTCATGAAAAGGAATTTCTCTCTTTAGACTGGCAGCGCCATTTGTATGCGAAGTGAACCTGTGTCTCGGCTTTGTGTGCATCTGTTCGTATATAATATGTCTTGTTTCCAGAATAAATATCAGTTGAGGGTCAGCGCTGTGGTATGTTATGCTTTCTTCTGTCTGTGTGATCGTTGCGCTGTACTCCAAGCACGATTGGACTTTTGTACCACATCTGCAGGACCTCTCTGACCGGGAATGGAGAGAAGGACGTCGATTCCTCCTCTCAGCTTGGCCCTGGCTTCTGCTGCACTCCGTCATTGGACGGACTATCGGTCACGTGCGGCCGTCGGTGAGTATAGATTAGAGGCGTAAAATGGGTATACCTGCAGTCGAAAACCCCCAATCGTATTAGGTGTACTTGGGGAACATAACTGTCCTCCAACAATTACCCTCATCTGGGTGGCTTCCATTCGCTTTCTGGAAAACTCGTCGCTCGCCGGCTTCCCATCAAGAATGATGTGTCACGTTGATAGTCGCATGCCGTGTTGTGACAGGGAAGTGTACAAGGTGCACGGCAATAATGCACGGAAATCATGCGAGATCAGGAGCTTCCCAAGAAACTGAAATTAAGGGGTGTGTCTGAATGTAAAAAAAAAAGGGGGGGGGGGGGCGTGGGGCGGGAGCGAGAGATTAAATTTCTTCTATTTGTTACAAATTTTCCCGAATTGAGGGGATATATTTATAGAAATAGGCAGCGGGGTGGGGGCGGGGGATTCTCTGCGCGCGATAATGATTATCGTCGTGGCAAAAAAGTACACCCCGAATACGCCTTGTCTGGCTGAGGGCGGAGTAAGCTAAATGGGTGCATTTGAGGCGTATATTTCTGTCCCACAACAGTTATCTCCATGTGGAGTTTTTTTTTTTCCTCGAAAACATTACGCTAGCCACTTCTCTATGAGGAACGTTGTGTCACGCTTTCGGGACTAGAAGATAGCTCGAGGCGATAAGGAAATTAAACACGCGAGATAGATGACGATTGTTGTTGTGGGAAACAGTCACCCCAAGCACACCTTTTTGTACGCGGCTACATAAATTGTTTCCTACTACCGAACTATATAATTCAGGCACATGCAGTCAGCAAAAGCGCAGCCTTCGAGATCTGATTTCTGTTAACCAGAGAGAACCGTGCTCGGTGCGTAGAGTTGGACACACTTAGTTTCCCCGAAGAAGGCTTAAAAATTTTCACACCCTCTAACCTATGTGTCCCAAAGGGAAATCCGTGCTTGCGTTCGCACAGAATCACTCAGAAGAGAGAATTGTTTCAGACAGAAACGTTGAGATTCGTGTCTAACTTGTGAAGATCCTGTGATGCAGGCAGTGACGGATCCAGAAGGGAACGGGAGGGGGGAAGCCGGCGTGGAAGTCCATATGTCCTGACCCTCTTCTTCATTTTTGAGTGTCGAGCCCTAAGAAGAGGACCCATATCAGAAACATCCTTATGATCCCTAGCAGAGTCAAATACACGGCCTTGCATCTCAACGCACGCACGCTGATTCCTTTGGATGTTGGGACCCCATATTCGGCTTTATGTATCAGACTTTCATAAGCTGACCCCCAGTCGCAAAAATCCTATATCCACCTTTGGATGCAGGCCTGCCCTTAACTGTCCGAAACAAGACGCTCAATGCTTATAATGGCGCGTCAGCTGCAACAGATTACACATGAGTAGAGCAAGTGACAGCCCAGCATTTAGCAACCTGATAAACGAAACGAAGAGACAGAGCTGGATGTTATACGAAAGAGGGAGAGAGGTTAACCAGAATTGAATATGTGCCTTTCGAACGTACATAAATTTTGCTTGTCGGCTGTCTCGCTGCACCCAGGAGACACGCACTTTTCCTGTTTACGACGTCACGACTATGGAGAGTCCGTTATGACATGACCAAAGAGAAGACGCTTGCGCGATGACAAATCACCGAAGTGATTCCCAGAGAAAGTTTATTCATTAAGTAAATAATCTAAATATTTCTTCATAAGTTCAATAAACTGTTTACAAACATATTTTCGTGCTAGCTTGTAGATCTACAAGGACGATAGGTTGCATCCATTTATATTGACCATTCCCCAGAAAATGTTCACCGACAAATGCAAGCGGAACTGCCTGTATATAGACAAATCCGGCAGACTATTTATTCTGTAGGCAGCGTGAGTGATCACGACATTAGACTTTATTGATTATTATCAGTATAATGTCCGCGTACACATATCTTCACATCGTTTTCTATAGAGTGCATCTAGATGTCTTCATAAGGAGTGGCAAACCAGAATGACAAGGCAGTCTATAGAAGACTATGTAAGCGATAGTTACAATTTCGTCAGGTTACGATCCTCGCACAAAGAGCCTAAGAAATTTACGCCACACGTGATGCGCAGGTGCTGCCCGGGTACCACGTGACCTACTCTCTGGTCTTCGTGTCCCTGGTGCTCGGCTGGCAGAGCGCCTGCCTGTTCATCTTCGAGCACGCAGTCTTCTTCGCACTATCCTGCATCGGCGTCCGCACGTTGTGCTACGTGGTGGGCGTACTCATGGTGGCTCACTACGATCTGTCCGGATACGACTTGTTGCACGTGAGTCAAACGGTCGCTGCTGCGTCAGGGACGACACCATTTCAGCCAACTCATGCATCTTCAGGGATAGTACGTCACTCCGAAATTTTGCCCCTGTTCTTGCAGATCGCTGCTTTTCATGCTCAGTGACTATATGGGTTTTTATTTATTCTTTAGCGCTTTGTTAATGTTTTTGTGTTACTCCATGACTACATGCTGTGTAATAATTGCCGATTTATTCGTACTCTTCGTGCATGACTGACCGTCATCTTGCTGCTTGTAATGGCTGTGGGACATCGTCAAGCTGCTCGGGGTTTTAGTACCGTACTCCTCCTCTCCAAAGGAAGTAAAGCTGATTGATTGATCAATTGATCGATCGATCAATCACTGACTGAGTCAAAAATGACTATGACGCTCCGTCTCCACACGTCCCGTTGGCCATCTCCAGGTGGTGTTCCAGGCGCACGGTCGCCATGCCTACCACATCACCACCGTCGCCTTCTACTGGTCGGTGCTTCGCGGCTGCAGCTTCTGCCTAGATGCCCTCATGCGAAGAGATGTGGACAGTGATCCTACGGCCAAGGGAGGACGCACCTGCCTGACCGAGTACCTCAAGACGCTGGCGTACGCTTTGTACTTGCCTCCGCTCTACCTCGGCCCTGTACAGAACTACTGTGACTTCGTTGCGTCGGTGAGGTATCTTCTTGTTCATTTTAAAGCTACGCACCAGTAGTTTTCTCAGAGCAATACATTTGTACACTGCTGACTTCCCAACTTATGCTTGCCTGGAAGGGCTATACGTTATTTAATTTTTTTTCACGGAGGAGCGCAGGCCGATCCTTAGTGGAAACAAAAGGAGGTTAGTTCTAGATCTTAGTATATTAAACGAATTCACGTGAATTTTCTTAAGTGGAGCATTCTGTGTAGTGAAGCAGACGCATCCTAGTACACGCGTATTATCTAATTGTATTGTAAGAAAGAACCTACAGGCTAGGTCAGCCAGCAGTAGTCAACACACCAGTCAACATATTTTCTTGCATTGCTCGTATTAAGCGGGTAAGCGGGACGAGGTTTAGGTAGCGGGCATCGGACATACACTTTCTGAGCGTATACCTCATCGTTGTATGTAATTTATTAAGAGATCTTCCCCAATTTCAACCTATGAGGTGTTATTTCAGTGCTGACTGAAGGCATCTGTAGTATTCGAAGGCGTGCACATTTTGATGCTCTGTAATATGTGCAGAGTCGAATAGCCATATAGTTCAGATGACCATTGTAGAAGTCTATAGCCCTCTTTCTCAACAAATTAAACATTGCACGAACACGCTGCAAGGACTGTTTGATACATAAGCTGTGAGCCCTCCTCTGTCGTGGCCACGCGCAGATGGAGAAGCCGAAGCCACCGCTTACAGTTCGTGAACTCGTGACGGTCGTCGCTGGCCTAGTACGTTCTGGTGCCCACTTTCTGCTCATGGACTTGTTGTGCCACTACTTCTACAGGTAAGCAACACTGCTGGAATTCGTGTTTGTTGATGTATGGTATTGGGGAAGATGACTGCACAAGGAGTACAGGGGAGCACAGAAATAGGAGTACAGAAATAAAAAAAAAATAGCCCAATGTCGTAGTCTTTGTGACACCTCACGGCTGAAGAACGGTGCAAATCCGCTAATACATTGAATGCTATACACTAGGATGTAGTGCATTATACCAGATGACGCAGGCTTTCGCTCCATGTGAAATCACGTGAGACTCTGCCCGCGTATCTCCGGGTTAGGGTATGCACGGGTATACGCAACACGTGGTTGGGTGTGCACATTTCATGTGGTGCATTTCCATTGGGTCGCATGATATTTTTGTACTTCACAAGACCTTGTAACAGAGGGACAACACTTCCTGTTCGCCTTGTGCACTATTCGATACGAAGATGGTAAGGAAAGGCACTGGACAGAGCGATACAAACAGCGTGTTGTCAGTGCGCATGCGCAGCCGACGGCCAGTCTTGTGGCTTCTCGATTATTCGAACGCTTCATAGGCTACTGTGACTTTTATATTGTCTTTGTTATATCTCCCCTCTGCAAAAAACTTGTTTTTTATTAAATGATTTGTCAACTTCTTGCTGTTGTGTACTCTAGTGCAGTGCAGATCGAACGTTTATTGGGAACATTCCCTTCGATTCCGTCTATCGCTTCGCGAAAACGTCGATTTTTATTAAGTATGCATCAGCTTGTATAGCAGTTCCACTACAGCGTTACTAAAACCAAACTTCTAATCCTAATCTGCTATTCTTAATTATTGGAGACATGTAGTACTTCGCTTCGAACCAATAATATGATATTCACAAGAGCCTGTAGAATTGTGAGATGACAAATTAGTACGCAAAGTGGATAAAAGTTCACGAAAAGGAAAAACAAATCACAATTTCTCCTAAAGGACGAAGCAGTGAATGCGATAGCAAGAAATTGTAATACGAAGCGAGGCAGGCAGCTAACTACTTTAGATACGATCTCACGTAACTCTACAAAGCGCTGGTGTAAGAGAATACGACTGCTGCTCCAGGGACACTTTTTGGCAGTCTTTTCGCGTTGAGAGCGCAGCACGCAGAAGGGTTTACGAGCCGCCCGCTGATGGCTCCCCAGATCACGCTCGCGCCAGCGATGGCGACCGTGCGAAGTCCACAGTTGCTGCTCGAGCGACCCCCCCCCCCCCCCCCCTTTCGCGTCTTTTCATGATCGTTAAAGACGGGCGGCGCGTTTCCTCGCCGCTTCGACGGCAGGCGTCCCGATCGGAGTGTTGTTATCGCATGTGCCTTCCGAGCGACGGAGATGGGCCGGGTTCGTTTAATATGTTTCAGCCATGTTCGCTCATGCTTTCACCCGCGGGTAAACGTACGATGGGTGGGAAGTTGTTATCAATTTGGTCTTCATACGGGACATCACGGCGACGGCGAAAACCCGTCGAGACTGTCCGTATAATTGCTATCGCAATAAAAAAAATAATTTAATCGTAGTACAAACTGCAGCAAAATTGCGACGTATTCCTCCCAATGAAAAATTCCTATTTTCTAGATGAGAATTTTTTTGACTGGTGTGGATTCGTCGTACACCGAGGCCATTTTTTTGTCAACTGGGAAGCTGATAAACATGAGCTCTGAGGAATCCGCTTGGATTTTCTTGCAAATTTCAGGCACGTAAAAGTGGTTGACTGTTTTTTTTTTAAGAATTACTAGATCCGTTGTTTCGATCACGCGAATGAATTCGTTCAAGCGGTGCGCTTGTCTGTCTGTCTGTCTGTCTGTCTGTCTGTCTGTCTGTCTGTCTGTCTGTCTGTCTGTCTGTCTTTTTTACGCTGACCACTTGCCGTTTACTGGTTCTGTTGTTCCGTGCAGTGCCGCCCTGATTAACGCGCCTGTCCTGGTATCAAGGCTGGACACGACGAGCCTGGTGGGATTAGGTGTCATCCTGAATATAATGTTTTACATGAAGTACCGCGTAAACTATGGCGCGGCCGTCAGTTGTGCAAGAATCGAAGGCCACACGCTTCCAGCGCCCCCGAAATGCATCGCCAGGGTGCATCTGTGTTCACATTTCTGGAGGTAGGTCACATGTCTTTCTTTCTTTCTTTCTTTCTTTCTTTCTTTCTTTCTTTCTTTCTTTCTTTCTTTCTTTCTTTCTTTCTTTCTTTCTTTCTTTCTTTCTTTCTTTCTTTCTTTCTTTTCGCTGCAGTGACGCCGCAGCTGTTAACTTCGTGTGCCCAGCTAGCACAAGACAGGGATAATTGGAGATCTTTGGGACAGGCCTTCGTCCTGTAGTGGACATAGAACAGGCTGAGAAGAGACTCAAAGGCAAGATATGTCTCACTAACTGAACAAAAATTTCAGGAGTGGCAAATGTAGGTTAGCAGTCGGGACAAGCCATGGTCAGTCATTGTCATGCTTCATGGCTGCCACCTCAAACAGCACTGGTGATAGAAAAAAGCCGACCAGGCCACACTGCATACCAGATGCCAATTTCCTACAGCACCTCAGCAATGATATAACATGTATGCATGCACATATTGCGCATTATTAGTTGCAGCTTGCCGGACCCGTTACTGCAGAGACACTCACGCACTCATGCGTTCATGCATGTTTGAGAGATTGCACACTCCAGAGCGAATAATGTAGTGTTTCTGTGTGCAGGAGAAGGGAGTTGCCTAGACTGCTACGGGTATAACTAAGTTATGAGTAACTATCCTGTGGTTGGCAGGGATCGACACACTTATTTCAGGGTATTGTGTCCGGGTGTGAGACAGCTCGCAGGCTGTTGGCTTGCATAATGTTGCACTTCGTTGTGCCCGTAGTCATGCCAACTGTCTGAGCTGAGAACGTTCCGTGTGGCCGTTCCAGGAATTCCTAATGTGTCCGTAAGGCTCGTATAGAAATAAATGGCAAGTATACGACAAATATATGGAATATGTATGGGCTTCGTATGGAAACATACGGAGTTATTGGAACATTATGAAACGGAATGTTTCACTAGGGTTAAACGACATCATATTTTCTTAGCACTTCCTCAAGGGTAAAACCTGCCCGGGCGGCGCTATTGCCGAAATAGCTTGCGAGGCCAGGACTACGCTAAGCCAACGGCACCATACACCCGTTTCCCGAGAATTCTATAAATTCGTGTACGTGGCTGTACCATACGCGGGGAAATGAATGATTTTTGCCTTTACACACCATATGAATTGCGTAGCTATTCCCTAGTTTTTTTCTGTGGTATCCTTTAACGACAATTGTTTTCTCAGATGTTTGTGTTGCCTGCTCCTTTTCAGGTATTTTGACAATGGCCTCCACCTATGGATCAAAAGGTATGGTTGCTGTTACTTCTAGCTGAAACCAGACAGCTAGATCGTAATAACGATAGAAAAATACCTAAACTCATTATCCGTATTAGCTGCTTAGCACCTGTACAATTGTTTATCCGGATACAATTTTTATATTAGAAGGGCGGACTGCGGCCAACAGACTACTTGCCTGTCATTTACCACATTTATAAGAAGCAGACTGAACGCGATATTAACCTTTATCGGATTACATTGCGAGACTACAGAAAATTCTTTATCATGTGAATTTTACAGATTTACCTTCGAGGCTCGGCACTCCCCCAGTCCCAATGCGTTCCATTATTATTTGTATATAACTTTTCAGTACGTGCCGTTGCTTTGTGATTCTTATACTGCATTAGTAAATCGCTTACATTTCTTGTAGAAGACGTACCTTCATAATTAAAATGACTATCTATGCTGTCGTTTGTCACGTGCAGCCACTACATTATTTATGAAGTTGTCAGGAGTGTGTTAAGTGGTATAGAAAACAGGTGTAGGAAGAAAGATTAGCAGCACTAGAAAGCTCATTTTTCATTAAAGCCGCGGGCTCTTGCCCGCCCATTCATCCGTCCGTCCGTCCGTCCGTCCGTCCATCCATCCATCCATCCATCCATCCATCCATCCGGCGACCAACATTTAGAGAAACATGATTGATTGGTTTCCGGGGTTTTACGTCGCAAAACCAACTGTGGTTATGAGAGACGCCGTAGTGGAGGGCTCCGGAAATTTCGACCACATGGGGTTCCTTTAATAAATGTGCACTGACATCTCACAGTACACGGGCCTCAACATTTCGCCTCCATCGAAATGCAGCCGGCGCGGCCGAGATTCGATCCCGCGACCCTCCGATCAGCAGCCGAGTACCATAGCCACTAGACCACCGTGGCGGGGTATTTAGAGGAACATCACATAACTCCAAGCGCGTTGATCGCACTCCACAATTCTGACCCCTCTTCGCCCAGAACAAGTACCTTCCAACACTGTATACCTTCTTGCGTTTATGGACATCATATTTCTTTAGCACTTCCTCAAAGGTTACCAATAATAACACAAAACGCAGTTACACTAACAGAAACGTCTTCTTACCAAAAAGCCTTAATAGCCAATTTGGAAACCGTTAAAAATTGGTCATGTCGAATGTCAGATAATTTTTCTCGTCATAGGGGCCCTTTTCTTTTGTTTGCACAACTTACTGTGTTTTGCATCGCACTAATTTTTGCTGATCATTATGCTGTTCGCTCTGTCTCTCCGTCTCCCTCCATGCCATGCAGTTCACGAAATGAACAATAAGATATCCCACAAATAACATATAACTAGACAAAAAATGCACCGTGATAAACACTTCCGCTTTGTCCACAGGTACGTGTATGTTCCCATATCAGGACCCGAAAGGAAAGCAGTGAGGCGGATTCTGGGCATCGCCGCGGCCTTCGCTTGCGTATGGGTCTGGCACTCGATGACCACAGCGGTCACCTTCTGGGCACTGCTCAGCTTCACCGGGATAGCACTCGAAGTGGTCGCGGCTCTCATCAAGAGGCTGGACTGCGCCAAAAGATTCGAGGTGCGTAAGCGAACACGGAGGAATGGGAAGTAAAGCGAAAGCTTAGTTCCGATGACAATGGAAAGAAAGTGTGTTAGTGGGTAACGAGGCCTAGAGAGGGAAAGCGATGAGTGGGTAGCGTGACAATGGTTAAACCTATGTTTAAAAAAAAATAAGGGGGCGGAATCATAGGAAATGGGCCCTGTTCACGTGGTAGGCAAGCGGTAAATTCATGTTTGGCCAGGCGTTACACTAAACCTTACCGCGTGCCCAAGCAACCTCGAGTGGTGCGGCAATCATGTGGGCCTAACCCTACCTCAAGAGGGAAAGCGCACAAGGCGTCAGAGGAGGTCGGCTTGCCGACGCTAGCCAAATCACGTGACGCCGCCTGCTAGTTTTCGCCATCCATGTTTTAGAGCAGACGAAATTCGCTTTGGAGCGCACGGTAACTGTGTCTCTGCTGAAGGCACCTCAAACAAAACGCACGCTAGCGGTAGGCGCTGAAAGAAGAGATTGGAAAGGAGAGGCCATTTCCTGAAGACAGGATGTTCCCGCACAACCGACGGCCAGGTGAGGGTACCTCTCCCTGTTAGAAAAATCAACTGGTGACCGGCAGCACTGGGGATCGAACCCAGTACCTCTTGGATTGGAGGCGGACGCTCTGGCCACTAGGCCGCCGCTACAATACCACAAGCTGAAGCCGCCTTGGCGCTCCGCCCGCGACCGGGTAAAGGGAGGGATGGGTTGAAATTCTGCAGCAAACCTGTTTTAGTGGACCCTGTGTAGTCGTTGTAGTAGTAGTAGTAGTAGTAGTAGTAGTAGTCCACAGGATATCCACTGGCTGAGCCGTTAGTTCACGTGATCCCGGTTTGACCAATGAAGTGTGAGTGCATCAAATCTAGCAGTGAATTCACTTCGCATATCAATGAACGCCTTAGATTTTCTGCCGAAGAAAGAGGGAATGGGAGAAAGAGAAACGAAAGACGGTAAATTTGTTGTTGGTGCTCGGGTTCAAACCCAGCACCAGCAGTTCGCATTCCCGATATATCCATGAACTCGCATTCCCGATCTATGAAGCTCGTGAGGAATTTTAACAGTGAACACGTATATTTGAGCTATGGTAACTTACTCTTTAATATTGACAGTGCGTGTTTATTAAATGCGAAATATTTGTCGGCGAACTTGAGCAACCTTTACCGTGTCTATCTAGGTATCTCTCTATCTAGCCGCCTTCGTCTCGGTGCTCTCCTGGTCGTCTCGTTTACTTGGCACATACCGAAATTGGGATGGTACGGTATGCATATAGGGCGAATATGAGTTATTGACGTAGACATCACTAAAATGATGCGCTCATTACGATTAAAGATGATGTGCTCACGATTAAAGATGACACGAATACGTGCCACTCATACCCGCAGGGTTCTGCCCGGCTCATGCAGGTAAGCGCACAGGTGTTGGAATCTTAACGCCGCTGCTGCTATAGGTCAACCATAATGTACGTTGAAAAATTCACCAGACCACATTTTGCGCGTGTTAAATAAGAGGCAGGCACATCGCTTATCGTATCTTATGGCTGAAACGTAGACGTAGGAAGCGGACAGATAAAGACAACCTATGAAGCGCGAGGGAGATAGGAATGGAAGATTGGACACCGAAGTGACAGGAAGCACGCCATCACTCGTCCACGGCGGCTTTTAGCACACTGCACATATCGTAAATAGCCCAGTCAGCAGTTATGATGATGGTACTTGTGGTCAATTTGCACACAGGCGTTGACACTACACGTAACGATAGTTGAATACGAAACAGTTCGGCAAATGCAAATTCACGCTGATTTGCTCCGCATGACACCGATTCCCACAGAGCGCGGGCTCTGCTGGATTTTGTCGACGTTGTTATAATGACAGTGTAAACGCGTTTTACTGAAACGGTTTACACTGTCAGCGTTTTACGGTGACTCCTGCAAAACTTCCTTAACCTTATCCAACAAGGAACTTAGGTTCATGTGCGTGCCATAAAAATAATGTCATCCTTTGATCTTCTTTTTTGTTACGTGTTCTAGCTGCTGAATGTTACGTGGGTCATGTGACCTATGACGCGTGCTCTCAGGTACTTTCGTTCAGGCCTGGTCAAGGAAATAAAATTTCTTTGTTGTGAGAAGCACCCGTGGGCCTAGTGCGTCTCTCTTTTCTGTCCCTGCGTTCAGTGCGCTCAAACATTACTGCATGCCTTTCGACATGCACCAACAAGGCCAGCTGTCTGCGCTTGAAGCGTTTACACAATATAAGGATATAATCACTGCACAGCAATCATTGTTCGTTAACTTGATGAACCTTGCCTTTACTGCAGGCCAAACACCTGACCCCGGAGAGAACAAGAATCCTCAAGGCCATCGTGGGGTCGTTCCACTACCTGCTCACTGCAACAGCCTGCATGTTCTATCTGGTCGACACGGAGATGACCGTCATGATGTTTAAGAGGATCATTCTCGGTAAGCTCACATTTCGCATTTTGCACTGTATATCTGCACAGCGCCCACGGAATGGAGCGCGTCAGTTTAGTATAACACGTACAGTCGGCAGCAAAATAACACAGATAACGCGAGCGCCTTCCAAAACTGGCGTCTGCGCCGTCTGGTAGCAAATAGTCAACTGTCGAGAGCATTACTCTGGCGCAAACCGATGCATCAGTGTGTTGTTCACTTCTTCCCTTGTGTCCGTGTCTTGCACGCCTCTTCTATTGACTATGGACCCTTACCAACTCGCTCAACTTTCTGTCCTTTTGAGCATCAGAGGAATCATGGCCTCTGAGATTTGCGCGGAATCCTCGGGCTTCGGCAGGCGCTCGCGTGGTCTGTGTTATTTTGCTGCTGGCTGTACTTTCGCTTCCACCGCCTTTAGTTTGTGTGACATAGGCTTAATGGCGTAATGTTGGCTCGTACTTTTTCATCAAGGACAACCTCACCTTTAGCGCCAACGCTGGTAGCCACACGACGTAGTTATGCCGAGCAATCACGAGTACCAGTTGTTGCAATCCAGAGTTTACATGTCGCCTTTTATTCCGCGAGAACTGTACATCACTGTGCCCATTATTCCTGAACTAGAGTGGAATATATGCTAGGCATGATGCTAGAGCCTGATCAGCAGAGTCCGATCGCACGCTGCCCTCCAGATTATGCTCCTGATGTTCACTCCCGATTTCGTTTTCCTTTGTACGTGGCCCATACCCAAACGATCCACCGGAACTGACACTGCGAAAAAAAAAAATCTGTAAGTTGGCTTTGCCGCAAGGACGTTTTCCGACCAGAAAGTTACGGGCCAGCTTCACTCTGAAGTGCGATGACTGTGCAAAGAGTTAAGCTTTGTGATTGGGCTAAGTTTGATTGATTGGTTGGGCTAACTTTTCGCGAGGTTCTTCCGCGGCATCACTAGCAACCGCAAAGAATAATCGATATTACAGTATGTACAGTGTGGGTTTTTATTTTTTAATTAGTTGTCATCCCCTTCGTAGTTGTCCGGTGGTGCGACTTGCAGGCCCGAATCGTTCTGGCGACGCCTCTGCATATACAAACGGTTGCGCTCGTTTTCACTTGCTCGTAACTACACATGTGCACATCGCCGACGTTTCACTAGTGCGATGTGGCCGGTCCGGAATCGTCTCACAGGCTCTCGAGTAGCGGTGTGGCGGCTTTAGCGCCGTGCTTCACCTTCGTCGGGAGTGACGCGCATTCTTCGATCGCCCCATCTTCACAGCATGTGTTCGACTCGTAGAAGCGGGGCATTCTGTCGCCGCGCCGGTGACGCGGAGCTTTGATTACGAGGATCAGCATGGTGACGTCACTTCCGCGTCCGCAGCCGTAGCGAGACTCCGCGCGGTAGGCATCGGCGCCGAGGCTCGGCGAAGCTGGGCAAGGCCGTGGCACCGCTATTTTGCTATAGCGTCTGATAAAAGGCCGCCGCCTTTATGCAGTATAGTGGGCTGAAGACACGAGCGCAAGAAGAAAGCTCGCGCAAGTAACGCACACTGCGCATTTTACAGAGGTGCAAGGCTCACTTATTTCATGATGATGCTAGTTTGGTGCGTACACCTTGCTGCTAACCTCCGGCTTAGACAGCTCGCTGTTAAAACTCTTCCAAAGATCGTTTCCTGCTCAAGCGCGTTCACACCTGCGCATTCGAGCAAAGGTTGCACTCGGACCAACCACAAAAGATTCTCATAAAAGTTTTCTAGGGAGTGTTCCCTCTCATAATGAGTACTGCGACGTACATACATTGTCGAGGGACGGAAGCGAAAGACAGGCACGAATGAAAATATAAAACGGCATGAAAAGTCCGTTCTACTACTTTGTAGTCGAGATTGTTTGGCTGGAAAACATATTTGCTCGTTAATACGAAGTTACGTTTCTGCGAAGTGTCATTTGCATCATCATCCACTTATTTACTCGCACTTAGTCCACATACTTGCACTGCGGGAAGAGGCTGCTTTCTTGCGCAGAAGCCGGGGTACACGCGTACTGTACTTAACTACATTTACCAACTTCGCCATTTCTACATTTCTACGCGAAACTTCCCTCTTAAAAAGGTTCAGTGGGCAGATGTTAGCAGTAAATTCCCTAAAAAATTATACATCATTCGGAGCTTCTCTTACGCTTAGATGACGTCACGGAAGACGTGCACATGACACCATCACTCATCGCTAAGTGGTGGCGTCAGAGGATAGTGTGACCGCTTGTTCACGTGACTTGATGCCACACCTTTCTACACCGGCCAGTTCCGGCTCATGAGCCATATAATGCTCCTGAATTAATAATCAATCTTCAGCGCTGTACCGTGACCCTGACGAAGTCGCTTCCGCTTGCCGAAACGTCGACTCTAGCTAAATTTCCAGTACGTCTTTTTCAGCACCACATGGCTCGATCTTACGCTGAACTCGTCTTGGTTGTCTGGACACCGGCACATGAGACACGCTTATTTATAAGGCGCTCTTTCATGCTTCTATTATTTCTTATTGTCCCCTTGCCCTAGGTCACCAATATCGCGAAACCGTGCCTGCGTCTGTGCCCATGCATCCACTGATGCTCGTGACAAAGTGCCTGACGTCATTGCATATCTCTCCTTGCAGGTTTTACGGTACTTCCGTTGCTCGCTACCATGTATTGCGGAGCATACGCATCGCAGGACGTCTTAGAATGGGAGGCCAAGTTGGCTGCTGCAAAAGTTACAGAGCCTCGAGCCGATTCAGAAGGTGCACGAATAATTGAAACCGCTGTCGAGGATGACGCAGGTGACCAGGGAGCGGCCGAAGGACTGAAGTCGAAATATGTGGACGTTCCTTGACAACATATGAAGAGATACGAGAGAGAGAGAGAGAGAGAGAGAGAGAGAGAGAGAGAAAATTTCACTGGTATTGGTGTATTAAGTTTCCGCAACGGGAAAGCACGACGAAACACACACACACACACGCACGCACGCACGCACACACGCTAATCCGCCGGAACGTAAAGTATCTGGACAGTGTCAGTGCCTGATTTGGTTAACGCCTTGACACTTAGTTATCGTTAAAAATGAGCTACATTACTTAATATGGAAGCGAGGGACATATATGATGGCAACGTA
Organism: Hyalomma asiaticum; assembly: GCA_013339685.2. Taxonomy (NCBI): domain Eukaryota; kingdom Metazoa; phylum Arthropoda; class Arachnida; order Ixodida; family Ixodidae; genus Hyalomma; species Hyalomma asiaticum. The sequence goes on from CM023487.1 coordinate 13,791,198, forward strand.
GGGATTTGGGGGAGTAGGCGTAGCTTCAGCTTAGGACAGCCCAATCACACGATGACACGAGGAAGCGCCCGTGTTGTCAGCTCATCCATGTGTCTTTGTGCGTTTGCGCTATTTTACGATTGATATGAGAAGTTTCAAGAAAGGCTACCCATGCAGCCAACTCGGCCAACATAGCAAAAAGAAGAGATTGAACTTTGTTGCGTCAAACCGACTGGGGCGTCAACGGGATGATGAAGAAATTTTGACTCTACATTTCAATTTATAATGAAGTCATTGTCGCAGTACTAAAGACCATAGAGTTCTAAAGAAGTACCCGTTTAAACTAATTTGAGGTTTTGTGTGTGTGTGTGTGTGTGTGTGTGTGTGTGTGTGTGTGTGTGTGTGTGTGTGTGTGTGTGTGTCACCTTAAGGTGCTCATAATGTGACGTGAAAGGAATCGGGACAATGGAAACCCTATAAGTATTCGTCACGTGACCCACTGCTAAAAACTGCACTGGTATCTAGGAACATGAGATATGGCAGCTGTGATGCAAGTGGCATTGGCACTGACGTGTCGTAAACGCCTCTTCACTCCCCGTTTCCCCTTTCACAGTACAGGGCAGCCAACCGCAGATCGCTTGTGGTTTATAGCTGTCTGTTTCATTTTCCTCTTTCTCTCTCACCCTCTCTACCCAGGGACATGTAGCGTATCTCGTTTTTGTATTCTGAGTTTATATATGTGGTATATCTAGAATGTGCAGTATTACGTTCTGTACGTTCGCGTTGTAATACACCACGAGTTGTGGTAGCGGTAGCTTAGGATATAAATAAATGTACAGTTATCCTGTATAGTTTCTTTTCCTTCGTGTCTCATTCCCTCTGCCCACGGAGGAGAGAAAGCTTAGCAGAGCTTAGCGTAGCTATTCGAGATGCAGGGAAAAAAAAGCGTGCCGCAAGTCATGCGCTTTCGGGAGGGCTACCGGGATTTGTTGGTCACGTCGTCGTTGCAGTCTTCTCATCAGACGGCTCGTCGGCACAGGCACCGCGTGCGCTAGTGAGATCGCTTGCGGCGCTAGCAGCGCATGCGCAATAATGCGCAAGCGAGCTGGAGCGTGACCATCCTGGCGCGGTGGCCCTCACGTCCGGCACAAAAACGTCGTCGCCCCATCACCACCACGAAGGTGGACAAACAGCGTCGCTCTTGCATGTCTATATGCAGGATACGCTGGTATATCTAGTGTGCTCTTTTCTGTGTATGCAGCGCGGACGTCCGTGTGTTTCTCTTTTCTCACTTTGTTTCTCTTTATTCCTCCCTTTCTTTCTCTATATATCTGTCTTTCTTCCACTCTATTTAGGTGGGAAGCACTTTATGTGCTCGGGCTGTCGGTATCTCCTGTCACCCGTCACGGTATAAGGCAAGCGGTCAAACTATGATAAAGAAACAAGTGTCATTGATCAAAACCGGCTCACAATAAACTAATGTTATTTAAACTACCTTAAGATACAGGAATAATCAGAATTAATTGCATTAATCAACAGAAATTTGTTAAGCTCGGTTGCGAAGATTGTGGGGCCGATACTGGAGGCAGTACAGTGAAACAGTGAATGTGTAGGATTGTCGTGTCAGAAGCGATTTTAACGACTGTTAATGAGGCCGGGCTGTCGGCGTCTAACGTCGTCGTCGCCGTAGCCACGGTAAAGTAAGCCCACTAGCAGCGACCGACGAGTTCCTGTGGGAAACACCGGTACCTCAACGCATGCTTCGCACGTCTTCAGGTTTCACGTTAGTGAAGCTGTCATATGATATCTTTCCTTCTCTCTTTGCATTTCGCGCTATGGAAATGCAGAGAGTCGAGGGCAAGAGTGGGTCCGCTTTTCCCTCTTACATGATGCTATTGGCTAACCTTAAGCCGTCCAGCCAAGCCTCTACTGCTAAAATGTGACGTAACGGCTTTTTCTATTTCCTTTAATTCTCCACGTCTATACCCCAGAGCCTGCCCAGTATACTGTACCCGCAGCTCGTTGGAAAGTCGCAAGTGTTTGCTTCTTCTATAAATGACAAGATGACAACAGCGCACAAATTCATGGCTTCGGTGGCCATGAATTTGCTTCCATGAACTTTGATGTTATATTGAGTAAGATGAGATTATATCTTAAAGCTCTATTATTGCCATGAATGGGAAGCCATCTAAGAGGGCGGCGCGCATTGCTCGGCACACTTCAAACACGGCGACTTCGTGCCTGACTGGTCTCTCATTGTCAAAATGCCGCTGAAATAAAAAGTGGATGCTGAAGCCTGACGCAGTGCATTCAATGTTCAGCTACTGCTAGCAAGGGCGGAGGAAGTGCGAAGAGCATGCATTCTGTCGTTTGACTGATTGATTTCTGGGGCCTTACGTTCCAAAACCACGATATTATTATGAAAGACGCCGTAGTGGAAGCCACCGGAAATTTCGACCACCTGGGGTTCTTTAACGTCCACTGACATAGCACAGTGCCTCAACATTTCGCCTCTGCTGAAATGCAGCCGCCGCGGCAGGAATTCGATCATCGCGACCTTCGGATCAGCAGCTGAGTACCATAGCCAGTAGACCACCGTGGCGAGGCTATAATTATTATTATATTGCGTCATAATGAGATAAGTATGTTTGAATCAAGAACAAACACGTGCACTTTTCTTAAGTAAACACAGGCGATCTCCGGCTCTCGAATAACGGCATACAGGAAACACTAAGGCTCCGGCATACCCGGTGAACAACCACTTTGTATAAGCAAGCAACGTATAGTTACTATTACAAATAGTGGTAAGCAGCTTTTCTGTATGTCTTCACTGCCCTGTTTACGTGCCTCCCGCTCGTGATAACCAGGCTTGGAAGACTTAAAGAGACCCTGCAGGACTTCTTGGTACATAGCGAGAAAACCTGCATAGCCTTAAGCCATAGCATAGACAGGAACATAGCCACTCGTGGAGGCCGTTGCGAACATGTGAACGAAACTTTATTGCGCTGCACGCACAAGGAAATTCGCAATTTAGTTTCAAACACAGCTGGAAAGCGGCCGCTCTTCTCTCAATAAATGACGTCACTCACGAAATATGTCGCTTGACCTTTTTGCCGATGTCTTTTAAGAGAGATAGGCATATTTTCATTGTTGAGTTCCAAATGAACAAATAAAGCATAGCAGATGATCTTTCCGCGGTTGTGGAAGCAACCGCTGCTCTTTCCGCCTCAACAGACTTAGTAGGTGCCCCCCGTGACGTCATTTGTTGAGAGAAGAATGGGCTCTTTCCAGCTGTGTTTGAAACCGAACAGCGGATTCGCCGGTGCGTGCAGTGTAATAATATATGGCTCACGTGTTCATAGGAGCTTCCTCGACTGATCGGCACTGTTTTCTGACTTAGTTAAAAAAATGTTTGCAGGGCCCCTTAAACCTCAGCCAAATCTTTTTGCGTATATTCGATTCAAATAGATATGAATCTATTGATTATTATTACTTTTGTTATATTATTTGACATTAGTTTGTAGACACGCAGGGACACAAAGGAAAGAAGGAAGGAGCAAGCTGACAACTGCTACCAAGTGGGGCACAACAAGAAGTTAGAACAAAAGATGAACGCAGACGAATGAAGTAAGAAAAAGTTGGAGGACGATTAGGCTTCGCTTGTAAGAGTTGAACGCGATAGCGCCCTTGGGTCTGGTTCGCATCGCCTTCTCGATCACAGCATTTTCATTAACAAACAATTAACAAATAGCGCCTTTTCCATAAAATGCTGCAATTACTTGAGTTTCCGCGTAACAGAATTACGTCTTCTCGTACGTTAAAATTATAGCCCGAACTGTCATGCGTGCAGGTTTTGGCTAAGTCTTAGCTTACAATTTTTCTGACGGATTCTACCTCGAGTTCAGTTTTCTTCACTAAAGTACTTGCTTGAGTGGTCGGCTGGTCGGGGAAACGGCGGGAGTTCGAAGTGATTATTTCCGCCGCGGACGCCTACGCCGACACCGACGCTAGATTTTCTGTGACACGCAGCTCCTTTGCGCTGCGGCGTTAAAACACACAAATTTTGCGCTGCTTACACTTGTGGCGCAAGGCTATAGCGAAGCAGTGAAGCTGATATGGACTTCGCTGGTCCGGGTCTTCGTCATCATACCCACCATCATCATCATAGTAATCACAATCATCATCATCATCTTCTTCATTATCATTATAATTTTTCTTCTTCTTCATGACGTCACGTTTGCGAGGCACGACAATGCCAGGTGTTGCAGCAGCTGTGGCGTCGCTGGTTGCCATAGCTACGGCGCGGCTGACTTTTCGTGATACGGACGCACAAATTACGGTCGGCTTAAAGAGCTTCGCTGTTAAAATGTCTGTTAACGGCATTTCAAATCAGTGTACAGTTCAGAAAGGTTAACAGGCTCCTGGTCACGTCGAGCAACACTTCCACTAGGAAATAAAGAATCTAAAGTGTGGCACACCGCAGCCCAGTCAGGCCGTATTCCTTCACTAGCAATGCACGCTGCTTGGCAAATGCAGGCTCATTGTATTGTTCCAAGTTTCATGCTGCAAAGCAGCTCCGTCATAACTCACTCGCGTCGCCCTTCTGGAGCGCGTCTGTCGCCTGTTAGGTCTTTAAGGCATTTGGCAATACGCGGCTCTATAGGAAGCACTGAATATCTTTGCGATACTTTCGCAGGCTGCTGGTATGCTCTTAGAAACACGAACGTATAGGCTTCCCATTGTACTCCTTGAGGGTTGATCCCAATGCATGAACTAGATAAGAAAATGAGGACAACGCAAAAGGGGGCGCTGCAAATTTTGCTTTAGCACACGGATAACATCTCTCATACGCGTAAGTTTATGCGACTTCAGAGCAACACTCATAGGCCCGTATTCTACCTTATCCTTATCACTTCTTTTCCTTATCACCCCTGCGACATTAAGGCGCGTTAAGGAGACCGAAATTGTGATCAGTGTGAAAGAATGTCATAAGGCTTGTTTGTCCTTTTCGGAACAGGTCCTTTTCGAAACACAATAAATAAAAATAAAATAAAAGCTAGAGTTTCCTAGATGACTCGCATAAAGAAATGAATCCAGGATAGAATAGAACCTCATGGAAAGATGGAGGCTTGAAACGACGAACGGATTATTGAAACGAAGAAGAACAGAGAATGACTATGTTTCGACAAATGGATATAACCTTACCGTGGAATCTCCAGATACATCCATACCATGTTTTCCTACCAAAGCCCTTTTCCAAGACCACACGCATCTAGTTCCGCGAAAACTATACAATGGCGTCTTCGTCTTTTTCATATTTTATTTCGTTTTTTTTTTCTATCACACGTCCCCGACATCCCATCAGTCATGCTAACACATATGGAACCACACGCGCCTCCCTTCTCCTCCTCGCTTTCTGAGGTTGCAGGAGAAAGGGTGCAAAACGTATAGAAACTGACGCTAGGGATTGTTGCCCCGACGAAGACAAGTCCTCTTGTCGAAGCGTTGGCTTCCGTGACATATTCCGTGTTCAACATCACTTTCGACGATTTGTTCACGAATGAATGAAGGAAAATAAGATGCCCCGAGATGTTCCTGCTACGTTGTTTTCCCAGAATAAAATTCAAAAACATCCATACGTCTTTCGGTATTGCCGGCGTCGTTTTCTTAAACTGCCGTTTCTTAACAGCCATACGGCAGTGCGCACACAGGGCTCGCCAAGGATGCAGAAACGTTCGCGCCATCGACCTACGCAGCCACGTTTCTTCCTTTGTGTATTTGAGACATTTTGGGCTGCTTTACGACCTTTAATTATCACGCCGACAGCTGTTCGTCAGAAGTGCCTAGATTTCTGATGACGTGCCAACAAAAAAAAATTAAATGAAAAGGAAAGAAAAGGAAAGAGCATAAGGGGACATGCATTATACTAAAGAATCTCGGCTTGAGGTGTAGAAGACAGCCGCGTGCAAACAGCTGCACACTTTCTAGGACGTGTAATCAGCGTTATTCTCAGCGTTATTGCAGCGCTCTGATCGCGCTCGAATTCTCGGAGCGTCATTGAAGATGAAATCGGTGACTCGCCGGATGCCTTGAGTGGCCCGTCTGCTTCAAAACTTTTGCGTGATGGCTGGACACTGTGGAAAGGACCCGGCACAGCAGGAACTCTCTCCAAGGCAAAGGTGATGTGACGTCACGCTTAACGAAAGCACACTTGCACTGACTGTTACGTGACTAACTATTTTTGCAAGATTAGTTAGGTACCGTGTTATGTCAGCTTATTTATTATTTTGTGCACTCAAGTTGAACAATTGCGCTATTCCTTGTAAATACTCAGCCTCTGACCTATAAGACGTGCACGTACATATACCTTGCAGCATGCCTTGCATATATATATATATATATATATATATATATATATATATATATATATATATATATATATATATATATATATAAACAACCCTCCCCCGTCATTCACTCGCTCGCTCGCTCGCGCACACACACACACACACACACACACACACACACACACACACACACACACACACACACACACACACACACACACACACACACACACACACTTGAACCGTATGGACGCCTTGGATGAAGCGCGCAGCCGCTGTATCTCACACGTGTGTCATATCCATGCCCATTCATACTGCGTCGCGATTTCTTCCCCACGTACGTATTTCACGTATTTGAATTGAGTGCGCAGTATGTCGATCAGCGCCTGTCGTATGCATGATTCCTTGCGCATTCCATTCCATTGCGCTCTCTGAGACTTTACGGTCACTGATGTAGCCAGAAAGGGTGCATATAACCTAGGAATCAATGAAATCAGGGTATTATTATACTCGAGAAACATATTTAAACTTCCAGGTGCACTACGCGCGTCCTCCACTGGCTCATATGGATTGCCTTGGCCACCTACGCAATGGGACGGTTCGCCGTCAGCGAAGTCAGTAAGTTCTGGGTTTTCTTAACTGGTGTACTTTGGGAATCACAGTCACCTTTTAGCCATATCAGGGTTCGTTTTCTTCCAAACATTGTTCGTTGAAGTTGACGCTATAGTCTGCTGAAGGACATGAAATTCAAATTCAACGTTGGCTCCCGCGACATTCCCTGTTCTAAATCGTATTTCGCGATTTGTTCATCGATTCAAGCATCCATCTTTCCCTGAGCTTCTCTCCTAGTTTGGATGAAATTCAACAGACATTCGTAAAAAAAAATATAGTTGCCAGGAATGCTAATAACCAATTTGTGGAAAGTTTGTTTACTCTGGAAGAGGAAACCGAATGACCTTATGTGCATAAGTCCCGGCACTCATTTTGACAAGCGGGCTTAGAAAGATCAAGCTAGCACCGATGTATTAAAGTCTACTTCACTTCCAAACACAATGCTGGGACATTTTTCCTGGAAAGATATAAGCCATCTTATGTACAAACTATGACGGCCCCAGAACCTTTCATTTGATTTTGTTACCCCTAGGGAAAAGACGGCTTACAGAGACAAAAATGACGATTCCCTCGAATTCGGCTTCGCCTCTAGACACATCATTGCCGCGAAGACATTCTCCTGGGGCGATATAATCCGTGTCATGTCCAAAATACTATGGTAGAATGCTTGTTTGTTAGAAGGTTTATTACCCCGAGTGGCAAAAGAAGCTTGCAAATGAGACCAATACAAAAACGATCCATTTACTGTAGAATTAACTTCTAAACACAAGTGCATTGCTGGGTACACATTTCTCCAGGATTGATATAAGCCGTCTTCTGTCCGAAATATGACAGCCTTGGAACCCTTGTTTATTATTTATTACTCCGAGTGGGAAAGAGAGCTTACAAAGACCAAGGCAATGATCAAGTTATTGTAGGATTCACTTCTAAACACAAGTGCCTTGCTGGGAAGACATTTCTTCAGGATTGATATAAGCCGTCTTATGTACGAAGTATTACGGCCTTGGAAGGCTTGTTTATTATTTTATTACCCCGAGTGGGAAAGAAAGCTTATAAAATTCCAAAGTATCAGCGATCCTCTTAAAGTTGGCTTCACTTCTAAATAAAATTGCATTGCTGGGAGACGACCTTTCAGCGTCGATATAAGCCTTGTTATGTCCAATACATTACAGCCCGCGGAGCGTTTCTTATTAGTTGAATAATTGTTTACTGTTCGCCCAGGTAGATTACATTAGAATTTTATCCAAGGCCCACGTAGGTCCTGGAAGAAAGTGGACGGCTAACGCCACACCGGGGAACTTTAGGAATCTATATTTTCGGCGCCCAGATGCCATGAAATCTCAGAGATTGGCACGCACAGCCTTGCCTTAAAAAGGTTTTTTGAAGCATCTCACCCTATCTCTGATGCATGATAACCCCGTTGTGACTGTGAAATTAAGTACTCTTATTATAGTAACCAATAATTAATGTGCTCTTTCTTGCTTCGGCTGATTCGTCAGATACGAACCTTCCGAGGACTATGAGCCACATGTTGACCGTGAGTCCGTACTACGGTGTCACAAGACAGCTGGTGAGTGGTATTTACGTGATCTAAAAAATAATAATCTGGCAGGCGACCTTAGTCCTTGACTGAGGTGTCTCACAGTTGCTCCCGCACCTCGGAGTTTGTGTGAACCGGCAGCTCACTCATAGTCCGCAACGCGGGCATGATCCACTGGCGATTTCTTTCTTTCTTTCTTTCTTTCTTTCTTTCTTTCTTTCTTTCTTTCTTTCTTTCTTTCTTTCTTTCTTTCTCTCTTCTTCGTTTCTTTCTTTCTTTCTTTCTTTCTTTCTTTCTTTCTTTCTTTCTTTCTTTCGTGCGACTCATACCGGCATAGACCTCGTTAATGCCCGCGTATCCAAAGCGGGTACGAGGCACACATGATTGTGTTTTGAACTGAAAGTGTATTAATTAAATTTAATCAGTTGCACTCAGGGTTAAATTCGTCTTCAGTATAAACGACCTGTCATCTGATATCATATCTGTCATATGCAACTCTTGGCATGTCCTTTTCGTTTTTAATTATGTTAATTATCTTCCATATAACTGACACCTGCTGGTGACGTCACGAACGTCATCACGACTTCAATACATACGTTGGTACGTTGTGACGCCATGATGACGTGACGCCACAAAAACACATGACATATTCATGTGACCGCCTGATATATGACGTCACCGCCCGGTCGCATGGCTTTTCTCACCATTAGCATTCACTTCGTGCGCCCGAGTAGGGCTTTCTCATGAATATGCCGAAACTGAGAGGATACCGCCGCTTGCAGGACCTCTCGGACCGAGAGTGGAGAGAAGGACGACAATTCCTCGTATCATCTTGGCCCTGGCTCGTTCTGCACTCCGTCATCGGTCGGATACTCGCTCACGTAGTGCCGTCGGTGAGTACACCCTTACAAAAATGAAGGAATTGGGCATACCTAGCTATATATGGCACGTGTTTGTATGTGGCCCTATTTGCCTAAATCGTGGTAGAGGCATATATGGCAATAAAAGACCTACACGAGGAATGCCATATACGACTCTGACACGTATCGGGCAAATACGGCCACATACGGACACGTGCCATATATAGCCAGATATGTGTATGTGGCCATACATGCATAGCTGTCTGTATTTGGCATGCGTCTGTATGTATAGCCGTATTCGTTCAGTACGTGCAAGAATTATACATGACATTCTTCGTGTAGGTCTTCTATTGCCGCATATGCCTCTAATCACGATTTGGACATATACGACCACTTACGGACACGTTCCATATAGAACCAGATATGCCCAATTCCTAATATCGCCATATATGGCATTTTTGTAAGGGTAGGTTTGCAAATATCGGAAACGTATGATGCCCAATACGTTGTTGCAGGTCCAGAGTAACTTCCAGCACATGCTGTCAGCGAAAATACATTTTCGATCTCTCGTTGTTAATTAAGCACACAGAGCCGTTGCTGGGGTGCAGATCTGGACGCCACCCGCACATTTTCCAAGAGGTTCATTTCTGTCTTCAAGGGACATTTCAGTGGAAGAATGAACTCGTGGATATTTCATAATTTTGACAGCGGAGCTGCTTAAGCGTGGCAACATTCCATGGGCGACCACCGAAAACTGTGGAGGCTTCGCGGGTAGGCGCCACAGAAAGCGGGCATATATGTGCCAAGCAGCTCCTAACATAACGTTTTCTAGCTCACGAGGTGTCTTCTCCTCCCAAGAGTGGTGCTTTTAACGCATTGTGAAAAAAAAAATCGTCTGATACTGGTAAAATCGTTACCTTACAGTGATGCCCACGACGGCGCATAGCTGCGGATTCATTATAAAGAAAGAAAGCTTTCGATTAGCGACATCTAGGTTAATGTCCGTATTGCGAAAATTCCGTGCACGTAATGGATGAGATTTAACGGTATAGCTCATCTAAACCAGCCAGCTTATAGCAGTTAGCGTGCCCTATAGTTTTTCACTACAGCGTAGCCAGACACTACAAGTGGCTTCAGCATTCTTCTGCAACGTGGTAAATGGCTGTAACTTTTCACTTCAGCGGTCGTATAACCAACCTAATTTCATTACGTTTGCAGCGCCACTGCCGCGAAATGCTGCACATGTGACGAATATTTGAAACAAACAAACAAACAAACAAACAAACAAACAAACAAACAAACAAACAAACAAACAAACAAACAACAAACAAACAAACAAACAAACAAACATTTTCGCGCCCCTATAAAGGCCAAATAAAATTCCTTTCTTCATATATAATATAACTACCACTTCTCGAAAGCTTCAGTAGTGCAGTTTTGCATTTTGTTTTGCATCTACATAAATTTTGCTGGTTGGTTTGCTTGTTTCCAGTGAACTCGTTTATAGCTACCGCATGACGCGTACGGAAGGCCACGAGACGTCTCTCTTTGGACATGCCAAAGAAAACGCCTTGCTTGCTACATCATTATTCGGCGAAATGGGCCCTTTAAAAGTTTTATTGCGGAGTAAATAATTTAAACACTTGTTTACAAAGGCAATATGTTATTCACAGATATATTTTCTAACCTGTTTAGACAGAGTATAAAAATCAAAGGCTCTACGCATTTTATCCAAGATTTCCTGCAATATGTTTATATGCAAATGCGCATAGGCTGTCCATGAGAAGCCTTGCAGATTATTCTATATACGGCGCAAGTGATTATGACATTACACTTCTGCCGATAATTATCAGTATAGTGTTTACACACAGGTGACACGCATGTATTCAGGCCGTTATTACAGAGTAAAGTAGAACTGTGAGTCGGCCTAGTTGGAACAGATCCATTTTTCCAAAACCTTTTTCGTCCTTGTGTGGTCTACTCTTCGTGGTCGTGTGATTGTGCGCTAAAGGTTTTGAAAAAAAAATTACAGAGTGCATCTAGATTTCTTCATTAGAAGTGACAAGACAGAAGTGTAAGACCTTCTAGAGGACCATATAAAGCATAGTCACAATTTTGTCAGTTATATGTTGGGGCTACGAATCTTGCACAACGAGCCTACGAAGCTTACGTGGCACGTGATGCGCAGGTGCTGCCCGGCTACCACGTGACCTACTCCCTGGTCTTTGTGTGCCTGAAGCTCGGCTGGCACAGTGCCGCTCTCTTCGTATTGGAGCACGCAGTTTTCTTCGCGCTATCCTGCATCGGCGTTCCCACGCTATGCTACGTGGTGGGCATACTCATGGTGGCACACTACGACCTGTTCGGATACGACTTCATGCGTGTGAGTCAAACGGTCGCTGCTGGGGAGCGCCAGCATCGCCTATACGTTATAATATATTGCTCTAATGAGCTCCTTGGCGTTCCATTACTGTTTACTGTCTCCTTGCGTTTTTATATACATCTATGGTGGTATTAATGCATGAGTCGAAATTAGTCGATTGTGAATTTTTGCATAAAATGTTCTTCGCTAATTGTGTTTAAATTCTTGTGAAGTATTCTTGTGCTAAACTGTATTTCGGAGCAAAAGCCTCCGTAAGGTTCTGTAGCCTTTTGCTTTTGCTTCGATTTCTGTAAATGTGCAGAAATAAATAAAATAAATAAAATAGAATAGACTTCTAGTATAGTACCCGTAGAGTATTCTAGGAACTATACTTCTAGTATTGCGATGCTATCCTGCAGACATTGTAAAATTCCGCCATCTTGGCAGCCCTGATTGGACCAGAGGGCAGCTACGGGCTCCACATATTGACTCAAAAATGCTGCCATTCAAGAATTTGACAAGATGGCGGAATTAGACAATGTCCAAAGTGGGACGCGGGCTCCATAACGGCTGCCATAGACGGACAGAGGCGGGAAACGCGCACGTCGCGTTCGCTTCCGGATACGGGCGGGCCAATTCTGCTTCTTTTGTCCACCAGGCTATGTATCTGGCGCTGCTCTCGCTTCTGAAAAATTCCATTGCACGGTAGCCACACAGTAACACCAAAATAATCGACCCTCAACTGAGTTATGGTAGGTTTCTGGCCTTGTTGGTGAGACATTTCAGTGTTAAGCGAAAAACAGGACTTGGTGACCGATTGTGACAGTGCCCTGACAGGTGACAGCGATGTTGATATGTCTCTCAACTCTTCTCTCTCCTTTCCCTCTTTCATTCCCCTTTCCACTTCCCCAGTACAGGGCAGCCAACCGGAGATTTCCTTTTGTTACCCTCTCTTTCCCTTTCTCTCTCTCTCTCCCCTTGCTGCTTTCGTTCGTTCGTCGGGTTGACTATAGTTTTCTTACCCTTAAGGACCTAGTTCAGCTAAAGACTAAGATTGCCCGTCTACACATTTCCTTTCGGCCACCTCCAGGTTGTGCTCGACACGCATGGTAGCCACGCCTACTACATCACCGCCGTCGCCTTCTACTGGTCGGTGCTTCGCTGCTGCAGCTTCTGCCTGGACACCATCCGGCGGACCACAGAAGACGATGGTGCCACAGCCAAGAGAGGACGTATCAACCTGGCCTACTACTTCAAGACGCTGGCGTACGCTGTGTACTTGCCTCCGCTCTACCTCGGCCCTGTACAGAATTACAGCGATTTCGCTGCTTCGGTGAGCCATCTTTCTTGCTGCTCTTACAGCTGCGTACCAGTAGTTCTACAGTAGAGCTGTCTTATTGGGCACTGTTTCGTTGCCGGCGTTGTAGTAGTGGTTCGCAGGATATTCGTTGGTTCATTGGCTGAGCCGTCAGCTCACGTGATCTCACTTTGACCAATCAGCTGTAAGCACGCGTGTTTCAAATTTAACGGCGGATTCACGTCGCATACCACATGAACGCCTTAGATTTTCTGCTGATAAAAAAGGAAAGAAAGAAAGAAAGAAGAAGAAGGAAAGAAAGGAAAAAGAAATAAGGACGGTAAGACTAGCACAGGCTTGAATGTTCAGTATTAAATTAATAAGGGGTGTGGAGGCGGGGCAGTCGGGCACATGGTGGTCTTTATTACGATCCCCAGTAAATGGTCTTCGACATTACACTATAAAATATGATGCTGTGATATGATGAATGTCTACACTCTCTTAAGACAATGTCTTTCGATCCGTAAGGTGAGCAGGCACGAAATGGTCAAGGTGAACTTGTGTCACCAGAGTTTAGATGGCTTTGATAGCAGCGTACACCTATTCAAGCGAAGCTTACATATTGTAGAGCGTCGGTGTGGTCAGAGTTCTGATCGTCACGCTGAGACTCCTAGCAAAATGGAACGAAAGAAAAACATTCGGCGGATCCCACACAATGTGTGATAATCGATATCATGCGAAGCAATCAGCGAGGAATTTGCCTATGCCGAACTGTTTGGCATTCAGCCAAGCGTTACGAGTAGAATCAACGTCTCTGTGCAAACGGAGTACAATAACCTTCACCACAACTGCTGATGCGATAGGCATACATTCGCAATCTGTAAAGCGTGCGAACTCTTATGCTGTGGCAACACGCAGATGGAGAAACCGAAGCCATCGCTTACAGTTCGCGAGATCGTGATGCTCATCGCTGGCCTTCTGCGTTCTGGTGCTCACTTTCTGCTGATGGACTTGCTGTGCCACTACATTTACTGGTAAGCAACACTGTTGAAACTCGTGCTTATCTGTATATATCATCAGCCTGTCGACGCCCACTTCAGGGCAACGGCCTCTCCCATGGATCTCCAATTATCCCTGTCCTGTGCTAACTGGGCCCAATTTATCCCCGCAAACTTCCTGATCTCATCTGCCCACCTAACTTTCTGCCACCCCCTGCCACGCTTGCCTTCTCTAGGAATCCATTCTGTTACCCTTAATGATATGTAGTCTGTAAAAGTTACCGCAAGTTGACTAGGTATACAAAAGAAAAATTCAGCTCGTTGTTAGTCTTTGTAAAGGTTGAAGGCGGAAGCCCTCTGCCAATTTAGTAATGCATAGAATTATTCGGTAAGTTATACACTAAAGGTTATGCATTACCAAATGTGCAGCAGGTCTGCGCTCCATGTAAAATCACATTGTGCCCCACATCCGCACACCCAGAGCGGCGGTATGTGCCACGATGTGATAGGGTATGTGCACTTACGTGTTGTGTGTTCTCTTAGGCTTTCGCCCTTAAAGAACACGCCACGAACACCATCTTGTACGTTCTTGTGCCCATGTTCCCCTTGCGCAATTACTTATGAAGACCGCAAGGAAAAGCGCAAGACAAACAACCTATGCGTGGATGCTTTGCATGTCCATGTAGCGTGCTGGCAGTACGCATGCTAAGCCACAGACAAATCGTGGCGCCTTCTAGGATATTCGAACATACATTCGACCCACTGTCCGGTGTCTGTTCTCTTCGATATTCTATCTCCCCTCTGTAAAAAAAAATCTCGCTTTTCATTAAGCGTACTTTCTACCACCTGTCATTTTCTGTTCTTCCAATCCGATCTCCTTCCCCTGTGTGGTGCGGTTGAGGTGTCCTCAACAGAAAGACAGTTACCGACCGCGCCGCTCTTGTTTCTTCTGCCCTGTTAACAATCGCCACTATCTCTCCTAAATGCTAGCTGTTGTAGCCGAGTATTCTGCAAGCCAATTGACTATAGTCCAAATATTCCCCTCGTAAATGAACTGTTACTATTCATTTCGACTTCGCTTCGCTATGATATTCACTAACGCCTACAGAATTGTGAGATGGAAAAGTAGTCCCGCAGTAGCCTGGTAGCTGGACTGAGGGTCGCGAAAAATAACGGTAGAAATCCAATTGGCATAAAGTGCAATAAAATTTCGGCGTATTTATCAGGATGAAAAATACGTCGAAATTTTCCGGTGCCATCCAGCCGTCAAGGTATCCCGTCTCTTCAAGTTGTCGAACGAGAAGTTTATCCACTGGGAAGTATTCACCTTGCACGCAGACCAGTTTTTTTTTTTTAGAACTGAGAATCTTCCTACCTGAAAAATCCGTACAGACTTCTTCGCTACGCAAGGCTGTGCGACAGTTCTTGAAATATTGCTAGATGCGCTGCCTGGATCAAGGAAATTGGTTCGTTTAAGTGCTGCGTCTTTTCTTTTTTTACCTCGGACGACCCGCAATTTACTCGTTTTATTGTACCGCGCAGCGCCGCGTTGATTAAAGAGCCTTACCTGGTCTCAGAGCTGGACACGACAAGCCTGGTGGGATTAGGCGCCATACTGAATATAATGTTCTACATGAAGTACCGAGTGCAGTATGGCGTGGCCGGCGGTTGTGCAAGGATCGAAGGCCACACCCTTCCAGCGCCTCCAAAATGCGTCGCCAGGGGGCATCTGTGTTCACATTTCTGGAGGTAGGTCCTGGCTTTCTCTCTTTTTTTATTTTAATGTGACACCATGGGAAGGTAGGCTTCTTTCTTTCTTTCTTTCTTTCTTTCTTTCTTTCTTTCTTTCTTTCTTTCTTTCTTTCTTTCTTTCTTTCTTTCTTTCTTTCTTTCTTTCTTTCTTTCTTTCTTTCTTTCTTTCTTTCTTTCTTTCTTGAACGTACTGAGCATTAATTATTATTTGAGCACGTGTACTGGACTCGTTATTGAAGAGCACAAACGTTTGAGACACTCCAGAATGAGGTACCAGAACACATGGTCCACGGCGGCTATTCTCTCGTCTCATAATGTACATTTGGGTGGAGAGCGCTGCTCTGACTAGTTCGTCTCCAGGACTAACTACGGGACATCGAGTAAGCCCGGGAAGGTACCGGGAGAAAGGGTCACTCCTCTACCCTCGGTGCTGCCTGGACTCGAACCGTCAATTTGCCAGATATATGTAATAAAATTATTTCAGTCACTCCTGTATGTAGACCCTTCAGACACCAAAGTGAATAATGTAGTCTCGCTGTGTGGATACCGGACATGCCGAAAAAGGGAATTGCTTCAAGTGCTATGGAGGCGCGCCAGCTAAGAGAAACTGTTCCATGAATGGTAGATATCGGAATGCTTATTCCAGCGCATTGTCTTCGCTGGTGGATGGCTTGACGTCACGGCGTCTTCTGTTGGAAGGCTCGTAGGCTGTCGGCTAGAGTGCTGTTGCACCTCGTTGTGCGCATCGATTTGTTATCTCTCCGCACAGAGCTTTTAAAAGATGCCAGACTTGCTGAACACTTGCTGAAAGGAGGTGCCCAACGCACCTTGGTGGGAAGGAAGGAAGGGGAAAACAGAAAGGCAGGGAGGTTAACCAGAAAGGCGTCCGGTTGGCTACCCTACACTGGGGGAATGGGAAGGGGGAATAGAAAGATGGGAGAGAGAGAAAGAAGGGGATAATGAAAAAGACGTTGTAGGACAAGTCCAATTGTCAAAGGCGTTCGTGCAAACCAGTCATCTTCAAAAAGCGCAAAAGTGCTTCTTTTCTTTTTTACCTCGGATGACCTTCAATTTACTCGTTTTATTGTACCGCTCATTGTAAACGCGCCTTGGTAGCTATGGAAAGAGCTTGTGAGGTCGGAATCACAAGCTAACAGCATCATCCACCTCCTCCTCTGAGATGTGTAAACATTTGTTCGGATAGGTATAACAGGGCGTTTAAAAGAGGCTAAGAAGAATAACCAAAACCAGGTCAGGCGATTGCAGGTTCAGATCCTGTCGAGGACGGCAGTTTGTTGCATCTTGTTTTGATAATTTCCTTTAGAACTCCGTTATCAGTAGTTTCGCAACTGTATAGTTGAATTTTAGAAGATAGGATTAAGATCGAAAGTTAACCTTTGTTACGTCGTGTCAGGTGCCCCACTCGATACATGACGCTATGGGAAGCACACTCGGCGTGCCACACTCATGGTGGCCTATCGCGGCAAATTTAGTGCGCTGGCATTGAGACATTGTAATAATTGGCTAGGGGCTCCGATGATTTTTCTGTGTTTTCTTTTGACGGTAAGTTTGTTCTTATCTTGGTTTTGCTCCTTCTTTTTCAGGTATTTCGACCACGGTCTCCACCTGTGGATTAAAAAGTACGTTTACTTTTTCTTCTAGCTGAAACCGCGTAGCTAGATCATAATGACGCTAGGACGACACCCTACTGGCTAAAATGATTATCCCTGATAGCTGTTCTGCCCATACAAAATATCTTTTTTTATAGATATATTGCAGGCCAATCGTGACCCTTTGCCTTTATCCGAATACTACCTTTACCCTTTAAGGAGGACCTTTACCCTTCAATGACGGACTTTGGGCACCAGATACTTGCCTGTCACTATTTGTAAAAAGTAGAGTGATCGCGAATACATACATACATACATACATACATACATACATACATACATACATACATACATACATACATACATACATACATACATACATACATACATACATACATATACATTCGTCCATCCGCCAGCCCGCCCGCCCGCTTTTCTGTCCATATCGACCAGGAGCTTTACCCAACCTAACCAACTTAGTCCGTCTGATATTGCACTCAAAATAACAAAAATTAGAGTATTTAGGGCAGACATATTTCGAGTCCAAACTGCTTTAGTATAGAACACGTACTTGTTGATTCCATCTGTTTGGAAGGGGTCACGATTTGTCGCGGCCCACATTTATGAGGAAAGCGTAATTCCAAGCCCATTGATCACACTCCACAATTATGACCAACAGTCTCCTTGAACAGATTCCAAGACTGTACCGTCTTGCGTTGTCAGTTAACGAATGTAATTCGTTAGCGGCGAACACGATCACATTAACGCGAACATCTACGTGCTAAAAATCATTAATAGCCCATCGGAAAACCATCAAAAATTTCTAAAAGGAATGCTACACCATTTGTCTGGCCTAAGGTGCAGTTTTATTTGACGTTTGTATAGCTTATTGTGTTACGCATTGTACTAATTTTTACTGACAATTATGTTGTTTGCTCTCTACCCCTCTCTCTCCTGTCGCTTATATGTAATTTGGGATCAGGCCAGTAAAGTATAGAAGATATAAAATAAACAAAATACTTGGTTAAAATATCCCCCTTCCTCAACAGGTACGTGTACCTTCCCATAGCGGGACCCGAAAGAAAGCTACAGTGGCGGGTCCTGGGCATTGCTGCGGCCTTCGCGTGTGTCTGGGTCTGGCACTCGATGACCACAGCGGTCACCTTCTGGGCGTCGCTCAGCTTCACCGGGATAGCACTCGAGGTGGTCATGGCCCGCATCAAGAGGCTGGACTGTGCCAAGAACTTTGAGGTGCGTACAGCAGGATAAGCATCCAGTTTTAATGATGTCACTTCCGTAACGGAAGTATAAACGCCGGTCAACTCTTCGTGGAGTTAAGCAAAACACTTTCATGTTAAAACATACACAGGAAGTGTAGTCACAGTTTTTAACTTTTGGGTCAACTGCTCCAAGACGGAACAAGGCGGGCGACAAACGCGAGCGCGGACTATCAAAATTCCTGGCCTGAAGCAGCAATGTCATGTAGAACGTCCCTCGGTCGAGGGCGGAGCATGCCGCCTTCACTGTGCGGCATGGTGGAGTGGATTCTACGGGTATACGTCATAGCTCACCGTGAAGCCAATTACTACTTCACTCCCTCCTCCTATACAACTTACACAATATGAGGGAATGATCGCCTCGTGTTATTTGTCACAGCGGAGCTGTTTAAGCCAAACGTTAGTCCGTAATCTGCGAACAGAAAAGTCTTGCGCTCATGTCCACAGCCTAATACTACATGAAGGCGGATGCGTTTCCCAGCTTAGCAAGTATAATACAGCGAGGGGTGGGAAAGGGGAGTGATAGTGAGGAGGAAAGAAGGGCGTGAAGGCACGTACAGTACAATATTGCAATGGGTGGGAGAAGGGGTGAGGAGGAATAACGTGACATTGAGGATGAAGGAAAGGAGCAGGGGAGGGTACAAGGCCTAGCATAGTCTTGTACAGGACATAGTGTAGCAAGGAGTGGGAGAAGGAAGTGAAGGTGAGGAGGAAAAATAGGACGAGGGTAGCGCCGCCAGCTGCGCTGTATCCTCAGTCCTCGCACCACTAGTGCGTAGCTGCCTGAATTTTTTTTATGCAAGTGGTAAACCTTGCATGCAATACTTGCAGGCCAAGTACCTGACGCCAGAGAGAACGAGAATCGTGAAGGCCATACTGGGGTCTCCTCACTACCTGCTGACCATAACGGCGTGCATGTTCTATCTGGTTGACATGCAGATCACAACTATGTTCTTCAAGAGGGTCATTCTCGGTAAGCTCCCATAATCGAACGTGCCAATTAGGGCTAGGTAACGCACAAACGTACAGTCGGCGCCAAAATAATGCGGACCAGGTGAGCACCTGCCAAAAATGCCGTCTGCGCCATGTGGTGGTGAATCGTGTGCTTTCAGTAGCGTTGCTCTGGCGATGACCGATGCGCCAGAGGAATGCTCCGGCCACCTGAGGGCACAGACAGCAGTTTCGACAAGCGCTCGTGTGGTCCGTATTATCTTTCTTCCGACTTACTTTCGCTTCCATCGCCTTCAGTTTCTGTTACATTGGCGTAATATTCGCTCGTAGGCTTGCGTGAAAACCCACATCACCTTTAGATGCCAGATTATCAGCGACATGACGTAATTACGCTGAGCAAGTACACTTACCATTTGTTGCAATCTAACGTTTACATGTCGCGATTCATTCCCCGAGCACTGGACATTGAAGTGCACATTAATCCAGCACTGAACTGGACTATACGTAAGGCATGCTGCTAGAGTCCGATAAGCCGAGCCTGGTCGCAGCTGTCCTGTCAGTGTTCATTCTCCATTTCGCTTTCCTTTGTAAGTGGCCCATACCAAAACGACACGTTAGCAATGCCTAACCATCGTCGCAGACATCATCATTCTACTTACTCGCACTGCAGCAAGAAGAGTAGTCGCGCAGAAGTCCAGTTACGCTCACCCCACCACTTGGATACATTTCTTAGCTTTATAATTTACGTACTTCATACAAACAAATAAATAAAAACATGTAACATACCCCGCGTTTGCATCTTTTCCCATTGTCTGTCGGTTTACCCTGAGGCGTGCACCATGCATTACGATGCGTCATCATTCCTAGTACACTTACGTCGCAAAAGATGGCAAATCAAATGGAGAAGGCGTGGCATACCTAAATGAATGTGCAGCTCATCACACCCGAGCCTTCTAACCTGTGAAACAAAAAAAAAAAAAAAGCGAGTAACAATGCAAAGGTTGGCGTAGGCACCTTCCGCGCTGGAATGCGATTCCAAGCTAAGCAGGCCGCAGGCTGTCACGCTTGGACTCCTGCGAACTAACTCCCACACAAATCCAGAGTCCCTGAACAGAATATACGCTGATATTTACCTGAATTATTTTTACATGACCTATGTCGAGCCTTACTTGTCTCACATGCTCTGGGAATGCCGGTACTTGGACCTAAAGTTCGCCACGGAACAATGGGACGTGCTCCTGGGAAATCCAGTCATTGAAAACTCACTCACTCACTCACTCACTCACTCACTCACTCACTCACTCACTCACTCACTCACTCACTCACTCACTCACTCACTCACTCACTCACTCACTCACTCACTCACTCACTCACTCACTCACTCACTCACTCACTCACTCACTCACTCACATTCGTAGGTCTCCCTGGTCGCCGGACCTTTTCGACTCAGGAGCCGCACATAATGCTTTCGCCTTAAAAACGTATGCTCTGCGTTGCACAGAGCCGCGTACGTTACATGTGACGCATTCACTTACAGTACGCTATATCCTGTTGTTTCTTTTCCTTAAATCACCAACATGACGTAACTGTGTCTGCGTGAGTGTGCCTGTCCACTACCGCTCGTGGTAAAGTGCTTACGTCATTATATTTCTCTCGTCGCAGGATTTCCAACGCCCATACTCCCGGTGCTCGTTTCCCTGTACTTCGGAGCGTACGCATCGCAAGACATCATGGAACGGGAGGCCGAGTCTGCTGCTGCTAAAGTTAAAGAGCCGCGAGTCTTTCCGGATGGTATCACTGCCGCAGAAAAGGCTGGAGATCACGCAGCAGGCAATGGACTGAAGTCACAATATGTGCACGCTCTTTGAACACCAGTTAAGGAGAGACAAGAGAGGGAAAACTGTTTCACTACTATTTTTCTATTAGTATTTGTATATTAGTTTTCAGCAAGGGCCACGTCGTGCTGTAGCGGTTATGGCGCTTGGCTGCGGATCCAAAGGGTGGGTTCGAACCCGGTCGCGGCGGTCGCATTTTCGATGGAGGCAGAAATGCTAGAGGCCCATGTACTGTTCGATGTCAGTGCCCGTCAAGAACCCCGGGTGGTCAAAATTTCCGTAGCCTTCCACTGCTGTTTTTCTGTCCTTTCTACACTTCTCTGCTTTTCCTATACTCCTTAGTATGCTGAGCCGTGCTCCTGAAGGTGCTGCAGGAAATAGCGGCCTTGCTGTAACGGACAATTATTACTATTTCTTCCACAAAGGCAAGACTGTCGCCTGGAGGAGGAGACGCTGGATAAGCCAGGAAATGCACGGAAAAGGAATACAGGCAGCGCCGTGCACCTAACGGATTCACATAGTTCATATTGCGACAGAAGCTTCATTATTATAAATTGAAACGAAGGTGAGAAATTCGTCTTAAAGGGCACAGAAGAAAGAAACGCGAGACGATGACTCGGGCAGTAACTTTCAATCGTGTCACCGTCTTTCTTTAACGTTAAGCACGTCGTACAGCAAGTATCAACCAGACCAAATTGAACTCTTTCTGAAGCAAGTTCACCGACTTTTTTTCGAGGTATACTACCCTTGCTGCAGCCGCATGCGATGATTTGACGAAATGGACTTGCCATGCCGAGGTTCTGCGCGGCCTTCGCAAATTTCGTAAATATTATAATCCCGTCAATATTATAAGAAACTTAAGCAGGTCATTGTTTTTAAGAGGAAGATGGAGAGAAAGGAAATGGAATCCTAGAAGAGCAAGAGTGCCATGGTCGATGCACTTTCGAGGTAGCGGCTACGTACTATAATAACCGTCTATAATACAGTCGGTAGGCTCCTGCGTGATGGCTACAGTAATGAACCGCAACGCCTTCCATTTTTTTTTTCTATTCGCATACAGGGATTTCGTACGCCAGCAGGGCAGCGCAGCAAACGCCAGCTGGTGTTTTCAAAGAGATGGTGCTGCCGGCCGGCCGGCCGGCCGGTCCTCGCCGCTCCGATCTCCAAGCCTTCCTTCGGCCGGTCAATTTGCTCGACGCTGTATTAACGACTACAGTGTGATTTTCCCGTAATGCACTTCTACCACTTCTACGTGATTAAATTTGCGTTTAGAGCACACCACTCCCACAAAATCAGCGTCCAGTATGCCAAACCATTCGCGAAAACAATAACAGCGACACCGGTGTCTGAGCTAAGTGAATCGCTTCGGTTCTGTAGGGAGTTGGAACTAGTTGCACATAATAGCGCACAACATAAAAAAATGAAGTGTTGATCATGTAACAAAAGTAGGCGTCGCTTGCTCGTTCGGACGCTCGATTGCATGCATCCTGAATTGCTATATATGCAGCACGTTCCAACACATGACACTGCACGTCGGACCGCTGATCGCGATCTGTGTATCGCAACCGTGACATAGTTGATCATGATGATAACCTGTCGTCTGCGCTGTCTGAATAAAATTGACATACTATAACGTTTAGCTGACAGCATATACGTTGTTGTCCGAGAGACCTCATCGTAATTGCATAGTTTATGTTTTGGGTTTAATGACAGCGATACCCTAATATTTAACGAGAAAAGAAACAAACAAAACGCGCAACGGCGGTACACGAAGCGCAGTGACCTCCTTCGAGATCCTCACGATGACGTCACAAACTCCTAAACCAATCACAGGCAGCGACGAGGTTTGCGCTGCCGCCCACGAAGCCCGCCGCGCATTTGGGCCAAAATAGGGTCGTTTGCTCCAGTTTTATGCCAATTTTCGACCTGCCTCTTGAGTTCACAGCACGAAAAATGAAAACTCAGAACATGGAGTTGATGTTGGGGCAGCGAGAACTTCCAAGTGACTCTTCCACCCGCGTAGAGAGAGAGAAATAGAAAAGCTGTGCGGAAGGCAGAGAGGTTAACCAGACAAAAATTTCCAGTTTGCTACTCTGCACTGGGGAAGGCGTAAGGGGAGACAGAGAGAAAATTAAGAAGAGAGACAAATAGAGAGAGAGAGAGAGAGAGAGAGAGAGAGAGAGAGAGAGAGAGAGAGAGAGAGAGAGAGAGAGAGGAGAGAGGAGAGCTAAGTACGCACAACCAAACACGGCAGTATCACAGTTGTTTTATTCAAAGGTCTACAGGCGTAGCCACACTTGTAGTCTATCTCTTTTAACAGCCAAGCTGTTTAAGGCAGCCGTAAAAAGGTTGCCCATATCACGAAAAGCCAGCCACGCCGTAGTCTAGCAACCAGCGACGCCGCAGCTGCTAGAACACCTGACGCAACATCGGGACTTCATGACAAGCCGCGCATGCGCAGTAGCAACACAACGCAGCTCCTATCGCCAAACCACACCCAGCGTCATAGCTGGTGTGACGTCACGCTACTTGCACCGCCTCGTGCCAAACAAGGCGTCGCGTCACACGTTGCCAAACACGCAAGCTGCGTGCCTGGTGGTGGCGTACATGTGTTTCCCGAAGCCTCGGACCACGACGAACTGCTGGTGTGCCGAGGACAAACCCGGACCAGCCAAGTGCCCATCAGCTTCGCTGCTTCACTAGCCTTGCGCCACTATAGTGCAAGCTTCACTAATTTTTTGCAAGGGTGCAGCCAGAACTTTCTTCTAGGTGGGACCGGTATTCGGACCTCCGTTTGTGTGTTTTCGTACATGTGTTTATATGTGTGCGAGTATTTGCATTCATCCTTGTATTCGGTGCTTGTGCATGTGTTATCTCTGAAGCGTACTGCTCCGCGTTGCGTGCGTTCATGTTTAACAATATTGTTGAGAGCTGTTATGATCTCCATAGACCTGCATTGTACAGAATATAAATAAATACACAGTGATCTTGCAGCTTTCACGTTCTCTTTCTCTGCTCGTGTCTCCCTGTACTCTGTTTTTTGTTCCCTTTTCCCTGTTATCGAAGGGTAGCATACCTGTCTAAGCACTGCATGACTAATCTCTATGGCTTTTCATTCATAGCTCCTCCACATCCTCTATATTTGACTTTTTGTTTACTTATTTAGACTCATATACAGCGCCAGCTCGCCTGTATACACAAAAAGATTCAACGCGAAAGGCAAAGCGTCTTTAGTGTCCCGACAGCGCACTTCACCCCTCCAAGATGGCGGCACCACCTTTTCCAGCACGGCAAGAGCGAAGGCCTTGGGAGGAAACCATAGGCTCATTTGTGCCGATTCTACGAAATGTTTCTTTTTTTTTTTGTGCTACAATGAGTAGGGCGCCCGGCACCTATCGTCGCTGACCGAAGGGCTGTGGGCTCGGTTTAGCTACCACGTAAGCTACCACGGCAGGTAGATGATCTTCAGCGATTTGGCCGTTGCATTTTACAGCGTCAAAACCATGTGACATGCAAATCGCAGGTCCCGCCACGTGTGCTGTAGATAAGCACGCAACAGAACCCAAGCACGGTTTCCATTGTTACGCCTTCTAGCAATGACCTCAACGAACAATTCCCCAACATGTTCGCCAACACATATGCATAGACTTGGTTTTGAAAGGAGCATGGCCGGTCTACCACATATACCCCTTTGTTAGTATTCGATGCGCAGTGGTTCCACAATGCGAGGCGTATGGGCGGAGCTCGAATCATTTGCCGATGCATGGCCGAAGTAACGGTCATTTGTCGCGAGCAAAGGGGCAGATAGACGCGGCCGGCATTTACGATGATACTCGATATGATTGGAATGAGCACTGATACACTAGAAAAACGCTTACAGTTATAGAAGACTCACCTTGATGCCGACTGCAAGCCTTGAGAAAGCCGCTTGTAAGCCTCGTAGCCGCGTACCCGATGACTGTTCTGCTGTGTTCGGCGCTGAACCAGCTGAAGCTACAGCCCTACAGCGGCTTTGCGTTCACACACTACATGGATCAACTGAATGAACACGTGACACGGGAAGAGCGCGTTATCTCACCATTCATCTCTCTATCTCTCTCTCCAATGCAAGCTTCAGTGCGACGCAAAATTCGGACTCGTTTTTTTTTTTATGTTTCGTTGTTATTCGCTGCCTCGAGCACACGACCCTTGCGATAACACAGAATACGCATGCTACCAGAAGGTCCTGTCGTGTGCGTGATCGTCAGCTTGTCTACACGCCCACTGCAGGGCAAAGGCATCTCCCATAAGCGTCCAATTATCCCTGTCCTGTGCTAACCGCGACTACCTTATCCACATTAACTTGTTAAAAACGGTCGTCTGCATAAGGATTGCCTAAATGCTTTTGACTTCCAACACGAATGATAATAATAGGCGGGCTTTTACGTGCCAAAACCTGCTACGATTATGAAGCATGCCCCGTACTGGAGGGCTTCCGAGTAATTGTGACCACCTGGGGTATATTAATGCGCACCTAAATGTAACTATACGGGTGCGTGCTTTCTGCATTTCGCCCCCGTCAAAATCCGGCCACCGGGATTCGATTCCGCGACCTAGGCTATAGCAAGCCAGCACCCTAGCGGCTAAGCTACTACGGCGGGTAACTTCTAACACGAGGAGGAAACGTACGCGCCCGTTTTTCAGCTTTGTCGCAAATGTTCCCATGACGAACACGAGAAATCTGATTGATTGATCGATTGATTTCTGCGGTTTAACGTCCCAAAACCACGATACGATTGGGAGAGACGCCGTAGTGGGGGGCTTCGAAAATTTTGACCACCTGGGGTTCTTTAATGTGCGCTGAAATCGCACAGTACACGGGCCTCAACATTCCGCCTCCATAGAAGTGTAGCCGCCGCGGCCGGGATACGATCCCGCGACCGTCATCACCATAGCCACTAGACCACTGTGGCGGTCAATGAGAGCTCTTCAACGCTTCCTTGGAACGTTTTGCGTGTGTGTGTCCCACTTTCTTGTGTAGCCCGGACATTCGCTGACTCTGTTACAGAAAGAACTTTGGCATGGTGCTTACTCGGCGACCGTAAGAATTTACCTTCTTAAAATTTTAATCTGTATGATAATAATAAACTGAAGATGAATAGATGCCTCACACGAAACGCGGTGATAACTGCTTCTTTTATTTTTATATCGCTAAATTAAAGTTAGTAAATGAACTTAGCAGCCTTAGTTGGTTTTTAATGACACCTTTGGTAACTTCGATGAACTGATGGCGTTGACCGATTCTCCCTGCGACCGCGGCAGAGAGCTGATTGGTGCACTGTTGAGCGCGCGTCACGATGCTTTCTCCTTGTCCTTGGACGAATCTTCCCATTCCATAACGTCCAGCGACGTTTGAGAACCGAAGTACAGACACACCAGCACAGGCACCATGGGAAGGGGGAAGCCTGCGTGAGAGACAGACAGACGGGGCGATAAACTTAAATGAAGAAACTAAAGTGTTTAGACCTTCACTCGCTGGGAATGCAATAATGATAATTTCTGGGGTACTACGTGCGAAAGCCACGATATGATTGTGAGATACACTGTAGCGGATGGCTCTGAAAATTTAGGCCACCTGGAGTTCTGTAAAGTGCACTGACATCATCCAGTACACGGGCCTATAGTATTTTCGCCTCAGTCGAGGATGCGACCACCGGGACCGGGATTGCTCCTGCGTCCTACGGTTCCACAGTAAAGCACCATTATACCGCGGCACTACATCGGCACGCACGCTGAGAAATTCGACAAACGTAATATCTTGATTATTCTCATGCGAAATGTATATGCTGAGATTCAGAAAAAGGAAGCTGCGTAGACCTCTAGAAAAACTCCGGTGCGAGTTAGCTGGTTCACGATGTTGAGCGAAATTTGACCAGCGTGGGAAAATAGACGACCGAAATCCAAACTAGAAGAGAAGCTCAGGGGAAGATGGAGGTTTGAACCGATGAACAGATCGCTAAAAACGAATGAGAACAGGGAATGTCGCAGGAGCTAACGTTTCAACAAGCGGACTTGTCTTCGTCAAGACGGCGACTACCTTCTCCAGCGTTCGTTTATGTGCGCCATTGCACGCTCTCGCCCGTGCACAGAAGGACGGGAAAGAGCGTGCAATGGCGTGCAGTAAAAGTACAGTAAAATGTAATCGATTAGAAGTAATTCATTACTTGTAACGCGCTGTGGAAAGTATTGCTAAAAACTCACCGAGGATGACCTTCTTGAAGAATATCGTGGCTATCTCCATGTTGGTGAGATAGAACAGACACGAGAATATGGTGAGCAGGTAGTGTGGCGACCCCAGGACCGCCTTGACGAATCTCAGCCGTCCGCTGTCCAGGTACTTGGACTGCATAGAGCATTCACTTTTGCAGCACTGAACACTCAAGAAGCCTGCTTTCTTTTGGAGAAATGGAGTTCGTAACGGTAAACTTCAGAATGCATTTCAAGCGCCGGACTACTAAAAGATATTAATTAATTAATTAATTAATTTAGTTAAGACACCTTACAGGTCCTACAAGTGGGTATTGGGTAAGGGGGCATACAGCAAACAAATACAAAAGCTTAGATTAGGCAAACGTCGGTTATCAATGACAAGGACGCATCGTTAACAATCATACAACCTAATTAACGATACAAGTACTACAGGCTAAGAAGTTACACAAATAATACAAGAAGATAATACACATTCGCAGGCAGTACAAAACATTAGGAAAACGAAATAACACTTATACAGTGAATGTCTATATAGTCAGTTGAACACTCAAAATGATCCTCAACAAAAAACATGAGAACAAAAATCAAGGTAAATAGTCGTTAGCTTGGAGAATGGGAGTGCAGGTGATTATGGAACTAACCTTTATTCCATTCGTATGCCATGTCACTGGGAAGGTCGTTCCACAAGTAGATAGCACGTGGAAGGGCAGATGAGTCGAAGGCGTCAGTTTTGCCGTATACCGTTCATTACGAATTTCCGTTCAGTTTTGCGTTCATTACGCATTTCCTCAACCTTTTCCTGCCTAATCAATGCGCAACATTGTGCGCGGTGACAGCATGCACAGACGAGCAGCAATACATATTGGTAGTGTGGTGAAGCAGAGTAAAACAGAAACGAAAAAGAGGTATAGAAACGGCAGGCCAATGCATTCGAGCCCCAGTGGTGACAAAGAAAACTCACGCACACATGTTTATACAATGCTTCAAAACCATGCTCGTCATCAATCAAATGCACAACAGCCAAATGTTAGTACTGACGTCATATGTACGTACGCCCTGACGAAGGCCGGACCTCGGCTGCAACGTAGGCAATAAACACGACTAGGAATCGAGTGCGACCTCTTGGTCTATAGACGCACGCCTACGGCGACTCGGCGGCTCTAGTTACAGCGATAGCGGAGCCGCGGCTTAGACGCGGCTCTATAGTTACAGCGCAAGCGGTGACGCGGCTCTTCCTCTAGCGTAAGCAGAGAAGTGCGTACCCGTAGCGTTTGAAGCTGGGAACTCCCCAGAATCTCGAGCTGCCTTCCACCACAAATGCCTTGCTCTTACCGCGTCATTGTCGTGGGTCGCTGACCGCGTTTATGCGGTGTAGCAGTGCGTAGATCGAACAGCCGGATGAAAGCTTCGGCGAAAGGCTAGTCGCGCTGAACGAAAAGCGCGCTTGCACGCGTATCCACGCCCCACAAGCAAGAACAACGTGAAGCTGCACGTTAGGCACGCTTCAGATCAGCCGCACATGATCGCTGATTGATTTCATTGATTTCTGGGGTTTAACGTCTCAAAACCACGATATGACTATGAGAGATGCCGTAGTAGTGGAAGACTCCGAAAATTTTGACCACCTGGGGTTCTTTAACGTGAACCGACATCGCACAGTACACGGGCCTCAGCATTTTGGCTTCCATCTTCGGACAGGATCGCGCAGTTCGGTGGAACAAAGCGGAAGCACATCGCCTCTAAAGGTGCTAGTCTTGCTAATAATCTGTCCGTTGCTATGGCACTCGTCGCTTCACCCTTCCGCCGAAACTGCGACTTTTCTTATATATAAAAAGGCGACTATATCAGCGGGTTATTCAGTCTAATTATAAGGAAGGAAGGAAGGAAGGAAGGAAGGGGAAAACAGAAAGGCAGGGAGGTTAACCAGAAGCGAGTCCGGTTGGCTACCCTACACTGGGGGAGTGGGAAGGGGATAGAAAGATGGGAGAGAGAGAAGGAAGGGGAATAATGAAAAAGACGTTGTAGGACAAGTCCAACTGTCAAAGGCGTTCGCGCAGACCAGTCATCTTCAAAAACCGCAAAAGTGCTTTTAGTGCCTTGTAGTCTAATTATAACAGCCGCCAAAGCTTTAGGCGCCAAAACCGCGATATGATTGTGAGGTACACCGTAGTGGAGGGCTCCGGAAATTTCCGACCACCTGGAGGATTCAGCCTACAGAACAGTGCGATTCCGTAACGTTGACGTCAGCGCTAGGCTACGATACCTCGATATTCCTGGCGAAGCCCAGTTTCCTGATTTGCGAAACCCCCACTTCGAGTGCGATGCCGAGGAAGTTTAGCGAGGTCCAGAAGGTGACGGCGACCGTCATGTCGTGCCAGAGCCAGACGAACGAGAACGCCAGCGCGGTGCCGAGCAGCCTCCAGATGACCTCCCTTTCGGGTCCCAGTATGGGCTGGTACAAATACCTGTGCGTTCAAGAGAAAAGCTCGAAGATTGCCTAGAACATTTAATGCAATGTTCTAATGTACAAGAAGTACAAGCATGTACGATTACCATGTCCCTTGAGGAGCACTCATTATTTCTAAGAAAGCTGTGCGCATTATTAGAAAATATTGGGTACAATGCACTGAAAAATATCTTCATTTTCGGAGAAACGTAATACATATATTAAACTCAGGTAGGAAGAAGCTCCGTATCACGATTGTACGGTCGCGGTGAAAACAATTGACCCTACGCTGAAAGGTCCGGGAAACTGATAACATCAGTGATCGTGGCTGAGGCAGCCTTTCCGGTAGACCCCACAGCGAAGATTTTAAGCAAGGGTTTAATTCTGCTAGTTTCATGTTGTAGAACTCACTTAGGTGCGCTTTTGCACCCAATTGCTACCGTTCGTTGCGCATTTCCTCAACCTTTTCCTGCCTAATCAATACTAATCCAAAATAATCAGTGAGCCAAATAAGCGGACGGTTTCAACAGCTGCGCACGACTTGTATGTGTATTCATTAACATGTGCTCCAAGCTGTTGGAATTTTGGTGTACAGCCGTCTTCACATAACATTGCTATAGGGACCTATGATTTACTTAAATAAATAAATAAATAAATAAATAAATAAATAAATAAATAAATAGGTCCGCCGCCACTTAGAGTGTTTAAGGATGTGCCGCAAAATGATTCGCAGAGGAAAATGAGCAGGAGATGCTTAACACACTCGGACCAAAACAACAAAAACAGCAACAAAGAAGAGAAAATATTAGGGACCTGTATGAAGTGACGATGACCGCCATTAATATATACGATGCTTTCGAAATTATCGAAAAAAGTGCAGGGCCAGACGGTCCTTTGGTCATGTTGCCCCTTTATTTTATGTGTCATAGACAAGCTAGAAGAAGCAACCAAAAGAAGAATGTCTTACTTTCTAATCCATAAATGGAGTCCGTGGTCAAAATATCTGTAAAAGATAGATGGAACCTTGTTCAACAGCTTTGACCCTGTACGTAACATGTACACATTGGCTCATACATTAACTAACGGGTAAGAAAAACAGGTTTTGATGACGTCTCTTTTCCTGTAGATATAGCGGTGACACTATGCTTCTAGTTCAGCACCAATGTTTTACCACAGCGTGGGGGTTCTTGCGGAAATAAAAAAATAAATCTCCGAAAAAAATCGTATAAGGACATCAAGTTTATAGTTACATGAGGTAGATCGGATATCAGAGGATAAGCTTAGTACAAAGAAGAGTCATTTAAAGACCACGGTACTTAAAAAGTCGATTGAAATGGAGGTAAGTACGCACCGCATTGGATATGTGAGTACAAAGCAGACCTAAAGTAAAGCTAGAGTTAACCTGAAGTCTACCGCAGTCGACCAAAAATCCATCTCAGTCAACTAAAAGTACTCCAAACAGTAGGGCCATTCAAGACGTTCAGATTAATGTTGCCTTGGGAGTCCTTCTTTCCTAATCCCATCTTTTCTTTTTTTAATAACTGAGCAAACGACAGCATACATATAGGGGTAGCCCAGAGCGAGATGGGCAACACTGTAGAGCCTGTAGAAAGCATGCAACTCCAAAGCACGCTGTCTCTCACCTCCAGAAATGCGAACAGAGATGAGACCTGGCGACACACTTGGGCGGCGCAGGGAGATCCACGCCTTCCACTCTGGCAAAGGCGCACGGAACGCCGTAGATGACGAGGTACTTGACGTAGAACATGATGTTCAGCGTCACGCCGAAACCCACGAGGCAGGTGAGGTTGAGTCTCGGGACGAGGTACGGAGCCTTGACCAGCGCCGAACTGTGTGACCAGCAAAGGCAGCGTATACTGTTAACCCTAACCTTTCCATAGTCCAAGTCTTCTTTTCACGCACCTGAATGACAAAAATGGAGAAGGAACAAAGAAAAAAATCCGTCCCAGTAGTGATTTTGGCGATAAAGTGAAGGCGATTATCAAGAGTTTTCTAAGACAGGCACACCGGGAGCAGTCAGTGCGGGAGGAGCACAGTACGAGGGAACGACCACAGCCGCCGCCGGTGTGTAAGAGACAGTGGACAGTTAAACAGCTCCACTACTATGAAACTTGAGAAAGTGCGTAGAAGGGTTTTATACAGAATTCTGACTTTTTTTTTTTTTTGGGGGGGGGGAGGTGTTACCCATTGTGTATCCAGTACGTGGAGGTTTGTGGATACAAAGTCACTGGTTTACCAGGACAATTTTTTGGCCCGTGTGAGGATCCAAATGGGGGGGGGGGGGGGGGTTAGGGTTTCTTTTTGAGGGGGGGGGTGGATAAATCCCTGGTACGTAGCACGGGCCACCCAGCGATTCCTGTTGTGCGCCGGAGAATTGCCCTGGCAGGAGAAATGGCGTGCTCGCGACGAGGCGGTGGCGCCCTCTCTGCCGTGTCGCGGCTATCGGCGGGAAGCGTGAGCACGCGACAGGAGGAGGAGACGGTCGTCGACAAGGTGAGCCCCTAAAGCGCTACGCACCTTAAAAGATGAAACACCATTGTCGAAAATCGGGCCGGTGAGTGCGTTATTGAGGATGAAACAACAGATAATCATGGCGAACGCAGAAAGAAAAGTCTACGGGACGAAGTCAAAGGTAGAGAGCACTGTGCAGGAAAACGATACAGCCGTCGCGGAGCCACCTTTCTCTACAAAGTAAGAAAAAGAGTGGTCTGCACTCTTGCACGAATGTCGAAAGTCAAAGGTGCTACTTCTCCACCGCACTTTTGGTGCAATAAAGCGGTTGATGTTAAGCCCTTCGTTTGGTCCTGAAAATGCCTGTGTCCTGGAGAGAAGAAGGGGAAGGGGAG
This sequence comes from Hyalomma asiaticum, assembly GCA_013339685.2. Taxonomy (NCBI): domain Eukaryota; kingdom Metazoa; phylum Arthropoda; class Arachnida; order Ixodida; family Ixodidae; genus Hyalomma; species Hyalomma asiaticum. The sequence goes on from CM023487.1 coordinate 13,824,180, forward strand.
GGGGCTTCGGGACAGCACGGAAAAACGAGGGCTTTGAAACGAAGCTGTTGTCTAAACTTTAAGTACGCTGGCTCTCAAAGGAAGCACGCACGGCGTACACGGATGCAGTTCTCATATTGCTCAATTTTCTTCCAGAGACTGGGAGCGTGGTGAAGCGTGGGACGCGAGAAAAAAAATCTCTTGTCAGAAGGACTGCCGACCAAACGCGCTAGGCCTAGTTCCTCAGATAACTCCGTCTGTAGCAAAATCCACACCACCAGTGCTGCCACCAGAGAGACACGGAGGAACCTAAATTAAACAAAATTATAGAGACCGGCCTGAGTAAGGTGTCCGATGTTGATTTCTTACTTCACAATCATAACAGTGCGTAACATTCATTCATTCATTCATTCATTCATTCATTCATTCATTCATTCATTCATTCACTTCGGCGTGTTGTCAATCACAATGACGAGACTGTTGCTGGAGGAAGCGCACAAAACAAAGTAGAATGTGACTTCATGGTGTGCTTTGAACGGCGCTCATCGTTTGCGATTTTCTAGCATTTTGTACTCTTGCTTGTTGCATTTACTGTTTCATGACCCCTTGTGCCTGCTGTATTAATTGCGCAAATGAATGAATGAATGAATGAATGAATGAATGAATGGATAAGCGCGAATAATGCATTCGTTCAACAGGTAAGTTACAAGTACAGTTAATAATAATCATACACTTGATGGCACTTGTGAAGCTGCCCCTTTCCTATTTGCTTCGTGTCATTGTGTTTACATGTCCAACAACAACAACAACAACAACAACAACAACAACAACAACAACAACAACAACAACAACAACAACAACAACAACAACAACAACAACAACAACAACAACAACAACAATAATAATAATAATAATAATAATAATAATAATAATAATAATAATAATAATAATAATATAATAATGCAAACTGCTCTATATTTTGACAACTCGAGGGGCACTGCATTCCTAACCGCGAAACAAAAAAGAAAAACAAAGTTTGCTTACTTCATGTGAGACTAGATGCAAGCTGAATTTGATCGCGCTTTGCTTACCATCGCAACTTGCCAAATTTCAACAGACAGATGAACAACTCAAGAGGGCCAAACCGTTGACATTGAGATGAAAATGTAGTACAAACACACAAGGCTCACATAGCTGTTTTGAATGCCCGAGTTGCTGACGACGATAATCGATTCAGACGCAGCGACCGCGTGTTTTTTTATGTCCTTCAAGATACGCACAACATTAGCAAGGTCAGCGCGAGAGCGAAAATAAGATAACCCACATAATGAGCGTCTGCACGAGAAAGTGGGACGAGGCTCATTGAGTTGGTGGCTTCAGAAAGAACCGGCTGGCGGCCGATAGTACTCAAGTCTGACCTTGCGAAGGATAAACAACACAGTTTATCTGTATAGCGAGTATACTTGGGTTTACCGGATTCGGCATCAGTGGGGGCACAAGCCAAGTGCTCGGGCTTCTCGTAAACATCATTTAAATTTCGAGAAAACTTTCCCTCCCCTTCCCCCTTCCCCAGTGCAGGGTAGCCTATACCGGGCTCAGCCCAGGTTAACCTCCCGGCCTTTCTTCTTCCTTTCTCCTCCTCCTCCTCGAGAAAACGCAACACAAACTAGCTCAGTTCGCAATGACCGGCTAGGCACCGACAGTCGAGCGTAAGCGTTCAACCACCAACACAGTGCCTTTGAGAAACTACCGCTGTAGTTGAACAAAAGAAATAATAAAATCAGCAATCAGCCAAACTCTATTTTTAAATCCCGCAGTACACAGTAGTGTTTGCGTAATTTCGCGCGTAAAAGAGTAATGTTATGTTTGTCTTTCATATTCCTGCGTGACGTCATGTGTTGAAAGAAGAGCAGACGCTTTCCAGCTGTGTTTGAAACCAAAATTGCTGACTCTGCGGCGCGTGAAGGGCAAGAATATTTGGCTCACATGTTCGCAGGAAGCTCCACGAATGATCGGCAACGTTTTCTGGCTATATTGAAAAAAGTGTTGCAGGGCCCTTTTAAGTATATTGACATCAGCGCTTTCATGAGAAGGGTGCTTATGTTAAGAAGGACCACGAAGTAACCGTATCAGCGGAAAGCATTGCGTCAACATAAAAGCATAGTTTTATAGAAGCCGAGTGCTTACTGCCTAAGGCAGAAGTGCTATACGTTCTATCACGCTTAATATTTACATAAAACGGCAATTTAGGAAGGTTCCGATTGGATCACTGAAATAACTAAACATGACAAAGCGTTCATTTTGTATGAACAATGTCTCGGAATCCAAATATACGCCGGATAAATGTTTGGCTAGTGAAAACTGGTTTGGTGAGTAAGCGAAAACAAAATTTCTTCAATAACTGGTTTCCATGTATGCCACAACTTAAGTCACTTAAAAAAAAAAAAGCGTTACCTTCTCTCAGTCTAGAAACATTACGTGTCCTTAAGAATATCAAGCACACATCCGTTGGATATAGTTTCCCCAGAATTGTCTAAAAATTGTCTTGCTGGCTTAGTTCCGAACGGGTAAGGAGTGGGAAAGGTCACTCATTCCACGCAGCCAGCAAGGAAGGTGGCCCTTGGTACGCTCTGATCTCCAGACAAACATTTTTTTGCCGTTACATGCTATATAATTGCTTGACACGACGCGAAAATGGATTGTATAACGAGGTCGAGGCATCATTTGAAAGAACACAGAGCTGCGTGCTTTGTAGCTTTGAACCCATTACGGAGGCACTGGTAATTATGGCGTAGTGGGTACTTCCCTACTTGGCAAAATGATAAGTTATGGCGCAGGAGATACCTACCACTTCTACTTGCACTAGTTTCCTCAAGCGTTTAAAGTGGCCTCTAAGAAAGTAGCTCCTCCTGCTTACGCTGTCACTGTCCTGCAGTTCCGCGCAGGCCTGGCTCTAGCACAGCATATCCCCCTTAAACGCGAGATCCCAGCGTACGAATACAGTGTTTCTCACGCCTTTACATGATGATCGACTGGGCGATTTACGCGGAAGATTCACGGTTTACCGATGATTCCCTCCGGAGCTTCGCCCACTCATCATCATTCACCCCGTGGATATGCTGTGATTTTTTTGCCATCACTTGCTGTATAATTGCTTGGTCAACATTTTCGCCTATATAACAGCTCAGTCGACATCTTTCCCTTATGACTTCTCTGTGTCTCTTCCTTGGATTAGAAACAGAAAGCAAGCTTATGGTGAAGTTGTCCCATTCTCACCTATTCTTTATTAACTTTGTTTTCACAGGTTTCCATCCGATTGCTCTAAATAATATTCGCCGGTTTCCTTCAACAAATCGGCAGCATTCAAACGCAGATAACCCAGATGGCGCGATTAATTTCGTCATTGCGGTCTACGATAGGAGAGGCGGTCTAGCTCACCTGTAGAAGTAGTGATACATGATATCCACGAGGAAGAAGTGAGCAGCGGAGCGCAGCAGGCCGAGAACGCAGGCTTTGATCTCGTCCAAAGACAGCGGAGGCTTGGGTTTCTTCAACTGTCCAAGGGCCCCGCCGATAGAATGAGTGTGCACACACACAGACGAAAAAATCGCAGATATATACGACAATGTAGGAATACAAGATTACGTAAAACGATAGGAAAATTCCGAATTTCAACTCCGCAAATGCCGCATTTCAGGGCGCTTTTAACAGAGTGGTGCTGACGCGAAGACACTGTGGCCACTGTATGCATATAAAGTATGTGCTGGGCTATTTAAGATTTTTCATTTCGTTAAAAAATACACAAATCAAAATCCTCACAAATGGTTTCACCCATTCGTACCCCAGTGATGACATGTTTCTCGTGTATGATAGTTGATAAACGCATCCTATATGAAGTGAGACAGTTTGCTTTATTAAGGCCGAAATCTAATATATCTCAAGACAGGAAGACATATAGCTCTTGTCCTGTCTTCATCTTGTCCCTTGTTCGTTTTTCTCATGCTATGGTTTTCGCATTACGAAATGGCAACACGGGTACATTCTCACTGATGTTCATTAAGCCTTCAAGACATCTGGCCCTAAGATATGCCTTGAAAGGGTATGACTTTATGTGTAGCGTAGTGCACTATCAAATGGGGAGGAGCAAGCTTTCGCCAATTCAGGCGCGGCAGATGTGCAACACAAGTCGCATTTTCTGTACACCCAGACCAGGGAAGTCTACTATCCAAAAAAAGAATCCACTCAGAGAGAGCAGAATGTCTTTATACTCATAGCTCAGAATGTCTGCAGAATGTCCGCAGGTATGCAGGTCGATCGATTACACAGAAAGGCGCTCGTCGGCCTACAAGGCGCTAAAAGCACTTTTGCGCTTTTTGAAGATGACTGGTTTGCGCGAACGCCTTTGACAGTTGGACTTGTCCTACAACGTCTATTTCATTGTTCCCCTTCTTTCTCTCTCTTCCATCTTTCTATTCCCCGTTCCCATTCCCCCAGTGTAGGGTAGCCAACCGGACGTCTTTCTGGTTAACCTCCCTGCCTTTCTGCTTTCCCCTTCCCTCCTCCTCCTCCATAAAGGCGGCAGGAGTGAGAGGAAGTGTACAAGTTGTCTATAGAAAGGTCCAACTCCTTTTCGTAAGGTGCTCACCGATGCATCGAAGTCATCGTAGTTCTGCAGGGGTCCCGACACCAGTGGAGGCAGGTACAGGACTGTAGGCCAACGTCTTCCAGTAGTCGGGCAGGCGGCGCTGCTGTGCCCGACTTTTCCAAAGCTGCCTCTTCGTTCCGCCAGATGTGGTCCATGCAGAAGCTGAGACACTTCAGAGCCGCCCAGTAGAAGGCAACCACGGTGACGTAGTATGTGTTCCGGCCGTACCATTGGTAGACGTGCTGTACACGAACGGAGCACGTTTGTTTTATGCCCTGTTGCTATAGCTACGAACACAGCAAAGTGTTGTTTGGTATTTTTAAGGTGACGTAGTGAGCGGACATAAATGTGCTGGTTAGGTTCGGCAATAAATTACTGTAGGCAATATGTTAGGGTACAGCAAGTAAGCATGTTTTGCGTGTGCTTCGCATTCCGAAGTTTTGCATGAAACTGCATGTGATATACCTGCGTTACTGTACCTATCATTTGTCTGCCCGCTATTTTGCCTTGTACAGTGGCTCCGGATCACCGTCAAGTGGAAAATTTTGTTCGGGTCTTCCTGCATCTTAATGGACATGAAACTTGAATTAAATCAAAGTGAACTGAAAAGTGGAAGTGGACCGCGGAAACGTGGCCCAGCAGAAGTACTGGGGTGACCTTCTTCACGAATGAATGCTACAATGTATCCCTGTTTTGCCCCATGTATGCAAGCTGCGCTTCTAAAAAACTCACCTCAAAGATCTCGAGCTGGAAGACTTTGTAGTGTGCCACCGCAAACAGCGCCCCGCCGTAGCATAAGGCGGGCACTCCCAGGCAGGCCAGAGCGAAGAACACAGCGTGCTCGGCGAAGATGATGGCGGCGCACAGCCATCCCAGCTTGAGGGACACGAAGAGGAGAGAGTAGGCGGCGTGGAAGTGAGGAACCAGCTGCGAATGAGGCATCGGATGTGACGGCTTTTTATGTGGAGCTCTGAAAATGAATCAGCAATGATTGATTGATTTTGTGGGGCTTTACGTCCCAAAACCACGATATGATCGTGAGAGACGCCGTGTAGTGGAAGGCTTCGGAAATTTTGACCACCTGGAGGTTCGTCAATGTGCACTGACATCGCACAGCGCACGGGCCTAAACATTTCGCCTCCATCGAAATGTAGCAACCACGGCCGGGATTCGATCCTGCGACCCTCGGATCAGCAGCCGAGTACCGTAGCCACTAGACCATGTGCGGGGCAGTTGATCAGCAAAGCTAGGCAGAAATATATAAGGAATTATAATGCGAAAGAGAGAGAATCAGCCCAAGAGAAAAGTAACAAAATTAAATCTGCGAAGTAGAGATAATATTTAGGTCTAAACAAAATGCAAGCGTTAAAGGTAAGCAGGGCAACGTTATCACCAAATTTAATGAAATAGTAAGGGTAACACAAGATTCCTTCTCCGATTTGTACAGCTTTGAAGTGAACCACACAGCCATAGCGAAAATAAAAGCGGAGGAGAACACTGATCTTCCAAGTGTAACTATACCGACGGGGTCAGAAAAGTCATTCTAGGCACGTCCCGCGGAAAGGCAGCCGGTGAAGACGGTACAACAGCCGGCTCAGTCAAAGGTGCAGCAGTGTGCAAGATTGAGCGAGCTGGTTCACTTAAAACAGCGCAAAAAGCACGCACCACGAGCCGGAGGAGGACACATACAAGCGCTGAATTACCAACTGGCAGATTTGTCACCGATAAAGGACATACATACAAGAACAGCACCACTGCGCGCGCACCCTCACACCGCAGCTAATTGTCCCATTTTTCCGGAAAGCTAGTTTCACATTCAAGAGGATGGACAAATGGGGCGGAAATACATGACCGTATTTTGCTCTATCACAAAAGCAGAGTCGCATAGTTCTGGAGTGGACGACCTTTGGTGAGAAGTTATGGCTCCTTCCGACACCGATCTGTGCAGTGCGTGGACATTGTTTCCACAACCACTTGTATAGTCAAGGCGCCAGCATTATGAGAGACGCCCGTTTGAATGTTGCCTATAAAACAGTGGAGCATACTGTACATCATATCCGCCAGTATAGAAAGTGGGTTGAATGAGCCTAAGAAGACGCGTCGCGTCTTGCGTATCTGAAACGTCGGGTGAAAGACGAATACATGAACCGGCTATACACTGTACGTGGATGCCAAAAGGCTTCAGTTCTTGTAGAGCACAGCAAGGGAACTAAACGAAAACAAAAATAAATAATTAATAATTTAGAAACTAAGAGTTCTCACTGACGGCGCCGCGTGTACGAGACCCCGACCGATGACGGAGTGCAGAAGCAGCCATGGCCAGGCCGTGAGGTAGAACTGCCTCGCCTCTCTCCACTCTTGGTCAGATGTGTCCTGCGGATAGTCACACGCGGAGCCAGTAATTGATTTAAATAGATCAAATGGCTGTGTATTTATCATGAAACTGAAAGCAGGTGTGATAGATTATTAGTTTTCGTCACGCGGGGAAATTCGACGAGCGGATTTACAGCTCGACATTTTCTATGCACTGTATCACTCCTGGACCTCAAGGAGGATCGAAGAACAACTTCCAGCAACTTGAACCTTCCTTGATCATATGTTCTATTACTCATAGCATACTTTTTATTATATTACCGCAGCACAAATTATTATATTAAGAACATGGTGACTTCAGCAGAAATGAAAAGTGGTGAGCACATAACTGCGGCTCCACAGCGCTAGTGTATAGTCCACTTACCGTACTTTTTCCATAGCATGCCGGTAGCACACGTCTGACTAAAACTGAGCGAGGCAGCTTTTCCTGCACGATCCGATTTTGTTAAAGCCCTTGTTTAAAAAAAAACTCGCGAAGCGTTACAGCAGTAGGAGCTGAAGGATCGTTCAATCAGATTAGTGAGCTTACCCACTTTCTGGTGAAGCCCCAGTAAGGACTGCGGGTGACCAGGTGACTTAGTCGTTTGGGAAGACTTCTGTCTGTGGAAAATCGGAGAGAAGTCAGAAACGTACGTTCCTCAAAAAAAGATATTCGGCAGGCAGCCGAAATGATGAAAGATGTACAACGCAACCTTTTATTGGAAGGTGATATGTGGGCACGTGAGACCTACGGTGGCTGCTTAGAGAACCAGTAAGTATAGACAAGAAGAAATACGTCTCTTATACGCCGACGTTATTGGATTATTCTATTGGCCGGCAAAATGGTCACTATAGTATAGTGGGACTCACCCTGCCGAAGAATGGTTGTTCTCATTGCTAATATGTGGCTCCACAAGCGGACACGACTTCTTTCGCTTCCCTTGGGAGTCGTCGTAAGCAGTCTTACAACGCCTCCCGGTGTGTATGGGAGCGTGTTCTCTTTCATAATTGACCACACTGTACATATGTGAGAGTAAAAGCTTTGTAACTACAGCAACCATACGCTGACGAGCACTCTTTCAGGGTTCTCATTAACTTAGGAAGGGATAGGTCTCAATGCCAGCCCCTTCTTTTTTCTTGGTTTGATCATGCAATGAAATTATAGCACATTATGGCATCCAGCGAACGCTTGCCTTGTTGGAAACGAGGCGTCTCGTGCCAGCGCCCGAGGATTTGCTATCAGGGCGCATGCGTGAGATCTTTTGGAATTTGCTGCGGAGGAGGCGCAGTTGGCAGCGATGAATCGGCTGACGACATGCCATATGGCATTTGCAAATACCACTAATTTAGGCCTTGTAACCTTTTCGCCGATAATGCTAAAGGAATCTTCGCGCAAGTGCGAAGCTTCAATGGCTACAGCTGCAAACCCCCACCCTCCCGTCTTCACATCTACTTAACCCTTTCTTCTTCTGTAGATGCTACGGCACTGCCGTGGCTGACTAGAACCATATCAAGTGCTTCCTTAAACTCTAGTGAAGAACAATGGAGGCTGTATTGCACAGCATGAGGTCCGACCTTCTGGAGGCCATCTCGGAGTGGGCCGGGAGGGTGCAGACAAGGTTTCGCTTCTTGAAAAATTGTAGCGCAAAGTGAACACACGGACAGACAAAGAGCACAGGACTGTCCGTGTGTTCCTTTCCGCTACAATTTTCCAAGAAGTCATTGTAAGCAGGCCGGTAGTCGAACAGTGAAATGCGTTTATTGCTGCGGTGACGGTGATTTTATATTAGTAGGGACGTGACGATGAGGTCACGTGTACATCGTGCCTGATGCTTTGCCTGGTGACGTCACGCTGGCGCAGCTCTGCTACAGTCATGAACCAACTAGCCCAAGAAAACGTTTTGCTAAGGTTTTACTCGAGTAGTCGCCGACGCCGCCCTCTATCCCGGTGGCCTTTGTCCACGCTAAAGAAAGTGGTGGTACAGTGGTCATGATGCTCGGCTCCTGGATGCTGGTTCGATCCCTTCCGCGGCAGCTGCATTTTCGATGGAGGCGAAGACGCTAGAGGCCGTTGAAGTGTGCGTTTTCAGCGTACGTTAAGAACTATATAGGTGGCCAAAATTTCCGCAGCACTCCACAACGACGTGCCCCATAATCATGCTGTGGTGTTTCACGCAAATTTCCATTCCTTTCTGTTTCCCCTCACCCCTTCCCCAGTGCAGGGTACCGCAAACTGGATATTTTTTTCGTTCCGGTTAACCTCCCTGCCTTCTCCCTCTTCACGTAAAAAGATCAATAATTGCATAATCGCTTTAAAGAAACGGGGATTCCGGCAGGATCCGATAACTGTTGAAATCGGTGTTATGCGAAGCTGTCCGCAATGAGCTGCCCATGGCGCAGTGTTTGGCTTTGAGTCGAATGCTGCAAGGCGGATTGACGTCTTACTGCTAACTGAACAGTTGTGCGCATATGTGAACTATACTGAAACGTCTCAAGGGTAGTTAACCGTCCAAAGACACGTCAGACAGATTGACGTCTCAAAGCTGAGATGTCGGTTTCGTGGAAGAGAAATGCATGCGCTGAGGCGCGCTGATGTGCATACCACCAACAGCGTTCGTTGGGGAATTCCAGTGGGAAACGAGCAAGGCTGTAGACTATAGCACGCTCCATGGGTAATAGTGGTATATAGCCCAATTATATTTCCCGGCATCCTTCACACTTTTCACAAGTATAGGTCCTTACGCGAGCTCAGGTGAACGTGTGCTCGCCAGCAGACCCGCCGACAGAAGGTGCTGCTTCGGTGGAGGAATTTAGTACGCATTTTATTGTACTGTTGCAGATGGCGGCACTAAAAGGAGCCCCGGAACCCTTTTCTAAGTAGCCCTCGAGCGACATCGGTTAAGCAGCTTATTTCCTCATGAATCACCCGCTGCAAATTTTTTTCCAATCCGTTAGGTATTACCTAACGCTTTTGCCAAGAGAAAAATGCAGTCATTATACTCAACGCGCTTTAAATGAAAGACACGGATACGTCGTGACTACATTATTTCCAGTTGTAATTATCTCTTAACAGAGTGAGGAACGTGGCCTATAAGTGCCCTACTGGAATTTTCCGTATGGTCGTTCCAATAATTCCCTATTGTTCCGTAAGATTAATGTGGAAATGTATGGCAAATATACGACACGTTTACGGAATATGTATGGACTTCGTGTGAAACTATATGGAAGTATTGGAATGTAGAAGGGAACGTTTCAGCAGGTTGGTAACCGTTATTGCTCTTATTCCGTAAAACCTAATAAAAATGCAATAGCTTTGGCTTTTTTTTTTTGTACTTACTGACTTCGCTGGTAGCGAAGGAAGTCATTGCATAGAGGATTGCTGCAGTCCAGATGCACCAGGGCAGCGTCCATGCCGGACACCTGCGAATTTAGAACGCAGATGGAACGCGGTTCGCCACATTTCGACTATACGGCGACAACATATGACGATGGTAAAATGCTTTTGTAATTTCATCATCATCGTCGTCGTCATCATCATCATCATCCTGATCATCATCATCATCATATATCATGTCCACTGCAGGACGAAGGCTTCTCCCGATCCCCTCCATTCTTGCCTGTCCTGCGCGAGCTGATTCCACTTGATGCCTGAGAATTTCTTTGTAGTTTAACGAGATTAATTGGGCAGTTAACTTGCACAGAGCGATCGTGTTATTGAGAGGCACTTGATCATAATTAAATTGGGGTTCCAGAAGCAGTCTGCAATACGCCTGCTACACGGACCCCCTTAACGACGGTTAGCGTAACCGTGGCTACTGTAGTTAAGGCGAGTCGTAGTGCACCGGAGCTACACAGGCTGTCCTGCTCATGGTTGACAGCTCTACACGCGTCCGGCACATCGGCATACGCGTTTGCAAGCCTTCGTATCTCAGTCATGAGGTACGAAAAAAAGCGACTTTGCACAGCCCTGGACTGTTTTATGCAGATAGGGGAAAAAAGACACACACGCACACTCCCCCCCCCCCTTCCCCCCCACACACACACAGTGATAAATACAGAAATAAATAAAGCAAAATGCTTTTCTTTATTATTGCGAGGCGGCATTCGAACCCATGTACGCACGGTCTGAAGGCGAGTGTTGTACCACTATAGGCCACACACGCCCCGTTTGCACAACGCGCATTTATAGCAACCAATTCTGGCACTGCACTAGGAATTCACAGTCTTCCTTGCTTTAGTGCGGAAAGAAACTGAAACTCCCAATGTCAGACTCCTTAGAGCACGTGTAGTGCTCGCCTTCTCCCTTTTCTCCTCTTTCCATATTCCCCATTACCTTACCCCCATTACAGGGTAGCAAACAGGACGCTCGTCTGGTTAATCTCCCCGCCTTTCCTTTTCTTTTTCTTCTCTATCTCTCTCTCTATAGCAACCAAATGGTTGCGTTGCATTGAAGGACTCTGGTTGTACCAACGATTGTAACTCGACTTGCTGTGTCGAAGAGAAAGAGAAAATGAGAGTAAGATGGAGGGAAAAATAAAGAACGGAATGAGAGAAAGAAAGAACGAGTGACAGAGAGACAGAAAGAGAGACAGAAAAAAAAAAGCTTTCTTCTACACAATGTCGTCTGCCACACTCGGAATGTCATTTAAATTTCTACTACATTGTCATGCCCCCTTTTTAATGTGTGCTTTTTCCCTTCTCGTGCGTTTAGCACGAGAAGGGAAAAAGTGATACATTACGAGTGATTACTAAAGGAACAAGTATAGAGGAATGGGACACCACACAAAAAGAAACCCACACCACAAAAGCCTAGCGCTGCGCCCTAAAGATCTAGTGATCTACTCCGTCTTTCCGCGTGTCTGTTTTCATTTCTCTTGCTCTTTTCCGACTTCTTAATATAGCGATCGTTCATCAAAACTGCCAATTCGGCTCTAAAAATATCTCGTAAACCATGTTTAACTAAGCTAACAATGTCGACTGGTTTAGCGACATAAAACGCCGCATAAATCCTCGTCGCAAACATATATGCCCCAATTAATTAAATGTGTATGCAACATTAGCCCAACTGTGATCGCAAAAGAAAAAAAAGAAAAGAGAATAAGCATGTATTGCCCCTCCTCTTTAATTTATTAACCGTCAGTACATGCTTATGATCAGGCGCGGATCGAGGATTTTTTTGTTAAAGGTGGGGTCTCATTATAACGGTGAGTTGTCACGCTGATTTACAATCACCAAAAATTTCGCTTGCGTTACGCCTCTGTAAAACGCGAAAGCTAAAACGTGCTGCCCATTTCTTAGTGCATTGAGTTACGCTTTATTCTGCGGCGTACATTTTGGAGCAAAACGGTTTGCAGTACTCAGGGAGCCTCATTGAGAAACTACATGTGTCGACGTCTCAGTCGACGCTCTCAACGATCTATGCGAGAACGTATGCTTTTGTGACGTATTACCAAATGTGCAGCGGGGCTTGTGCAAGGGCATGTGCGGAGCGTACCCGCATGTCTGGGGTATGGAGGCATACGTGATGGGGTAGAGGCATTTCACGTGCATTTCCATACGGATCACGTAGACTTTTTCTTTGAGAGCGGACCTCTTAAAGCTTGCCGCTAGTCCCTCCGTCGCGGACAAAAAAATCCTCCTGAAGTGATGACGACACCGCGCATTGCATAGCAACCCCGTGCGCAGCTGTGCTCGACTCTGCGCCTGCTTCGCTAGCGATATCACAGCAGGGCGTGGGGAAAAGAAGTGAGGGATAGGTGAGGGAGAGGAGCGGGAAGAGTAAGACATAGTATAGCCTTGTATAGTGTAGCAGAGCAGGGAGTAGGAAAGGGAAGAGAGGAATGATGTAAGGAGGAGAGAAAGGAAGTGGGGGACACAGCGTAGCTTTGTATAGTAGAGTATAGCCAGGGTCCCTCAATACTCTGAGGGAAAGAAGTATTGAGGGACCCTGGTATAGCTAACAAGGGGTCGGAAAAAGAAAGTGAGGGGAGGAGGGGTGAGGGTAAAGCATAGCATAGACTTGTACAGCGTAGCATAGCAAGGGGTGGAAAAGGTAAGTGAAGGGGAGGAGGAAAAAGAAGGAGGGGAACGCCAGCAGCTCTGCTGCTGTCTCAGTCTTCGCACAGCTGCCTCATTCTTATTTTAACGCGATATCGTTAGAGATCTCGTTCCGCAGAAATACCGCCGTCGGTGTCGGCGTCTTTCCGTGAGCGAAAAATCGCCCGTGAGTGAAAAATAACAGCTCCAAAAATGGACAACTATGTCCATCTAGCGAAAAACATATCAAGCAATGTCTCGACTACCATGGCCTCCGAGATGGCGAGCGCGCCCGCCATCTCGTAGGCCATGCGACTACAGCAGAGCCTATATGCAGTCTCGTCGGATGCTCTGCATCCACTTTTTTAGCATTTCATTCTCACGACACCATTAAAGATGCGAAGTACTGCAGTTGCCATTTTACCGACCATAAGGCGATGCTTGTTGCGGTTGGCCGGAAGAGCTCTCCAGAAGAACAAATCGAACAGCTGCCAGATAGTTAACGCAAGAAGGACGACAGAATGTGACCATTTACAAATAAAAGTGTCACGCCTACGCGCAGTTCATAATACAGGACCATGTGACTACATCACTGTACAAAATTTTCATGAAGTTGATATAAAAGTGCTGTCAAATAGATCGAAAACCTCTACCATTACTATAGATACGTCGCGCGCGCGCGCGCGCGTGTGTGTGTGTGTAACAACACACATTAATAAGTCTGCACTGAGTGGTTGAAGTGCACACTAAGGGCCGGATTTCGCTATCGCGTTCAACTCTTAAAGGCGAAGCTTAAGGGCTCCCAATTTTTTTTTTTTGGTACCCACGGAATAAGGAGTTAAATCTTAGGTCAGGTCATTAGGTCATACTTTTTTTGTAGCCGAGAGAGAGGGCTCCACCTCGCCAGTTGGCCAAGGGGAAACTGGCATGTGCGTGATGAAGGCGAAAATGCCGGAGGCCCGTGTACTGTGCGTAGTCAGCGCACGTTAAAGAACCCCAGGTGGTCTAAATTTACGGAGCCCTCCCCTACGGCTTTTCTCTCCTCTCTATCTCTTTCGCTCCCTTTCCCCCACCCCTACGGACGCTTAGCCGTGCTCCCTACATGGGCTGCAGAAATTAGCGTCCTTTCCTAACCGAACCACAATCAATCAATCAATCAATAAATCAATCAATCAATCAATCAATCAATCAATCAATCAATCAATCAATCAATCAATCAATCAATCATGTGCATGCGCCGCTGGCGCCGCGAAGAGCAAGGTGAGCAAGCGACCTCGCATGCGCGAAAGGCACATGAGCTGCTTGCGGAAACAAGCCACATGAGATGAAGGCGGGCCGAGACATTCTAGTAGCGCTTTCGAAAGCGCGTGCATTCCGGCACACCTTTTGGTATGCTCCTCGGTTAGAGAATGCCTCTCCTAAGGTTTCCTTCCTTCATGTTTGTAGCACTCGATTAAACGCCGCATTCTTCAGAAGGTCATCGCGCAATCAGACACTTTGGGCCTTAACAATAACAATGAACTTTATTCGCATACCAGTGCAGTTTCTAATGACCCGCGTCGCTGGAAAGAAGTGCGTGACGTGTACCGGTAAAGAAGGAATCATTAGTTTGTCACGTGAAAAACGCTGCATGGCACGCACTGAACACGCAAGCATCTAGATGAGGGGAGAAGGGGGTGTTGTGAGGGAAAGAGGTTCACGACATCCGGGCATCCTACCTGTATCCGCGCATGTTTACGACAACCAACCGGTGACACGCTGGCACTTAATGCTACTTACGGCTGGAAAGGCGACGCGGTGTGACAAAGAAACGAAACACCAAAGAAAACAAAGAAAATAACGGGGATCGTTAGCGCTCACCTGCTTTGTTTCTTATCTTGGAAGGACACAGAGTGACCAGGACTTCCTGCAAATCGCGGAGGGCTCACTGTAGAACGGCCGGCACCGTCTGCGCATACTTCCTGCGCCATTGGGAAGTGACTCGGAGCCACGCGGAGTGTTCAGAACGTGTCCATAAGGGTAAAATGAACGTCACTGAACTTATTGGCAGCAGTGTTTAATGCCAGCGAGGGCACCCTTTGAGAAGCTGTACATGCCAACCATCGAAAAGATCGCGGGAATGAATCGCGTTGAATAAAAGAAAAAAAAATATGCAGCTTCTACAGCTGTGGACCAGACGACAATCTCCGGCAAAACACAATGCGTGAAGTAGGAGTGGAAATGAGGACGGGCTGAACTCTCCTTCGCTTTGGTATTTGACGTCATAATCGTCAAAATGCCAAGTCGCTTAATACCCCAAGGATGTGAAAGAAGGCTTGGCTACGAGTAACTCACGAACAATGAGAAGAACCTCGCATTGTGGCACTTAAGAAGTAAAGATTAACTTCTGTCACATATTTTCGGTTAATGCAGACAGACGCATTTCTTTTTTCGTTTGGAAATGCTGTCCAAGCACGCTCTAACATTCTTTAATAGATCTATATTCGTGAACGTAAAGAACCCCAGGTGGTCAGAATTTCCGGAGCCCTCCACTACGGCGTCTCTCATGATCACAGCTGGTTCTGGGACGTAAAATTCCAGAAATGAATCATCATCATATTACTGAACATAGACATAAAAAATGCGGGTAATCTCTCCGTCATAGAAATTGACATAAAACGAAAGCGAAGCGCGCCTTCGTGGGAAAGGTTGAATGCGTAAGCGGCAACCTGGCGAATCGAGTGGCGGGATGTGGGTTGGGTTATGTGGACATGTGAACCTGTTGCATGTAGACATCAGCGGGCGCTTTGATACTGCGCAGGGATCCTCGAAAAATATGCACACACGCGAACACTGTCGAACGACTAGCATTTCTCTGGAGGCGCTCCGTTACACGCGCTGCGCAAGCCTGGATTTGTCAGCGTATTGTTCTGCGTGCTCAAAGTCCGCTGCAGGGAAAGGGGGCATCATTTGCTTGTCGGCGCGTTGCTCGGGCAGGGTACGACAATTTGTGCGGTTGTGTGGCGTATATACGGGCAAGGTGTATTGCGAAGCCGTCTGCTCCAAAAACACGAGGGCGAGTGTTTCATTTTATTTAAGTTTATTTGAAGCACTAAAAAACGTTGCAGGAGACCAGGAAAAAGAGAAGCTGAACAAACGGCTTGAGAAAAAATACTTGCCAGCACCGTATAGGGACATCAGCACCACGTTGGCTACAAAAGGAAAAGAACGTATACATACAGTATAGGTACTGTATGTATGTATCAGGGCTGGGCAGTATAGCTATACAAGAGTATCGCGATAGTATTTCAGAGATACTTTTGAGTATCTGTATTGCTGTATCGAGATACTTTTGAAAAATGTATTTGTACGTATCTCGGTAGTGAAATACTTTTACGATGTATTGTCCGTATCGCGATACTATGCAGGACACGGGTATCTCGTTGCTTTTTTTCCCCCGGGAATGAGCTGAGACGTGTTTCTAACGACGTGTTTTCACGCGGAAATTTGGTGCCGACGATGGCTAGATGACGGCCGATGATGACGGCCTATTTGAGAAGCTCATGCTGATTAAGTGGAACACGTCAAACTTTTCAACAATACAGATCTTTGTTAAATAAATGTATACTTTTTCTCAATTCGTTCGTTAGTCCGCAGGCCATACGTTATTATAGAGGTAGAGTTCGCGCGGAGCGTAGGTCCACGTTGCTTAGAAGTGCGGTCTTCCTTGGTGGCGGGCAGAACGCTGACTTCGGCACCCGTGTCAACGAGGAAGCGCAGGCCGGAAATGTGGTCCGCGTCCACGAACAGTTGGCCGGGTTGCAGGGCGAGGTCACATGCCGCCGTCAGTGATCTCGCGGTGCGTTTCCCGACCAACTGCATGGGGACCGGCACCGGCGGGCGTGGTGCTGGTAAGTGCGATGGTACCAGAAAAGAGGTGGACCTCGAGGACTTCGTGAGCGAGGACAACGCGGGGAAGATGATCGGTGGCCTTGACGCGTGGAAACACCACGTCGGTTATGAGCGGATGTCCGAAGAGCGTCGATGGAAGCGGCGAGCCGGTCAATCCGGGACTCCAAGCGAGACACGACGGAGGATCCTGGTGTTGAAGAGAGTGCGGTGAACGTAGCACAAGTTGCGTCGTGGACTCGATCAACGAGCTGGGCAAGGCGATCGAGAGTCAACTCCCCTGCAGCAGCAAGGACTAGGCGAATGGACGGCGGCAAGCGTTGCAGGAAGAGCTCTCTGAAAAGCGCGCCGTTCGAGTCGACGTCGCTTGAACAGTAGGAGCTGTAGCATGCTGTTGCGCAGCTGGGAGGGGCGTCGATCACAAAGCTCTTCACCGGTAAGCAGGTGCCGGAGGCGCGCGCTCTCAGAAGTCGTGGTGCGGTCTAAAATGTTCTGCTTTAGACGCTGGTACGGGGTATCCTTCAAAGGTGCAGCGATGACGTCCGCCACTTCTTGAGCCACCTCAGGTCAAAGGTTGCAGAGTAAGTGACGAAACCGAGAAATCTCCGAGGAGATGTGGTGCAAATCGAAGGTGGCCTCAACTTGGGCGAACAAGAGCTGTGGGTTGTTGCGCCAGAACATGGGCAGATGAAGTGGAAGAAGTGCAACGTCTCGCGGGCGCATGGTAGCGTCAGGCGGAAGGCTGCCTGGGGTGGTAGGCTGCTAGGGTTCTGTTAGTCCGAAGTCACCAATGTTGGGTAATGAGAGGTCGCAGCGGAGCTACAGACAATGCAACCAGCGTCGCAGGCTTCTAGAACCGACTGACGCGTGCCGGGTCTGCCCCTCGTGCACGCGCCACCACTCTTTATTTTTCTTTTCTTTTGCAGCCGATACAAACGCGCCGGCTGAGAACGCCGGCGCTAGCGTTCCTCGTGCTGCGGTGTCCGTGGTCTTACAAGCTAACCGGCTTTCACCGTGGACAGCCAACAAAGTGCGGGATAGTCTGTGACGACGTCGAAGGTGTTGAACGTGTCGAGCGAGCGAATGACACCGCAGCCGTGTCTCCGGGCGGGGAAAAACCCCCAGCGACAGTACGGCTCGCCCACGATGACGTAACACCTCGTGCCTTGCGGGAAAGCCGGGTTAGGGGAAACAGTTCACTGGACGTCCCACAACCTGGACCGGCGCCTTCCGATTGCTTTAGGAATGCCACGGTGTGTTCGACGCTGATATTTTAAGTGTCACTATAAGCGACGTCCACTCTGTTACCCTTAATGACCAACGGTTGTCTTGTCTTCGCATTACATCGCTCGCCTACGTCCATTTATTCTTAATTTCTGTTAATATGTCCCGTGACAGGGGGCAGAAAGTTAGGTAGCAGGGGGTGGCAGGAAGTTAGGTGGGCAGATGAAATCAGGAAGTTTGTGGGGATAAATTGGGCACAGTTAGCACAAGACAGGAATAATATGAGATCTATGGGAGAGGCCTTTGCTCTGCAGTGGGCGTAGACAGGCTGATGATGATGATGAGCTGACGTCACAGCACATGAGTGCATGTATAGTCGCGCTAGCTGATTTGCGTTACTCCTCCTCCTCCACCCTCCCCCGTATTCGTTTTGCATCGAGGCACCGGCCGCTAGCGGGAACGATCATGAGTGCGAGATGTACGCAATGCGCCTGTCAGAAACTGGTTAGAAACTGGTAAGCGGCCTGCAAATGTTCGTTAAGTATAAGAACGTAACGCTTGGCTCAAGCTTGCGCGTGCATCCATGTCACCCTCTGTCACGACTACTGCTACGACGGTACGTGGACTGACAGTCCACTCAACGCCTTTTCAGACTTGAAAGGGTTACCTTTACTATTCCGCTAATTCTTGTGCTTCCTTTTCTTTTCCAGCGGTTTCAACTCAACGACTGTTTATGGAACTAAATAAACCACACCACTGAAGGTACAATAAAGCATCTTTATTCGTCCGGTCTGGCCAGGTTCCACATTATTCTATGCAAGAAAGTAAACACTGTATGACAAGTAAATAACTAACTTGCGGCAAACTATTAAATACTACGCGGGTTCCTGGAGCGAAGATATTCACGTTATGGGATCTGGAGATTCGGCTATCTTTCGCTTTAAGCTCTCCTGATTCTTATTTAATTAACCGCTTATGAACTCGACTCAACATCGTATAGGCGGAAGGAAAGTTTAACTTTTTTGAAGAAGATGCATAGATTGCGGAGGAAACGTAAATGACAAATAGCGTTGCACCAAGCGCAAATTTCAACGACGTAGTAGCATAGTAAGGACGTATCTTCAACATTACTCCGACTCAAGGGTCAGGAAGCAGCTGGCACCTTATTTGTGCACCAACGTCTGTTTACATCATACCACTAATGACAAGAAAATATAGACGAAACGTGCATTGTAACAACGGAGTAAAATACATCAAAACAAAACAGTACATTGGAGATATACAGACATATTGCACTAAATATACACAAATGAATAATATAGAAACTTACCTTTCCCATGCGCTTGTTCAGTTGGCCGATAAGACCACGAAGTCTGCCGGGACAGCGCGGTCACAGCATGACACCGGGATAACTGAAGAACCTTGAGAGAGAGGCC
This sequence comes from Hyalomma asiaticum, assembly GCA_013339685.2. Classification (NCBI taxonomy): domain Eukaryota; kingdom Metazoa; phylum Arthropoda; class Arachnida; order Ixodida; family Ixodidae; genus Hyalomma; species Hyalomma asiaticum. The sequence continues at coordinate 13,843,740 of CM023487.1, forward strand.
TTTGCATTGCATTTGGTGGTTACAGGCCGCAGATGATGATCATGAAAAAAAGGGAGAAGGGTTAACCACTATGTCACATCTGCTAAGTACAAGAGCTTTAATTAAAGACTAGGCCCATCCTGGAAGCAATGCAAGTGTTCTTGGCCCGCCCCAAGTAACTGCGGTATCTCGCCTAGCTGCTGAACCATATGCAGCCTGGATATGATGTAACGAAATTTACCTCAGTACCGGAAAGAGTGATTTGGTAAATTGGCCTGACTGCTGGAGATGTAACCAAATTTACTTTTGCAATGCGCTTGTTTGTTCAGCTTTAAAAAATCACAGTTTCGCCAGAAGGGCAAAGCAATGAATGCCATACCAGTGCCTGGTACGAAGTAGGACTAGCAGCTTTAAGGGCAATGTGAATTGTAGTGAACCAGAGCTTATTAAGTAAGCATGCAGGTGCGCAAAGTACCACGTGACGGTCGAGCGGCAGAGACAACCACCCAGCAGAGCTGCGAGCTAGGTGATGTTCTCTTGAGACCTTCTGGCACGCGCACCACACCGCACGACCGCGCTATAAGCAGCGTGCACTTTGCACCATCGAGAAACTTGGTCCAGCCCAGCGGCATGAAGCGAGAGCGTTCCTTCCTTGACTCGCAGACGCATTCGCGAGAGCGCTATGTGGCGAGGGCATTGCCGGGATTGCGACGATACGCCAGGCGCCTGGAACGGAGCACGTAGCCAAAGCGCTGCTACACAGTACACAGCACGTGTGATGACTGTCGGGATGGCACGTGCCAGCAATCGCGGCTGCGAGAAGTCCACACTTGCTGCTCGAGCGACGCCCCCCCCCCCCCCCCACACACACACACCGTTGCGTCTATTCATGATCGTTAAAGACGGGCGGGGCGTTTCCTCTCCGCTTCGATGCAGGCCTCCCGAGCGGTGTGATGTTATCGCATGCGCCCTCCGAGCGACAAAGATGGGCCAGGCTCGTTTGATCTCGGCTTCAGCCACATTCGTCTACCCCGCTCGCGTGCTTTTACCTGCGGGTAGAAGGTACGATGCGCGGTGGGGGGGGGGGGGGTCGTTATCAATTTGGACTTTATACGGGACATGACGGCAACAGCCAAAACCAGTCGAGATCAAGTGTCCATATGATCTGCTATCGCAATAACAATTATAATTGATGGCACTTTACGCGCCAGAATAAGATATGGTTGTGACGCACGCTCCATACTGAAGGAGTCCGGATTAATTGTGACGACCCAGTGTTCTTTAACGTGCGCCTAAATATAAGCATGCGGGTCCATCACAATGCTTTCCGTCTCCACCGACGGATGGTGCGTTTTTTTCGTCCACTTCAATCCCTTTCTGTTTATGCCACAACTGCTACGCTGCACCTACAATACAATAGATTCCCCCATGCCTTCATCGGACTTATTGTCTGTTAGCTTCATGAGGTTGTGTCTAAGATAGGAAAACGGGCCCTTGCCCTTTCCCCTTTCGTTATTTTTCTCTACTCAGTGACTCGTCCGAGTCTTGAGATTCGCTATGCCGCGAAACCGCGGCATAGCGAATCGCACAACGCATCTGCTTTTGCTAGAGGTGGAAATTGACGTCAAAGGGTAGCGATGTAAGGCGCGGGTGAATGTCGTCACGTGGTGTTAGGGCAAAGCACGTTGACCCTAACATTGCAGTACACAGATTTCCACGTGCATTCCTCGGCGGTCCACCACTGTGCGCTGGAATGTGACACCTTCGACTTCAATGAGGCACGGCAAAGGACAAAGTAACGCAGACAAGAAACATGTGGCGACATAGCGCTGCATGTCGCCAGACGTTTCTCTTCTGTGTGAACTTGTCCTTTGCCGCGCTGCGTCGAAGTTGAAGGTGAGATACCAACAAACCCACGTAGACACCTCAAGTTTGGAGTATTGTAGCGACGAACAATATAGGTCGCGGCAGGAGGCAATATCTATCAACTCTGAACGTCCTCGAAGGTCGCGATGGATTCTATGACTGCTACAATCTGCCACCTTGTCAAGATTGATTGGCGCTCGGGGCCAATGAATATCGACAGGCCAGCAAAATGCTTCCTTGCAGAATCTGACAATACTGTGGTATTTGGAGATATTCTTATAGAGTCTACAGTAGCCATACAAGGGGGCTTGTTACATTGAGAAAATTTTCCATTTATTAGATTAACAGCACGGCTGTGCTGTGACCTATATAGTGGAACACTCTTCAGTGAAGCAAGCTTCCGCTCTAGGTTGGTTAAAGTCGAGTGTTTGTCTTATTTTGTTCGCGATTGCTTTTGTCAATAATTTTCATACTGCTCAACGTAGGACGCTTGGTCTGTAATTGCTTAACCTTTTTACGCAGCTGTTCTTGCGTATTGAGATTACATTGGCATTTTCCCAGCTGACTGCAACATTTAATGTCTTGTGACGGTCTGTGACACTTCGCAAGAAGAATACTCAATTGCGACAGTACGCAAGAACCTTCCAAGTTTTCGAAACATAAAAATCTCCATCTTTGATCAAAAAGATTTCATAATGTGCACTGATCTGGGTATAGTACAAGACACAGAAGTGGTTAATAAGGTCAGAATTAGCGACCGCAGACTAGTATAAGGGCGAAGATATCCCTCAATCTAAAGCGAACAAGGACAAAGTTAATCACACGGAAACAGGCCAACCCCGATGGCGTACGGGCGAAAAAAGAAGAATTTAGCATTGCACTTAAAAACAAGTATGAGGCTCTAGGACAGGAAGATAATGAGGACATAGAGAAGATGAACGAAGACATCACTAAGCTGATCACCGAAGCAGCAATCGAAGTAGGGGGCAAAGCACCAAGACAAGTTGTGAATAAGCTCTCGGAAGCTACTAAAAATCTAATCAAACAACGCCAACAGATGAGAATAACTAACTCAAGAGACAAGATAGAATTCGCCGAGCTGTCTAAGCTCATCAGCAAAAGTAGGGTCAGGGACATACGTAACCATAACGTGAAAGAAATAGAAGCAGCCGTCAGAAAAGGAGTCAGCATCAAAACAACTAAAAGGAAGCTCTGTGCGGGAAAGAACATAATGCATGCAGTGAAAGATAAGCAGGGCAACATCGTTACTAACTTCAGTGATATAACCAAAGTGGCCGAGGATTTCTATTCCGAACTATACAGCTCAAGTACGATTCTCCCCACCATGAGTGTATCAGACGTCGATCAGGACTACGAAATCCCATGCGTCACTGCGGACGAAGTTAGGGAAGCAATTAAGGGCATGTCCCGCGGAAAAGCAGCTGGAGAAGACGGCATAACCGTCGACTTGATCAAAGATGGTGGAGACTTCCTAACTGGAAAGCTCACGACACTATACACACAATGCCTCAAAACTTCAAATGTACCAGTCAGCTGGAAAAACGCAAACATTCTATTATTACATAAGAAAGGAGATGTAAAGTAGTTGAGGAACTACAGGCCGATCAGTCTACTCTCAGCACTTTACAAAATATTCACAAGGGTTATCTCAAACAGAATAAGGGCCACACTTGAATTTAATCAACCAAGAGAGCAAGCAGGGTTCAGAAAAGGATACTCTACCATGGACCACCTACATGCGGTCAATCAAGTAATCGAGAAATCCGCTGAATACAACAAACCCCTCTATATGGCTTTCATAGATTACGAAAAGGCTTTCGACTCGGCAGAGATACCAGCAGTTCTGAAGGCACTACGTCGTCAAGGAATATGTGATAGCTACATTAACACAATAGCCAACATCTATAAAGATTCTACGGCCACCCTACTCCTCCTTCTGTATTGGGAAAATCCCAATACAGAAAGGTGTCAGGCAAGGAGATACAATTTCTCCAATGCTATTTACTGCATGTTTGGAAGAAATCTTCAAAAGGTTAGACTGGGCAGAGACAGGGCTCAGGATTAACGGCGAATATCTGAGTAACCTGCGATTTGCAGACGACATAGTACTCTTTAGCAATGATGGCGACGAACTGCAAAGGATGATTTAAGACTTAAGCCGAGAAAGCGCTAAGGTAGGATTAAGGATGAACATGCAGAAAACAAAGATAATGCTCAGTGGCACAGCGAAAAAACGTGGCTTCACGATCGGAAACCAGACATTAGAAGTCGTAGAAGAATACCTATATCTAGGACAGCTACTTACAGGAGAACCCACCCATATAAAAGAAATCCACCGTAGAATAAACATGGGATGGCGCGCATATGGGAGACATTCCCAACTCATGAACGGTAACCTACCATTGTCACTGAAGCGGAAACTATATAACTACTGCATCTTGCCAGTACTGACGTACGGGTCAGAAACCTGGAGAATTACAAAGAAGCTAGAAAGGAAGTTAAGAACCGCGCAGCGGGCGATAGAACGAAAAATGATAGGCGTTACACTAAGGGATAGGAAGACAGCCGAGTGGGTCAGAAAACAAACGGGGGTCGCCGACATAATGAACGATATTAAGAAGAAAAAATGGACATGGTCAGGCCACGTGATGAGAAGGCTAGATAACCGATGGACAGTTAGAACGACGGAATGGATAATAAGGGAGGGTAAGCGCAGCCGTGGGCGGCAGAGAGTAAGATGTGGGGATGAAATCAGGAAGTTCGCGGGCGTCAAATGGAATCAGCTCGCGCAGGACAGGCAGGGATGGCGAGGATTGGGAGAGGCCTTCGTCCTGCCGTGGACATAAGATGGGCTGATGATGATGATGATGATGATGATGATGATGACGACGACGACGACGACCGTCTATGACACTTCGCAAGAAGAATACGCAATTGCGGCGCTACACAAGAACCTTCCAAGTTTTTGAAACATAACATCCCATCTTTGATCAAAAAGAGTTAGCTGCTTTTTACGCGGGACACTCGTAGTATAGAAACAATATAGAAAATATTGACGAGAAGTCAACTCACAGAGACGTTGCTTTCGAAGAACGAAAACGTGACCTTTCCTTTTACTGAGTCGGAACGTCATATTCGTGAATCTATCGCACGAATGCGCATTATTTTGCATCGGGCCATTTTCGTAGTATCGACGGATCACTTCAAGCTGATAGGAAGAAATGAAAAAGAGGGAAACTTGAAAGCAAGTACAGCAGATGAACAGCAAGAGCAGCAGACGCGTACGGTAAACCGCCATTGCTAAAACACCACGATAGGGAATTTTAGCGCGTCCGGTCAACCGGTATAAGCAAAGGCGTACCAGATACCGGTTAGCGTATAACGTTGCTTGTCACAGTCAAGTGGCACCAGCTACGGGTACAAACAGAGCAAGCAAAACTGCGTGATCTATGTCCTCCGAGAATCTGGCAGCCGCTCGGGCTAAGCCTACAGCCTCTACAATTTGAGTGTCGCGCTCAGAAACGTTGTCGAATTGTCACGGATGCTTTACTATCGAAGGTTCATGATACAAAGCTAAAGCAAATACAGCTGCCTTTGCTTAGATTCTTGGCCACGCGGCTAGAGTGCACCTGCGGAGTTTGCGCTCATCTCGCACAAATACCTCGTCTTCAAACCAATGCGAATGGCCAGGCCAGCCACGAAGGATGCGGTTGTTGTCCGCCGACAGGTATGCTACTGAAAGGTGAAGTCGACGGCCGGCTGGGAACAATAGGTGCAGATTATTTTTTAATTCGAAACAGCCTTTCACGGCAGACCAACTTGGCTGTGGGTTCGCGTCTATAGCGTCCCGATGTTGCTACGTGAACCCACAGCCGGGAATACGAGCCCTGTACCACCCACAGTTCTTCAATCATACCAGTTGCCAAACTGTGTTCCGAAATCTGGACAAGCCGACGGCCAAATTGGCGGTGGTTAGCAGACTGTCACCCCATCTGGGAGCCGTAACTGGAAACGCTACACTCACTGGATCTCGGAGGCGATGTTTATTGCATGAAAGTGGCGGCCACAAACGTTGGAGCACCGTAACAGTTGCTAATGGCTCCCTTATCACGCGGCTAAAGAGGGGCAGAAGAAAGCAGCGAGAGATAGAGACGCCTTACATTGCAATTCGCCTGCACTCGGATCGTCGACTTGCACCATACGTTTTGTCGCTTGCAGACGACACGCTCTGCTAATTAAAGGCTTCTGCTGCTGTGTTGACACATCGATGCTGTAGTCATGTGAACTGAATTCCCCTGGTTCGCGCTTTGTGCTGGATTCCCAATGACACATCGACATTCAGACGAAAAAAAAAAAGAATAATTATTCACCGAAAATCACCCGCTGTTCGAATAGCTTTCTTGTTCATTCACCAGTGGCCTCGGCAGCCGAAGAGACGATTCCCTGCTTCTTTCGTGAGAGCAGTTAGCACGGACAAAACACTTCGTGAACCCTCAGTGTTCGTGCAGAAGCTACGGCACAAGGTCAGTGAATTTCCTTGCTCTGCAGAAGACGCCAGGGACGCCAGAATCACGGCGAATTGACGGATTTCCTGTGTGCGCAACATCGTTTGCATAAGGCTCGCTTCATTGACGCGGCGGAGCTTTCTGCGCTCCATAACACAAAACAGCACTAACATAGCATTTATTAGCTGGTTTCTGTGTCGACATATGGCGCGACAATCTGCTAATCTCCGCAGTTTTGGCACTTGGCGTGTCCGGATTTTGATACATGGGGCCTATGGGGAGTTTGGTAACTGGTATGATTGAAGAACTCTGGTACCACCGAGTCGGGCTCATTAACCATAGACAGAGACCGACGGGATCTTGTGGCCAGGACGCACCCGCGTAAAGGTGATTCAAGGCGCCTCACAACAAGCGCACTCTCACACACGGCAGTGGTTCCCGGAAATGACTTTCTCCCCGAGAAAGTCGTTGTTATTTTTGGATGGGCATTGACTGCTGGATAGGGTTCGAATGAAAAAAAGAACAATGAAGCAGAGGCAGATCACGAGCAGCTGTCGAATTAAATAATGCCTCGACTGCTGCTTGTCCTTCACCACAGGCCTAACTTTTGTCTCTTGACATTGCTCAGCACGTTCACCTGCATGGCCATGACTCACAATATTCCAGGTTCAAATATAGCACGTAGGACCAGCATATATAAGTACAGGGCTGCGTGAATAGCGCTGCAACGAAAAGCCCAGGTAAGCCATTCATGACCTATTCCACGCTATGTTTTGCCCACAAGGAGGAGGCCCTGTCCTGAAAGCGGTCGATTCTATTCTATGCCTGCACATTTACTAGTGCAACCGCCTCACCTAACACCTTGCCGCATTCGGCTGCGTTTCCATGGTCTTTGTATGCATACAGCCACTGCGACTGAAAATTAGTTATGTGTACTACATTACAGGACTCCCGCCCATGTACATCTTTATTTTCTTAATGGCAACAAACATACCGGCCACCCCTGCTTGTTGTCTGGGCACTGCTCCCATCCTATTTGGGAATTTTACGCCTAAGATTTTTTTAAAGTTGCAGCTACCAGCTTATCCTTGACTACGTTATCACCCAGTTTTTTCTGCCCCGTGTACACTGGTACTCGCTAAGTTCAATTATTGTACACTTTCCTCTTTAGGGACAGCAGCATGTTGCTAGTCATAATTTGAGGATGCACATAACATGTAGCCTGCCCCATTCTTATTTATTTATTTTATTCTATTTTATTTTCACATACTGCATCCTCGATGAGGCTATCGCAGGAGTGAGGGAAAAAACAAGAAAATGAACATTCAAGACCACGCTTCTAGAAATTCCTGAAAAGGCAAATAATGGACATTTCCGTGCAAGAAATTACAGGCCTCAATTGCCGAAGGCAAAAAGCTGTAGTTAAACATATCAGTGCAGGTGAAAATGGTTGCAATGTTAAGGGCGTGGTGGCTCCTCTTAGACGAAGGGTTAGGAAACTTAAGATAACTATGTAGAGTGTCGAGGCGGGGAGAATCAGAGTGTAAAGAGATTTCAGGCATTCAACGTGGAGACGCTTTGCAAGTGTAGACTTGTAGACCTAGTTGGGGAAGAAATTTCGACGATGAAAAATTCCTGTCGTATCTTTTGCATACAAAACACACAGCCCTTTCTTCAACGGATTCTAGTTTTTTTTGTGTGTGTCACATTTTCTGTATGGGTTGCACACAACAAAACTATATTCAAGAATGGGACGAATGAGAGTCTTATACGTAAGAAGTTTGGTTTCTTGAGGAGCAAGACGGAGCGTACGGTGCAAATACCCTAACTTCTTAAGTGCCTTATTGCAGGTGAGATCAATGCGTTTGGACCACGACAAATTGTGTCATAAGGGCTTAGGCACTTGAATTCGAGTAGTCTGCGTAAAGTGACAATCTATGAAAATACCATAAACTTGGCCACCTATATCAAGAGCTACAGATGTTGTGAAGGATTCACGAATATGTCACTTGAGTAATCATGCTAAAACCACGTCGGAAACCGTGCTGGAAAGTGCTTAAAATGTTGTTTGTTTCAAGGAATTCTATGATTTCTTTAAAGATAACATTTTACATGAATGTGCCGTTAAGGGATTGGTCTATAGTTAGATAATAATTGAACATTACCTGACTTAAATAAGGGGAGAATTGAAGCACGTTTCCACGAGGAAGGAAGTATGGCTAACGATAGCGATTTTCTAAAAATAATTGTGAGGTATCTGCTACACCGAACTAAATTTGCTTGAGAATGCTCCCCCTTTAGCAACCTACCTAAGGATAAGCACTCTTGCGCAGACTTCGACACCTGATCGCCAACTGCCAGCACTGTGCCTCCCACTGCGCCATCTGACATTATCTTTGTCTACTGGATACTTCACCCGACTACGGTGAGGTGCATCCTCTGTGATAGGCCTATCGGTTGCTGCACAGTACTAGAATTTCACAACGAGTGCTATTGAATGCGTAAAGTCTGGATTCGTCTAATTTGTCCTGGTGCAGACGGCATTCCTGAGAATTCCTTGCTCTTGTAGAGATGAACAGTTAGTTAGAAAGAAATGTCGCTAGAGGAAACGTCTGAAACTGTGCTGAAAAGTGCTTAAAATATATATATATATATATATATATATATATATATATATATATATATATATATATAGATGAGTAGTAGACCCTCCGAATTGGCAACAAAAATGCGGAAAGCGTTTATTCAACGTTTCAGCCGGAGACCGGCCTTCATCAGGAAGGCCGGTGGTGGATTCCTGATGAAGGCCTTTCTCCGGCTGAAACGTTGAATAAACGCTTTCCGCATTTTTGATGCCAATTCCGAGGGTCTACAACTCATCTCTGTCTTCACGCCTCCGGCCTATTCACCACCATGACTGCTATATATATATATATATATATATATATATATATATATATATATATATATATATATATATATATATATATATATATAACGAAAGGGTAGGGGTCAAGGGCTCGTTTATTGGTTAGAATCAACTTAATGAACCAGCAAAAATTGAAGCCTAGGGAAGTATAGGGGTAGTTATTCAAGTTCCTAATTGCGGTATTGTAATTTTGGAGTAATTAGAAAGGAATTGAAGTGGACCAAAATACAAACCTGCCTTCGGTGGGAACCGAACCCACGACATTCGGATGACGCTTCCGATGCTTTACCGATGCGCTACGAAGGCGGTCGTCCCCGCGTACATTTTATTGGGTATTTATGTATACGTAATCCTGGGAGTGTTAGGCAGCGCCACTCGCAGTCATGGCGGCGAATGTGGACCATTCTTAATGCCTGAGGCGTCACGTAGAACGTGATCTTATATAATTACAATACCACAATTAATGAACAAATCGCAAAATACGATTTAGAACAGGGAATGTCGCAGGAGCCAACGTTTCGACAAGCGTTGCCAGGGCGGCAAATGCCTTCGCCAGCGTTCGTTTATGTACGCCTTTGCACACTCTCCCCCGTCCTCAGAAAGAGAGGAGAAGAAGCGCAGCGCGTACGAACAATTAAAAAAATGAAGTGGGTAGTAGGGGGTAGGGGAAGTTGGGTGACAGGTGTTAACGTGGCTAATATAAATGGCAAGAGCGAAAGCTTCCAAAGAATCCGCTCCTTGTACATATCTTGGAAATGCATTGTGTGCGCAGGGCTAGAAAGCAGGATGAAAAAAGCAACACACGCTCGGAACAGGAGTTGCTCCTATAGGCATGTGTCCTCCTCTCCACCCCGCACCACCTGCGCCGCACCCGCAGTGCATTTCACCGAGAGCTTGTTGCTAAAAATGTAAATACACTGCTTAACGCCGTTGTTCTCCTCGGACTGGATGGGGGATCCGCACTTGAATGCACACTTTCTGGAAGAAACATTGTTAGCTTGTGCATACTTAACCTTTTGTCATCTTTTAGGAACTTGGATAACTTGGGCAATTTCCGTATGACAATGGTTGATATCAAATAAAATTGAAGTGTTTCTAAAGAATAGCGATAGGCTGGGGCCATGGGCACTTGCCAGAGACTGAGCGTAGGTCGAGAGAAAAAATACCTCGCGCGTTGAAAACTATTGAGCGGCCGTCGATGTGTCGTAATGGGTAGACGTCTTTACGCGTTCTTATCAAGTCGGCGGTAGTCCACGAAAAATCGTATGGATCGAGCCATCTTTTTTCTTTACGACGACTACAGCTGACGCCCAGGGAATATCAGAAGGTTGAAAGACACCACGCTCAATCATTTCGGTTACTTGGTTTTAAATAACACAACGCTCTATAGGAGATACACGATAAGGCCTCTGACGCAGTGGTGCGTGGGTGCCGGTGTCGATCTCGTGGGTGCACAGTCAGTGTGTGGCCTAGAGTCGTTTGTTGACCATCGAAGGGGGAGTGGTATTTCTGTAGCAGACTAAGCAGCTGAAGATCTGTGATAGCTGTGTAGGGCTCAGGAGGGCATCTAATGAGCTATCGAAGACGTCTTCCGTAGACTGCGAGCAAGGCGATTGCCAACGTGCTCACGCCAGAGCAGGCGTTATCAAGTGGCATGTCTAAGATGGTCACATAGCCGGCAGGCTGGAGACGTCCAAGGCACAGGTCATGACGTAATTAAGGTGAAGGGCGTGGCCTTAGCGTTGGAAATAAAGGCTTCAGTGCGGCTACCACTCAAAGTTAGAACAGCGAAGGGAACTGAACATCGTGGACGAACGAAAATGTGCGATGGCACAAAGACTGCAGCAGTATCGTGGATGCAGTTGGGGCAGGCAGCTGCAATCACTGAAGAGTACAGGGGGATCGTGGTTTATTCTGTAAGGACCGCTTTGTCCATAAAATAGTCAAGCTCATGTGAGGGAGTTTCGTAAAGCGGAGAAAGTTCAACTTCGGCACGAGAGCAATCAATAACGGCTTGGTGATCGGAAAGGAAGCTCAATATGACGCCGTCAGAGCAGAAGAAGAGAACGACGAACTCGACTGTATAAGTATATCCTTCAATAGCGATGCGGGAAGTGAATGCAGGGGCAACCGGGGCAACGCATTGTGAACTTGCTGTCCGGAGTGACCGCACAGATGAGGAGATCGTTTCTTTTCCAAGCTTGCGGCAAAATTTTGTCATTAGGGAAACGGCAGCACCTGTGTCCACTAATGCGAGTGCGATGATTCCTTCAATAGATACCGCGATTACATTCGTCGGAGGAGAGCGACGCCTTGTGTTGTTCAACCGGAACACAGTTTTGCCTTTTGAACCGCGGTAGCTGTCCGAAGGGGCCGGACAACGACGCATAGAGTGTGTGTGTGTGTGTGTGTGTGTGTGTGTGTGTGTGTGTGTGTGTGTGTGTGTGTGTGTGTGTGTGTGTGTGTGTGTGTGTGTGTGTGTGTGTGTGTGTGTGTGTGTGTGTGTGTGTGTGTGTGTGTGCGCGCGTGTCATTAACCTGGCAACGCTTCTAGCCGTTTAAACCCACTGTCAATAGTTGGCGGTTCGAAATTCTCCTGCATGCTTCATTTGCAGATCTGTTGAACGTGAAAAACCAGCCCAAAAGGACGACGGACGGAAGAGAGAAATGACACACACAACGGTTGGACTAACAACTGTGCTTCATTAACAAAAGACATCTTGCAGGAAAACCAGGAGAGAATGCCACTTGGGCTGGTTTGCACATTTAACAGTATGTACGAACTGACCCAGATGTCAACACTTCTACATTTCAAATCTGTTCAGAAAGATACGTTGAACACGCTTCAAAAGCAAGTAGTCTTATAACTGTATAACATCGGCAGATACAACGACAAGTACGCCCCTCATCCAGACGTAATTACAATTTTGCTGTCACTATGTAATCACTCTTGCTATAAGACATGCGAGGTACCTCCGTACGTCATCGGTCATTAACGGAATTCATTGTTCAATGGCCTTCAACGATATGAGCTTCTGAAAAGGCTCTCGCTTTTGAACTTTAATTTCAGCCACCGTAAATCCTCACCTAGAATCCATCCCACATCTCCAGAAAAGGGCTCTTCGTATGATAAGGTCTAGTGATACCACTATCAGAGGCAATGATTTGTCTACATCCCATAATATATTAAGCGTACAAAATTTAGTCACATACAACACTCCTTCCATAATGTATAGAATAATTAATGATGAGCTTACAGTTAGTGTCCCTTCGTCACTTAACGCGAGTTAATGAGCTTGCTTCACGCCACCCACATTTATTACCTAAAATTAATACTAATTGCGGTCTTCAAACTCTGTAATTCCGAGGAACTGTAATCTAGAATACTCGTAGCACTAACGCCAGGGTCCCCATGTCGTCACTCTTTACTGGCACATATAAAGTATTTGGTTCTCGTAAATTCACTCACTTCATAATTTGCAGCTATTATTGACACGACGCCTCACTGCTTCCCGTGCTATATATTACCTGTGTGCATATATGTGCGCATGTGTGCGCTCTTTATTACTCGGGATTTTATTAATAATGTCGATATATCCTCGAGCGTATGACGCCGTGCGTACGATGTCAATTGTTGCCGTTTTTAATGTTTTTTTTTTCGCGATACTATCCTCCACAGCCTCATTTTTCCTTCCCAACCCTTGCTATACTAGATGTACAAGACTATGATATGGTTTCACCTCTCATCTACCACTTGACCTCATACTCCTCATCCTTACTTCAGTCCAGCTTACTCTCACTTTCCTTTCGTATCACCTTGCTAAACTATAGTGCAAGAGGCCATGCCATGCTTTACCCTCTACCCTCCGTTCCTTTCTCCTCATTCTCATTTAACTTCCTTCCACCACCTTTCTTTGTTTATACTATGCATGGCTACGCTATGCTAATAGATGCTTGGCACACACCCGCTTTCTAAGGTGAATAGGGCCCTTCATCTAGCGCTCCACTGAGCACTAGATGAATGGCGGAGTTGTATTTAACATTGGCCAGGAGAAGAAAAAAGAGAGCCTGCAAATGAAGCACATCGGGCATTTCACATAGAAGCAGCACACGCACACTTATTTCATGACAGCTTTGTCCAGACCTCAACGGCCTTACCGCCAACTTGAAGAGATATAGGCTCCTAAAAGCACGAATCCTTGCAAATACTTAGTAACAGCATGCTCGCTTACTGCAGCAACTAAAGAGCTTATTATTCAATTTCAGTTATTTAAAAGATGGGTGGTAGCGATAATTATCATGTCGATGTGTGTGCCCCTGGCCGTACAACTTATTTGCTTAGGTGGACATGATAATGCCTCACAGCGCCCAGTGCTAAGAGAGTCATAAAAACTGATTTTAATCGCCTTGTATTAATAAAGTTCATTGCCTGTCTGTCCATCGCCTTGTATCGCGCAGGCGTTCGAAACAAGTAGCGGGAAAGCACACAACAATTGTAACAGTAAATGTAAATGTCTCGAATACAGCGATTTATCTTCCTCATTTTATAAAATGGCGCCCTATAGTTAACACGTACTCGGCCCTTGATATGAAGGTCTCGGATATAGCTCTAGCATCGGTATTGTCCTCGTGCCTTCAGTCATCAACTCGGAAATATTGTACAGGTGATTGAACTAATGTTAACTTGGACGACGTGAATATGATTGATTGTAAGGTAAGTGGGACCCTATAATTATCTTACAAAAGTAGAAGCGAGCAACAATGAAAGGAAGAGCAGCCAGTAGAACAGTAGGAACTATATCAAGGACCCACACCTCCTACTTCGATCATTTTTGTGTGCACAGCGACTAAGTACAAGCAGTCGTGTTTTGTATAAACGGTGTGTACAATATAATTCTTACTCCGTTAAGATAAGCTGCGTCTTTAAACTTAATTGTAATATAATATCACTGTTTTAGGTTCTGACCTAGCGACGATGGTACCTGCCCTGGTAACCATACTCAAGTCGTCAGCCCTGCTGGTCCTGGTGCTCGCAGGTACTAACGAACTTTCTTATTTTGCCTCGATAAGTCAGCTCAAATCATGCACGGTTGAGCGTTCATGGGGTAACGGAAAGAGACTGAAAGAGAGAGAAGGGAGAAAAAGGCCGTAGTGAGGGCCTCCGGAGATTTCGGCCACCCGGGTCCCCGCCACGGTGGTCTAGTGACTATGGTACTCGGCTACTGATCCGAGGGTCTCGGGATCGAATCCCTGCCGCGGCGGCTGCATTTCGATGGAGGTGAAATGGTGAGGCCGGTGTATACAGTGCGATGTCAGTGCACGTTAAAGAACCCCAGGTGGTCTGAATTTCCGGAGACCTCCATTACGGCGTCTGGTTTTGGGACGTAAAACCTCAGATATCCATCAATCAATCAAATGAACCACCTGAGGTATACGTACTTCGGCAAGTATGCTATCTACATGCGCAACAAAGTTATGTACATTGCCAGACGGTGGTCAATCCACCCGTAACATTGTAATACCTTGCACTTCTGCAGCCAACATCATAGTCGGTGTTAAGTGAACACATGTCTTAAAAAATTGAAATGCATAGTATTTCTGATGTACAATGAAACGCCACCACCGACTCCCTACTTGATGCATAAGGACAAGTCAACATAGCCATCAAGTCCGAGGGTGTCATTACAGTCGTTGAACCAGGTTTTAGTGAAGGCAAGCACGTCAAATTTATGCTCACAGGAGTCAAAGTACATTGCGATGTCATCTATTTCATTCTTCAGTCTTCTTGTGTTTAAACGAAAGACAGATGAAAAGCTGTTTAAATCGACAATTGAATGCGACACACGTGCATGAACCTGTGTTGGACTGTAATAGCTACTGTTTTTGGAATAATAATCCATGATGACGATAATGTACCCTAATCACATGGCATTTGCATCTAGGAGGTACGGCTAAGAAGTAATGTTTTGTTGCAAGGTGCGGCTTACTCGAGCACCACCCCTTTCTGACTGAGCGTTTGTAAGCCTGCAAAGGTCAGACTCACTTGAGACACATAAAACTGGATCACCTGGGTTTTTTCGCACCGGTACTTTTCCATCTTTCTGCCATACGAAACGATGCCTCATTTCAGAGGCTTTTGTGCGAGTTAACCAAAGTAAACGCCTGTTCTTCGGTATCAGATGATCATAAAAGCGAACTCCAGGCTTCAATTCTCTTAAATGTTGCTTCTCTATTTGTTTCCAGTTATCTTTCGTTTGCTTAGAAATAAATCTGATTAGCCCAGGCGGACCACGACCGTTTTTGGCAGGAAGACGGTGTATACTGTCGATCTCTGGTTCAGTCAGAGGGGCTAGGCAACGGGAAACTCCAAGGTTATTGACAGCTTCGATCAAAATTTCGTTCTCGTTCCGTGGAAGTCCATGTATCTCTAGGTTTGCCTGCGTCTATACTGCTCGAAGTCATTAACCTTGTTTCTTAGACTACAAAATTCCTTGGCTACATTTTTGCCTTCAACATGAGCAATACGTGCTTTGACCTCAGCGATCTCTCGGTCCTCTGCAGTTAAGCGTGGCATTACTTGGTCGTACTGGTCAGACATATGCTCTACTGACCTTCGAAGCTCTGCAACTATATTTTTTAGCTCAAGCAAAGAATCAAATTTCTCTATTAGTGGTACGAAAGCATTCAGGTGCGCCTAGATTTTTATGACATCATTCTTCAAAGCACTGTTTTCCTTTAAGGCCCGACCCGGAGAAGCAACCTCCGCAAGTCTTACATAACCACAGTCTAACGGTGCCGTCAGCTTTCTTGTTTTTTTTTTTTTTTCATATCGCTACCCGTCACACCAGGGCAATTTCCCAGATGACCATAATAACAACTAGAACATACTGGTTATCAGATATTTTCTCATGGCGAGCAACACAAGTATCGTGGTCATTTGACATGATTTATGAAGTGAACAGGAAATAAAAGGCTTTAAAAACAACAGGAGGCCATCGCAGCAGCAGCTAACAGAAATTTAATAAAATATAGGTAGGAGAAACAGAGCCAACCTGCATGAACCAGAATGACTGTTTAGTGGTACGCCGGAGAGCTTCAGGTTCCGCTGCTGCCACGGCCTTATGAAAAATATGGAGTATTACTGAGGGGTCTATCAGGGGTGAACAAAAAGGATGTTAAACGACAGTACAGTACATGTGTATGTTTTCTTACATTGCTGTAAGAGCGGTCAACGCACGCTACAACCGCAATTTACGTTAGGCAAGCACGGTCACTACAACTGGTAATGCAGCGAGTTTATCTGCGACATTTTCCGCGTAACGACAAGCGCCGTGGGAAGCGCGCTTCCTCAGCACCTCGGGGATCTCGGCTTGATTCCTGCCTCCCTACCACGTGGTCACCTGTCTACAGTCATTACAGCACCTGAGGCACGCTTGTCTGTGTCGTTCTTTTTGTTATATCTACATGTCAGCTGCAAGTTGCAACACACGATACGCTTTTCTTTTGTCCTGTTTAATCCAGCCAAAATATGTGCTCACCAAACTTTCAGTGTCTATTTTGCTTGGTCTTTAAATGACACAGGGTTAAAATGTTAACTCACGAACCTGAGGCCCATACCAGCATATATCCGCACCGAGCACTGGGAGTATCAGCCACACGTGTTTATATTATAGTTGTGACGTGCATAAGAAGTGTATTACAATAGCGATGTCAAGGTCGATCACTCACAATCGCCATACAGGTTCGCACAACCACTCCGTCCTTCGTTTTACCAAGTGAACTAGAGGATAAGAACAGTGCCGAGACTTAGGCGGATGGATAGATGCGGTCAAAATAGTTCAATTGTTCTCCAAGAAACACTTAAGAAAAATGATCAACTGCGACCTTTTACAGAGCAACGAGCAGCCAGTGTCAACGGAGATGCCGATTGCAAACCAACCTGTAAGGTCCCAGAGGGTCCACTTTTCGACAAGGCCGGAGACCCTGGCAATGATATTCGATACATATACAACGGAACAAACTGCACCGATGTCCTCGTTAAGCCGGATCGTTTCAATGACACGTTCCCCGACCGCATTTCGTGCATAGGAGAGTGTAACCCGGGTACGTACTGAACTGTTCTTAACTCTTTAACTGCTCTGTTTTTTTTAGAAGATTTTTGTCTAAAATGTTCATTAAAAATATTGATCATGATTTGTTTGCTTCTAAAAAAAACATGCTTTGATTGTCGAAAAAAGTTGGTAAGTCAAATTAGCAAAATGAAGTTTTGTGTTGTTCGTGTTCTCACAGGCTAGCTGCTTGCTGGTAATCAAAAGTAAAACAAGACAGAGGACCGCTGTTTGGAAACTTGCACCGTTCTTGAATCGTTCGCTTGACACCATTGCTCTATTTCAACATGGGAGCTTGGGGTGGTGGGGAGATATCTCTAGCGTACGAGCTGTCCTCGTCTAAAATGTTTAGTAAAAAAAACAATGAATTGTTTGCTTCTAAAAATATGTTTTGATTGTAGAAAAAAATTTAAGCGCCCGCTAAGTCAAATTCGTGAAATTAAGTTGATTATTGTTCGTGCTCTCGTATGCTGGCTGCTTGCTGTTAATCAACAGTAAAAGACAGTGGAGCGCTGTTGGAAAGAAAAATGATAGGTGTAACGCTAACAGATAAAAAACGAGCGGAGTGGATCAGAGAACAGACAGGAGTAGCCGATATTTTTATATCAATTAAAAGAAAAAAGATGGACTTGGGCAGGGCATATCATGCGGAGGACAGATAACAGATGGACAGTGAGAGCGACGAAATTGATACCAAGAGAACAAGAAAGGCAACAGAGGCAGGCAAAAGGTTAGACGGAGCGATAAAATTAAGAAGTTCGCGGCCATAAAATGGACCCAACTCGCTCAGTATAGGGCATATTGGGAATCGTTGGGAGAGGCCTTCGTCATGCAGTGGACTTAAAAATAGGCTGATGGTGATGATGATGGAGTGAGCTGACTGTAAATGAACAGTTGTTGCGAATTTGGCGGTGGTAATATCACCTCGTCCGCATTTTTTTTAAAACTATACCTCGCCGTTTCCAAACAAAATTTCTACAGTTGGTTTGTTCATTGGTCATATAGTGCCAAGGATGACGTCAAAGCAGCAAATAAGTCGAAATAAAGTTGTTACAACACTACTTGGCCTGTTGACGAGGAAGTGCTCTCTAGTCTGTATGGCTACCCCGCAACGCCGAAATCAAAACTGTTAACGTAGCATATCAGAGTAATCCAATCAGCATTGATAATATCCGAGTCACCTGTCACGTGGGATGCCAAGCCCTCCTCTAACATCGTACTTCTCTCGGTTGAGCCTCCCAAAGTAAAGCTGTGAAGAGGTGCATAGAGCACATCAGTGACGTTACCTTTCCTCGGTTTTCTTCTTGCAACGATACTTGTGTTCTTTCCTGTAGTCCTATTGCGTACACTAATGTATGTATTGTATAGAACTGATAACAGCTGCCTAGAAAGCAACGTTCCCTACGTGGAATCGGTGGGCACCGCTCTGCTGTCTGTACACTGTAATGCTTGCTATTTGTAATACTCACGCTCTTTAAATGAGTTCACGGTAGCCAAACACGCCGATAGTAGTGGTCATTGTAACAACACATGATACATAGATGTTGACAATAATGTACAGGCAGGTAGTCAGACTGCTCGTTTGATAGCGTAAGGTAGGACTGCATGGAAATATATTAAACGGTCCTCGTTTGCGCCAAACCAGGCCATTTCAATTAAGAGTCTGCATTCTCATTTTTCCATAAACAAATTTAGATCAAGATACCCAGTCCTGCACCAATACGCCACCAGGTGCGTGCAGTAAGCAGAAAGGTCAAAACGATGATCCACTCACATGTGAGGACCCGTATGGACAGCCGGATGACCCCTATGTTGCATACTATTACAACGCAACTGTAGGTGAATGTAAAGAATACTGTGTTTGCAAAGAACCCGAGAACAGAGATGAGCAGACGAACTATTTTCTGTTGGATGAATTTTGCAACTTCACTTGCGGGTGAGTAGCAGTGCCTGGCAGGCTTCTATCCATGTCGTTCTTTGTTTCAAACTTAGCCGTGTCCCCAAGAATGCTACAAGTACGGGTTATAGCACGTGTTCCAATGAACCGTGAGATTATTTAACATTTTGTGTAAGCTTGCATGATAGCGCTAAACAGGCTAATCGCAAAGCATGCCGCCTCTGATGATGTGTAGACTACGTTACCGCGTCCTTAAGCACAGCTATTGTCGCGAGGACCGCGTCTCGTAGAATGTTTTCTTGTTATTTTCTTCTTTTCCGGCTACTTTTGTACAAGGGTGCTCTACTAAACGAGCCCGCACACCGCAGGGAGCATTCCGGGAGACGGGACGCCGAGGATGAGGGGCATTTGTGCGCGCCGCGGCCAGTTTCTGGAAAGCGTTGTTTGTGTTGGTTTTGTGGCGAGGCCGGATGCACGCGATCGTAGAAGCTCGTAGTTACCGTCGACCTGCCTGACTTGTCCGTGTAAGGCGGTTTCCTATTGGTGGGAGGCGGTGGTGGTTCGAGCCGTCCGCGTCGCCGTGGATGCTGAAAAAGTGTTATTTAAGCGGCGACACTGGCCTTTTTTGGAGGGAGCGAACTCGGGGACCATGACGCTCGGCATCACCAGGGAGCAGTCCGGCAGGCCGACGGGGTATGATACCATTTTCTGTGTTTTATAATTTTTGCCCTGTGTGTTTTACAACTTCAAGATGTCTTAGCTAAATAAACCCCCCAATGAGTGCTTTCCCAATTCACCGTGTCGACTCCTCATCCCTTGCCTGCGCGGAGTGGCTCCCACGCCTCTTCGTCTTCCTGACCTTCCGATGCGTCTAACATTCACGGCCCCGACGTTTCGCTACAAAGTGGTGGAGGTTGCTCGGTAGCGATATTCCCGCTCTGAAATTATGCCCCGAGTCAACAAGCATCAGGAAACTACTTCGGACTGCTCCACTATGACGGAACCCCCTTCCTTTCTCTCTGCTATGGCTACCCCCCAAGCAAAACCTTTCGTCGGACCGCCAGTCTTCAGAGGCGCGCCAGAGGAATCTGTTTCCGAGTGGCTACTTTGCTACGAACATGTCGCGTCGCTGAACAACTGGGACCAAGCCACGAAAGTTAAATTTTTATATCTGGCTCTAGACGGTGATGCAAAAAAATGGCACACCACTCAAATTCTCACGGGTGCACCTAATTCATGGGAACAATGGGCGACGTCATTGAAAACGTCATTTACTAGCCGTCACTCAGTCGAGATCGCCAATTTACGACTACAAAACAGAACCCAACTGCCGTCCGAAAGCCCGGAGCAGTATTACTATGACGTCGTACAGCTTTGTGCAAGAGCCAACCCGTCTATGTCAGAAGATGACCGGTTGCGGCACCTTATGCGCGGTCTGCGTCCGGATGTGCAAGAAAAAGTGATAATCGCAAACCCGGAAACTTGCGCCGAATTCCTCCAAATTTTACAGCGCATAAATTACGCAGCTTTGATGAGCCCTGCTTCTTGGTCACGGCCGATCGACACCCACTATCCTAATGGATTGCAGTCGTGGATGAAAAACATCGCGCCTCCGGTAGGGATGGCATCCGCCGCCGCGGCAGTACAGCCTACTCCTACGTGTGTCGCCACCTGCGCCGCAGCAGAACTGCGTTGCCCGCGGCAGGCTGCCGACCGCGAGGGAGACTTAAAGGCGATTGCAGACTCCATCGCCTTGTTATCGGACCGGCTAAGAAACATTGAAGACGAGATGCGTCGCCCCCCAGTGCCTTGGCCACCGAGAACATCCCGTGCCAACGACGGGCGTCCCCGATGCCAGATTTGCAGCCGCATCGGCCACGAAGCACGACAGTGCTGGCAGCGCTTCCGGGACGACAGAAATGATCATGCGGAGTCTCTTGGCAATCACGATAGCCAGCGTAACCCTTCGGGAAACGAGAACGGCCGGGCCTAAGGGGCCAGCCCGGCCGTCCCATCGGCACATTGTCGGAAAGCCAGCTTCACGCAGTCCCCACACGAGCCAATGGTACAATAACGTTGCGACACCGCCCTGACCTTAAGAATGGAAATGCCGACACGCTTTCCCATCTTCCTCACGACCCCGTACCAGTAAGCGAAGAAACCCTTTTACCGTTGCTGGTTTTGGGTCAGGCGGATGTTGGAAAGAAGCAGAGGGCAGACCCATGGATTAGAGCCGTTGTACAGCACCTCGAAGAACCGAGTGCGCCCGTTGTCAGGAATATCAAAAGAACGGCACGGAGTTTTCGGTTAGTCGACGGTGTACTGTATCGGAGGGCGAAGGGCTTTGAGAAAGATCGCGCGGCTCTCGTTGTCCCCAAGTGCTTGAGGTCTGAGATATTAAGGCACTGCCATGACGACTGTACGGCAGGCCACTTGGGTGTCAAGCGTACATGGGAGAAGTTGCGTTACCGATATTTCTGGCCGAAGATGTTCGCATACGTCAGCAAGTACGTTCTTTCCTGCCCTGACTGCCAGACGAGAAAGCAACCGCCGGGGAAACCGGCCGGTTTCCTCCAACCAATCCCGCCTGTAGGTCGACCGTTTCAGCAAACGCTACCGGTTAATGTCGGGTCAGGCGCACAGCCTGGATTCGACTACACCCTGGATGCGATGAAAGTGGCTCGCCGGCTGCGGCAGGCTCGAAAATTAGTGAAGGAACGGGAAAAGCGCCAGCAAGAAAGGAACAAGCGCAGCTACGATGCCGACGACGCAGACGATGAGTCCGGTGCCGATCACGAGGTGCGAGATCCAGGTGGTGATGTGCGCGAGTGCAGTGATGACCGCGAATTCCATCAGGGTGAAGTGCGCGAGCGCAGTGCCGGGAGTGATGTCCACGAATTACACCCCAGTGTTGTGCGCGAGTGCGACGTCAATGGTGATGTGCGCGAGTGTGGTTCGCGAGCGGACCGAGAACTTCGTTTGCGTCATGGTGTGTGCGAATCAGGGACCAGTGATAAAGTGAGACAGCGCGAAAGCTCAGACTCTGAAAGTGAACTTTACAGCGACTGGAAGACCTTTTCAAGCGGCAACAACGGACAACGAAATGCCGCCGCTTACGACACTGATACTGACTTGTATTACAGTGCCAGCGAGTGAACTTTGGTGATTTTCAGTCTCGCGATTCTCCATTTGTTGTTTTAAGTTTTCCACCTTTTAGATGTATAACTTTTCTGAAACCAGTACCTCACATAATAGTACGTAAAATTGTTTTTTTTTCGTACTTCTTTTTTCCTGGGTTGCAAATAAAACGAGTGGGTCACTCTTTTTCGTAGGGGGGAGGTGTCGCGAGGACCGCGTCTCGTAGAATGTTTTCTTGTTATTTTCTTCTTTTCCGGCTACTTTTGTACAAGGGTGCTCTACTAAACGAGCCCGCACACCGCAGGGAGCATTCCGGGAGACGGGACGCCGAGGATGAGGGGCATTTGTGCGCGCCGCGGCCAGTTTCTGGAAAGCGTTGTTTGTGTTGGTTTTGTGGCGAGGCCGGATGCACGCGATCGTAGAAGCTCGTATAACATCGTTACCGTCGACCTGCCTGACTTGTCCGTGTAAGGCGGTTTCCTATTGGTGGGAGGCGGTGGTGGTTCGAGCCGTCCGCGTCGCCGTGGATGCTGAAAAAGTGTTATTTAAGCGGCGACACTGGCCTTTTTTGGAGGGAGCGAACTCGGGGACCATGACGCTCGGCATCACCAGGGAGCAGTCCGGCAGGCCGACGGGGTATGATACCATTTTCTGTGTTTTATAATTTTTGCCCTGTGTGTTTTACAACTTCAAGATGTCTTAGCTAAATAAACCCCCCAATGAGTGCTTTCCCAATTCACCGTGTCGACTCCTCATCCCTTGCCTGCGCGGAGTGGCTCCCACGCCTCTTCGTCTTCCTGACCTTCCGATGCGTCTAACATTCACGGCCCCGACGTTTCGCTACACTATTATAACAGAAATGATGACGGTTACGGATCACTGCGACTATTTGATGGCAAACAGAACGTAAAGTTAGATCTTTCGTACATAGCAGTATGTATCCACTGACGCAAGCTTGACAAACTTCAAACCAAACTTCACACAATCTTCCCTGCTGAATCTTATGCCGAGCTTTCTACATAGTCTGAAAGTCTGTTGTGATTTAATTAATAAGCAGCTGCCTTTGCGCTTAGAAATAATATGTGTTGTCCGTAAACACATAGAAAGGCATTGAGTCAAAGAAAAAACTTGGACCATCTCCCCGAAGGGAACCCTGATGGGATGCGAAGCAGCAGCGTTGCGCACGGGTGGCGTCACGGGTTGAACGGCGCTAACGCGGGTGCTGGAAGAACAGTTTGAAGCGAAACTCGGTGTAGCGTTTACTGGTGTAAACGTTTGTTTGAAACGCAGACACGGGAGGCGAGCGGGCGTTGGAGCCGGCAGATGCGGGCGCTCCGGCGGGTGAGGGAGAGAGTGACGTACGTGACGTCAACGCCCAGCTGCGGCGTGACGTACGGGGAGCGAGTGACGTACGGGGAGAGAGTGACGTACGGGGAGCGTGAAGTCAACGCCCAGCTGCGGCGTGACCTACTTGGCACCGCTCCAACACCTGCGCCGAGGGAAGCGCGTTGCCTCGCGCTTGTGGGTTCGGAGGGACAGCGTTGCACAGGCTAGTCAAAGAGCTGCTTCGCATCTAAAATAGAGAGGCATGGGCAGAGAACGCTAGTCAGGTTAACTACACAGTCGTCTGACTGGCTAGCTTCTGTGGGTGACTGAGTGGACAGAAAAGGAAAGATAGTTTATCAAGAGAACATTGAATTCATTGCGCTGACCAGGGAATGCAAGTGCAATCATTTTATAAGTGTCGCTAAGGAGGTGTAACTTATAGGCGAAGCAAATTATAGGCGAAGGCAAATTATAGGCGAAGGAATCGCCAGCCATCAAGGATTTTAGCCTTTGTGAAAAGCAGTTACAACCCTTTACTGCTCGGATGTCGCCTAATCGACACTGGGAATCATGTCGGCCAGGCAATTCAAGAAACGTTTACTGCTTCCAACGTCTCTCGTCGCACGTTTTTCGCTAAAAATAGCTTTCGGCTCCAGACTCCCAGTTATATCTCATACATATTATTAAAAACTGGAATGTAGTGTTGTGTGCCAGTTGCCAGACAGCGCGAATCACGTGCGACAGCTATTCGTCGTCGTTTTGTGCAACAGCTAACTGAATTCAAGCTTCCTAAAAATTATAACTGTTCAGACGAGAGAATGATCTTAACATCAGTAAAACTTCATTCGGGCCTAGTTGGTACATGATCTCAGAGGGAAAATTTACAGCGCAAACACAAAGACACACCACAGGAAGGAAATGACACTCACAAGCGCTCATCCCCGTTATGAGGTATTCATGTGCATGTATTCGCGCCTACTCATTGGTACTGCCCGCCACGGTGGTCTAGTGGATATATGGCGTTCGGATGCAGATCCGAGGGTAGAGGGATCGAATGCCGGCCGCGGCTGCAGCATTACGATGGAGGCGAAATGTTGAGGCCCGTGTGCTGTGCGATGTCAGCGCACGTTGAAGAGCCCCAGGTGGTCGTAATTTCCGAAGCCCTCCACTACAGCGTCTCTCATAATCAGAGCTGGTTTTGGGATGTTAAACCCCAGAAATCAATCAATCAAGGAAAGACGGGATCGATGCTCTTTGCCACCCGCAAAATATTCGTGCAGCTTACGATAAAACAGGCCGCAGAGATCCACTGTAGATATCATTACGTCTTGCGCACCGTGAAAATAGACGTGTACGGGAAGTGCCAAATCAGTAGCCGTGCAAAATTTACTTCCATCCTTCGCGTATTGCGTTTAACAAACAGTTGCTGATATTAGACAACATGTGCTGATGCAGCAAATAAAGGGGGCTGCGCAGGCGGCTTCTCATGTTTTATGCGAGCTGTAATGCGCGATACGTATAATGAATTTTCCTTCCACGCTAATTAGCAACACTACTGTACGTGGTATCGCCTTCAGGCCGACCTCAATGCTTCATTGTAATCAATCAAACATATCTTTCCTTCTCTGCATTAGGTACACTACATAAGTATTTTCTTATATTGTTATCCTTTGCAGCGGCTATAAAGAATTTAAGGAGGCCCAAGCTATGAAAATTGAAACGTCGGCATCCTAAGGGGACCCATAGCCGGATGCCCTAGCGCACACGGATGCGCATTCTTTCGTGTTTCACCAATAAAGTATAATACGTTACCAGTTTGGCCGTGCTTATTTATATACGTTGTTCTCAGTTGATGTGAACTGAGAACTTTTTTTTTTTTTGCTTGCGGCTAAATTATGTTAAGAGGGCGGCCACGAGGCAGAGATTATCACATAGCTTCGTAATGCTTGTTCGAAAAAAATTACAGCATATCCACGGAGTGAATGATGGTGAGTGGGCGAAGCTCGGGAGGTTCATCGTAGACTGTGCAGAGTTCTGGATTAATTTAGTTAACGCGCACGCTACGAATCCTCATGGTTCAACTATGCACAAGTGAAATCTCCCACCGGCACTTCATTGCAAGTCAACATCCAGTGCCTATATATATACATATATATGGGTTGCCGGTGAACGCTTCTCCAACGCGAGCAGTCGGTATTTCTCAATCAAGAAACTCGCTAGGAGACGCTGCCTGCGCCAACGTTGTCTCTCGCGGGTGAAGGCGCGTTCTCCTTCTTTGCGAGCTGGTACAGCGTTCCTCTAAGAAAGAGCGTTTCCATAGCCAACGCGCGCCTTTCGCTCTCTCTCTGTCTCTCTCTCTCTCTCACACACACACAAGACAGCAGAGGCACGCACCGGGAGGCAGCGCCGGGAGAGAGAGAGAGGCACGCGCCGGGAGGCACGCGCCGAGGGCGAGCGCGTGCCGGGAGGCACGCGGCTTACGCCTGACGAATGACGCCTGACGACTGACGCCTGACGCGTGACAAGGTTAGACTACGAGGAGCTTCGCCCCTAAAATCAAAATCGCAATACATTCGAAAATTACACATTCCGTGACAAATCGAGAGCGCGGGTCCGCCCTTTATTTGCAGAAGAGCGCGTCCGCTTCTTCCTTCTGCATGACGGCCAACATCGAGTACAGCCAGTTCAACGCCGTGAAAACCGCCGAACAACAAAGCTCTCGGTCGACCCCTCCAAGTGAAACGTTTTGTAGCGGTAGTTTTGGTTAATGCTGTTTATGTATGTGTAGTCTTCGCTAAACCCTTTCTCTCTGCCTTTCTGCAGCTTGCGAGTATTTTCTGTGTGAGGCGACCGCCAGATTCGTTGTCGGGTGGTTCTTACAGCATCATGTCAAGTGTTGTGCCAAATGTGCGCTGCCTTTTATATATACTATACATGATCTTCCGTACGCGCCCAAGTGTCTTGCCTTGGCTTACTACAATTAGTGTGAGTCTCTAAGGAAAATGCGAATTTACTTGCCAGTATTTCGCACCGAAAGTACCACTAGGTTTATTTTGCGTTTATCCCAAGTTTTAGAAAGTAGATTAAGGAAGTGCCCATAGGCAAGTATTTTGCTATTCGCTTGTAATACAACTGCCGCAAGCTCCAAAGCCCGCCTTGTCAAGAAAATTTCTTTTATATCTTTATTATCACCTGCGTGACGCCAACTGTAACAACAACAACAACAACAACAACAACAACAACAACAACAGCCGCCGCCGCCGCCACCACCACCACCACTACACTAATATGGCGCAGGGTAGACGATTACAGGTTCGCTGTAAAATGTAAAATAACGTTGATGCCACCGTCATGGTAATCAGTATAATTCAAAAGTGAAACGCGTTTTCACAAAATTAGCTTAATGTTATCTGCATAGATGGTAATCTGGCAATATCAGCCGCCCTGCGACGATTCGAGGGGAGGGAGATGATTCAAATACTTTGGCACGTGAAGTCGTTGTAGGTAAGCATTTGGACAAGTTAGCACTGCACAGTGTTTCTTTACAAGTGGCACAACAGTGAAAGTGGCCGAACGGCTCGAAACGTAATTTCTCCGGACACGCTGCACTGTAGGCACTGGAGCACTGGGCAAGCCCGTCATTAACCACGGACTTTGGCAAACAGTGAAACGGTGCAAGGAAAACCGAACGGGTGATATCCGGATCGTTTCGTGGATTCGTGTTCTGCTGTAGCGAAGGGCGCACGATTTGCCCGTCGGCGGCCATCTTGTGGATGTGGTTGGCTCGCGGCGTCGTGCTGGCCTGCAGCGTTTTACTTTGGGTCCCTTGGACGAAGTTATTACCATTCCTGTGGTTCGGTTTAGGAAAGGACGCGTTTTTTTTTTTCCTCGAGAGAAAGAGCGTGTCTCAGCGTCCGTGGTGGTAGGAAAAGGCAGCGAAAGAGTAGAAATGAGAGAATAAACGTAGTGAAGGGCTCCGGAGATTTCGAGCACGTGGAGTTATCGCAACGTACGCTGACCCAGCACAGTACACGGGCCTATGGCATTTTCGCCTCAGTCGAAAATGCGAACGCCAGGGCCGGGGACGTTTTGTGAAGTGGCATAGACGAAGTATGTAAGTAACCTAAATGTAGACCCGTAAAGTGCTCCACATCACGATATTTGCTCTAGTTCCTCACTGCATACCCCACCCTATCCGCGAATATTTTGCGGGCGGCAAGAAACCTCTACCTCCTCCCACCTTGCTGTATTGACTTGTGAGCGTTGTACGTACTTCGCAAAAGTCATGATGCCCGACTCTCCGGGAATCAACGACATGAACATTGCACGTAACCACTTTGTACCATGCGCACAATATTACTATATCTTTCTTTAATAATATGTTGTTATCGTTACAGCGGTTATAAAGAATATATGGAGAGTAAGACTAAGCAGGACTAAGCAGCGACAACCTAAACCCACCCAAAACCGGAAGTCCTCGTCCATGTGGATTTCGTATTTTTGTGCTTTCAAGTACCAGAAATAAACCAAAGTCCAGGATTAACCATGCACATACATTGTTCTCGACGAATCTATCGCCAACACAACACTCCTGATTGCACGGTTCTTGCTAGAGGCTATCACCAGGTTTAATTTTATCAAGTTGTTTAGCGGCGAAGAAAGTCGTACACTGCAGACGCCTGCACATATCTATCTGTGAAAAAGAAGCAACAGAGGATTTCAAAAAACATCACCCGTGAGCTGAAACTTCAATCATGAAATATTTTCAGTGGATAGAAGTAGGATTGAAATTGGAGGCTAAATATCAGTACTGTGCGAGCAGTAAAATTCTCGCTGCGAAGCGAATTCCCATAATAGTGTCCGAGTGCGAATTGAATAGAGTGTCTTCCAAATGTTTCCAAGTGAAATTACAGAAAGCGTTAACGAAAAAATTGTCGAAAAGGCAAATTTATTGCACGATCAGTGTAGCCCAACAAGTTTGTTCTTATCACAAAGAAGAGTTCCATCCCAAAGGACACTCTTGAACAGGACAACTTCGGCACCTTCACTTGTAAACTTTATTGAAGTTTACTTTATTGAACTAATAACCCAGAGATAATTTGAAATGTGTGTTCGGCGTTATGTCCGCGTTTCATATGGGCATAGTTGTGAAGCAGGCGAGAGAAACATATGGAATGTTCGTTCTCTTTAAACAGAATATAAATAAAAAACGGAGGAGAAAACCTACAAGAAAGTTATCTGTTAAATTCGATTCGCCGAAGCCGGACTGCCATATTTTAAGCCCATGTAAACGCAGGCTTGGCGATCTCAAAGCATATCGTCGATCTGGTCGCATTGCTTGTCGTAGATGCGCGCTTTCCCGCATTAGAAGTTGAGCGTTGCAGCACGCAACTCGCGGTCAGAGATTGGCAAGATGTGTGTCACTCGCTCAACTGCGCTGGTAACTTATCAATAGCTTCAAATATGTGTAGCGCTGAGAGACAAGGAGCAAGAAGATGTTGTTTTGCCGGATTTTACCTCACAAAACCAGTTCTGATTAAAGGACCAAGAAGAGGACGACAGTACAATGCGCTTGCACTGTCGTCCTCTTCTTGGTCCTTGTCTCTCAGCGCTAAACATGTTAGATTCATTTTACCAACAAGCCGGAAGATCGGCGATTCATATAAAATTCATATCAATAGCTTGGCACAATGCTCGGACGAAAGCGGCCGAATTCCCCCTCCCTGAGCACAGCTCTAAAACAGGACGTCTCCCCGGCTGAGCTGCCTATACAAGCAGGGAAGGTACTTCTCCCCCCAGCCTGAAAATGTAGACATCTTGCCTGCAGACCCTCAATCAGAGTTTCGCGCGTCGCAACGCAACTGGCTAATATATACGTCGTACAAGAGAAATTATGTAGCGGCCACGGCTGAAGCAACGCGCCGACAGGACCGCGAAGCCTGCGCGGCGATAGACGCGTCGAGACTACAGAAGCGCTATGTGTCGGCGCGCACATTAACGGTTTTTATTACGACTTCGCTCCATCGTTGCTAGGCGGCGGTGTCATCGCTGAGAACCATGTTAATTTAAGAGCAATTGTCCCTGCTAAATGCCTTTATTTTAACCGGACATAAATAATATGCAAATTGTAAAACGGTGTAGTAAAGATATGAGGCCGGTCTTTTCCTTCGTATTCGCAGTCTGTCGGTGGTGTCGTCAGGAGCGCTTCCAGCTCCTACCGGCGCGCCCTGGCTGGTTGTGGGTTCGAATCCCAGTGCTTGGTATATTTCTATCTTAAATGAATGTTTATTCTTAGGACACCTACTTCCATTACAGAAGTACGTCACAGATTTCTTGGTGGAACCCGGCATAATACACTTCCGTGTTAAAAAAAAAACTGAGTAAATAGGATAGCGGACCATTAGAACCAAACATAATTTCATGATTCAGGAAATATGTACATGGTTGCCAAGCGACTGAAGTTTGTAAGTTGTATTTTGCTCGAACGCGTGTGGAAGACTAAAGAAACGTATGCTAAAGGCAAATAACAATAACATTCGATTCTAAGAACCCGCCAGACAGTTCTACGAAGACCACTGAGGGGGAGTATCGGCTTTTAAACTTCTAGGCTTGAAGTTTCAAGTCCTCACAAAAAAAAAAAAAATGCAGTTTCGCAAGAAAGGTATCAGAGTAGACGTTCGTTCAGGCATCTTTGAAGTCACGTACGCAGTAAGACGTCAATAGAGTAATATTTTAACATGTTAAACCCTCGCGAAGTGTGTTAGTTGATCATGACGAGTAAGGTTGGCGCTTTTGCTGACGTCACGCGACACCTCTCAGCATCTGCCCGAGCAAGGGCACAAGAAAATGTGTTCAAGCTAATGGAGTGTTCAAAAAAAGATGAGGTGACGTCATTTCAAAAAGGTACCAACAGCGCGGGACAGGGGGCGTCGCTCCAATTTCTCTATTTCGTCGTTTTCTCGCTCGCAACTGCTTTGTTCTCACCAGAAATGGCGAACTGCTTATCGCACAAACCTAAGCTTCCAACCTTGCTCGACTACAAATTTCCTTCTTTAAGGAACCGCATGTGGTCAAAATTTTCCGGAGCCCTCGGCCGATACGTCGCTCCCACTCTTTCCACACTTCCGTCCCCTTTTCCCCCAACCCCACGCAAGACGAGGCGTGCTCCTTACAAAGGCCGCATAAAACAGATTTCTTTGGATGTACCATACAGATAAATTATTCGTGCGACATACATCATCCTGCCAGCGACATATGCTTTCTGACTCGGCGGTTTCATGAAGTCGGAATTCGTTTCTTCAGAATATCTCACTTCTTCCAGATAAATGTTTTTCAACCGCGCGACCTACGTACGTATGCGCATGCTGCTCATGGTGATTGTCCACAATGCAGATAATATGCACAGCGTTTAAACACTTCTGAAACTTTGAATTCCTAACATTTAAATTTATGATTTCCATTCTCTGGGCGCTGAACTAAAGCGAAAATCTTGCCAGCTCTGCACGCTTTTCATATAGCGGATCCCCAGCGCTAAGGACCTCTAGCAGACGATACAGCTAGGCGCATGCTAAGTACATGCACATATTTCTCAAACACACAGAGTAGATTCTTTGTATCGTCGCAGAACGAAGAAAAAAAAGGCCGGAGGCAGCTTAGAGGGGCACTGACACGATTGTCAGGTGGCGCAAAAGGAACATTTTTCGTTTAGTTGGCATGAATAAATTGATGCTTTGGCAATACTACTTGTATGCCTACTCCTGTACGAGCCTTCGGGCTTACAGTATTTAATAAATAAATAAAATAAAAATTAAACACAGTTAACACAGGCGAGTGTCACAACCCACTAGACCACCATGGCGGGGCAAGAAAAATACAAGTATAGGAGCAAAAGGCTGCTGCTTGACGAGTCCCCTATATACCGCTCTATTCTTGGCCAGAAAGATCCGCAGAGTACAGGTATGCTAAGAATGAGCGTTTGTACGTTGTTTTACGGAACTTCATCAATCAGAGAAACACCAATCATTAAAACAAACAGAGTTGCATGCTTAGAGAAAATTAACAAAAAGAAAAACCGCGACATGTACGCGCATGGAATGTTGTGATGGAGATGCGTAGTCAAAAGTTAATCTTTAGCCGCCCTTTTGCACTCCAGGCGAAGTCCCTTCAAGAGAGGTCCAAAGAACTTATTGCGACGGCAATTACATAGACACCCCACGCGCATTTTCGTCGCCAAGTTCTGTGTATACAGTGTATTTTGCATTAAAGCAGTGATTTGGGCTTGTTGGTATGACCCTGTGAGGCTTATAGCACAAGGAAAGACAAGGACGAAGAAAGACGTGACACACACAGGCGACAATCTTCATTAGGAGCAAAGGACCCATGCATATATACAACTTTTTCACATACATCATCATACATGTGCTGGTTGCAAAGCTTACGCACCATTACGAAGGTAAGCTAGTTCTTTGCGGGAGAGGGCAGTTGAAGGCGTTGATACACAGTTATCTCCGAGCCTGTCAATCATTTGCGCTTCGAATAAAGATTGTTGTAAGTTAGCGCCTGTGTGTGTCACGTCTTACTTCGTCCTTGTCTTTTCATGCGCTACAAGCCTCACAATGTATTCTGCAGTATTCTGCCGCAAGGGATAAGGTACAGCAGTCAGGACAGAGCAAGTGAAACAAGCTAATAATAGCTGCGAAAACTGCGACTTGACACTCTAGACCTCGCGCTGCGCCCTCGCAGGACATGTCCATAGCGAACTGTGAAAATGACATTATGATAGAAAGCTACCTGAAATAAACTTTTGCTGACAAACAAGCTTTTATGTTTCATGTTATTAACCCCAAAATGTAACAGTCCTCATGAAAATTTTCAGGTAATAAACGCGCTACGCAAGCACTATATAAAGAATACCCAGAACTTGTCGCGATCGCTAAAAAAATACTACTTTCAAGTAATTTTCTCTGCTTCCTGAGCCGACTGGTACATTGCGATATTATGCTTTCACCATGTACATATACGGTTTTGTCTTTATTTTATTGTGTATGTTTTATGTTTCATTGCAAAATGCTGCAGTCACCTAGTTCCCTTTGTTAAGGTATTTAGAGGATACGTTATTGATACTTGCTACCCCAAGTTTCATTTTACAGATCTGTGCACCTCTATTACCAAACCTATTTGTGTTCACTACAAGTCATGTTTCTTCTTGCTTTGTTTTCTCGAATTCAACTGACTCCTCTTAATAGTCAGACGTTATTTCTTGCATGGTGATATGTAATTTCAATTTGTACTCTTTACTTTTTTTTTTACAATTATTACAGTTTCCATTATGTACATTTCCAAATGGGACCCGCACTAGCCCTTGGCTATGAGACCATTCAGTTTGTGCATACTTTGTACAAGATATGTGTGCAATAAAGTTCATTCATTCATTCATTCATTCACTCATTCATTCATTCATTAATTCATTCATTCATTCATTCATTCATTCAAAAAGAAAAGGGGGAAAGAAGATAGGCGCTTGGTTCTGCTATCGCAGACGTCAGTGACCAGCGGATCGAGTTATGAGTGCTCGGCAAAGAGGCTCCTTCCTCAACAGTCCTGACCGTAATCTCTTTCTTTTCCTTTCTCGCTCTATCTCTCACTCTCTATTTCTCTCGCCCATAGGGAGTTGTGTCACAATCGTCGGAACAACGCAATCATGTGGTTCCCATAAATACATGTTCTGCAAGCGTTGGTGTATACAGCATGGCGGTCGCTTTTTGACTGTGGGACCCCGGGTTCAACTTCCACCTCGCGAAGAAATTCGCTTTTCTTCAATTTATTTCTTCATTACTCTCCCTCTTTTTCTCTCTCTGCGCCTCCTCTCCTCATTTCCCACTCTCTTCGCAGAGTTTTCAGCGGTCGCCAGCCACGGCTGGGGCTCAGGAATAAACAGCTCCTCCACTAAAACGGCTCGCGGTTCGTATAAGGATGTTTTTAACAGCCCTGTATCACAAATGAATGCCCTTTTTGAATCGCTTTATTACGTACAAAATGTTGGTGTTCAGCCTTTTTAATCAGTCTGTAAGTTGTCCACTTTGGCCTCTTCGATAGGCTGTCACATGGTTTTCGACTTTTCGTGACGGTTTATTACGAGGGAGTGATTGCCTATACGAAAATTAATTGTGATACAGCGCTGTGGTTTGTGCCCTTTCTTGCTCGTTGCCCTCGTTTTTCGCACTGAACGCTCAGAATGTTTTATGATAAATCTCACTATAGTATTACGATGCAAACGTCCACGCCTATATGTCAGAGAGGACAGGTTGACGCCATTTACTGTGAGCTTAGCGTAGCTTCTGATGTAGTCAGGCAATCTCTGCTTGCGGGGAAACTTGCGCGCTTTGATGTTGACTCTTCAGTTTCGAATCTCCCGCAAGCTACCTTCACGATAGATCACGTTATAGTTCAGTGAATGGCCAAAGGTCTTCCGTGTAGAAGGCGACAAGTGGGGTCCCTCATAGGTCGGTATTATTTAGTGTTAATTACGCTTGTTTTGTCAGAATATTCATTTCCTTCTGCATGCTGATGAGACTAATCTATATAATTAAATTCATTCGCCTAATGACTCACCTACTTGAGTCAAATTTGTGTTTTTTTTTCCCGGGTGGTTCAAGAGCAATAAATTCTCTCCGAATACCTCGAGCACACAAACGCTATGAGTTTCACGCACATACCATCAACGCGTAATTTTGATGCTACAGATGTCAATTCTGTGCCTTTATGCAATGTTTCCGAGATCAGTGATCTCGGTGTTCACTTTGATAGCAGCTTACACTTTTCTGCTCTGGGGCGCGATCGGAGGTCTTGTTCGGAACATAACGCGTTCGCTCGCTGCAACGCCACGAAGTGAGGGCGCAGATCTGGCCGTGCGCGCTGTGGATTCGGCGGGACTCAGTGCGGCGTAGGCCTCCAGGATTGATCATTTTCCTTTGTTTGTGTGAGTGCTGTTTTATGACAGGCTTATCCATTATATATGTGAGAACGGGAGGGCAAGAGCATCCAATAGACAGAAGGTGAACACCCCAATAGTTGACGAGCATTTTTTTCTTTTGTCTTCTTTTAGACAGTATAATATAAAAGGAAATGTTTTTTGTATTCAAATGAATAAGGCTGTCTTATGAAGAAGAAAAAGAAAGTTTTGCTTCGTGAGCTTAAACGCATGGCGTGCAGAGAAAACATCGTCATGGAAAACGACTGCTCCGGTGCGAACACTTCAAGCCGGCGATGTGATCGCTCCTGGTAGCACTTTGGAAAAATTCCAAGTGTGGATGTGGCTTAACTGCAGGTTCTGGAGTTATCGCTATGGAGCTTTATTGTTCACTCCATATGTTACGGTTCACTCCATATGTTCACTCCATATAACTCCGTATGTTATATGGAATTTATATTCAAGAATATAAGCACTTTGGATTGTTCGTCAAGTACATGAAGGGCTTGCATTTTGAACTCAAATGACTTCAAGATTATAAGTGCTCATAAAAATAGTTAGATTCCCACAGAATAAAAGGTGTAATACAGAAAACGCATGCATAGCGCTCTGGTCAATTTTATGTGGACAGTCAGAAGAAATATATCTGTGCGGTATTAATAGTGTGGACAAAGCACGCCATACCTCAAACAAGCTAAGGCGCGGTTCAGATTTACCTTTAGTTGGAGTTTTCCGTTTTCGCCTATGGACCATGGTATATGCTGTATCCGCCCTCACTACCCAACCGCAGTGAAGGCCTTGGTGCTCACAGGTACTCCAAGGGCTTTGTTCATTTATCTGCATAACTCAGGGCAAATAATAGAGCATGTCTATTTAGCCTAAAGCAATGAACAACCTACAAATCTCAGTTGTTGCTATAGGGTATTTGTGAGCGATAGTCCGCCGCAGTGATCTAGCGGATATGGTGCTTGACTGAGAACCTAAAATAGCGCGGGTTCGAACCCGATCGAGGCGGTTGCATTTGGATGGTGGCGAAATTCTGCACATCCATGCACTGTGCAACGTCCATGTACTTAAATAACCCTAAGTGGTCAAAATCTCCGACGCCCCCCCTCCCCAATACGTAGTTCCCACCCCTCGTCTCTTCCATTCTCTTTGCTACGCCGGTTCGGTCGCTGAGAAGTGCTTCCGACAAGGTCTACGGAAGACAGATTTCTTTGGATGTATCATGCACAAATGATTCTGGTATGTGAGACATATATTATCCTGCCAGCTTCATATGCTTACTAACTGGGTGGTTTAATGACGCCTGAATTTTTTTTTTTACTTAGAAGATAACGCTTCTTGCGGAAACAATGGATCCAAACGGCGCGACGCACGTATGCACGCACGCTGCCTCTGAAAGCATGACGCGCTCAAGGTGATTGTCTGCAATGCAGATGGTATGAACCGCGCCTAAAGATTTCTGAAACTTTGAACATTTACATTTTGGCATACGATTTCAATTCTGTGGACGCCGAACGAGCAAGCAAATGACATACGGCGGCCATGAAAGACGTCGAGCGTCGTGAGCGGTACAGAAGAGCGCGACGAACAAAACAACCTAAAGGGACCAGCAAATCCACAGCCCCTTAAACGACAAAGAAAAAGAATCTTGTCAGTTCTGCACACTAGTCATGCGGTGATTGATTGATTGATTTGTGGGGTTTAACGTCCCAAAACCAGTTCTGATTATGAGAGACGCCGTAGTGGAGGGCTTCGGAAATTTCGACCACCTGGGGTTCTTTAACGTGCACTGACATCGCACAGCACACGGGCCTCAACATTTCGCCTCCATCGAAATGCAGCCGCCGCGGCCGGGATTCGATCCCGCGACCCTCGGATCAGCAGCCGAGTACCATAGCCACTAGACCACCGTGGCGGGGCTAGTCATGCGGTGCATCCACAGCAACAATAACCTAGCAGACGATACATCTAAGCATATATGTGCGTATCTCCCAAACACAGAGTAGCCTTCTTCTTTTTTGTTTTGCAAACAAAAGAAATGTATTTAGATCATCCCTCATATGTCACCTTTGAAAGAAATACGAGTAGCAAATAATCCAGAAAATTCCGAGCTCAATTACTGATTATGCAGCATTCCAAAAGGACCGTTGCATAACTCTGGAAGGCGTAAAAACGTTATTCGGTGAATATACAACGCTAACGCAGCAAGCTCTGTGCGCCTACCTTGATTGAAGAAAATGACAGCCGTATTACGTGCGTGGCACGCTGCAATACGGGTACGCACTCAAAAGCTAACCTTCAAGCCATTTTGATTTGATTGATTTCTGGGGTTTAACGTCCCAAAACCAGTTCTGATTATGAGAGACGCCGTAGTGGAGGTCTCGGAAATTTCGACCACCTAGGGTTCTTTAACGTGCACTGACATCGCACAGCACACGGGCCTCAACATTTCGCCTCCATCGAAATGCAGCCGCCGCGGCCCGGATTCGATCCCGCGACCTTCGGATCAGCAGCCGAGTACCTTACTAACCTTAGCCACTAGACCACCGTGGCGAGGCGTTAAGCCATTTTGAACTCTAGGTGAAGCCCCTTCAACAGTGGCCCAAAAAAGGCATTGTGAGTATAAGACACTCCAGGCGCATTGTAGTTGTCGATGTCATGTTGTGTATACAGTATATACATTAACTCGGACGACCAAATGAGCTGCCTCGTTCGCCCCAAGCGACGGGCGAGCTGGTGCCTCAACGAGCCGAACCCGCTGTCAGGGTTCCCTGTTCAATGTGTGGATAGCAGTTTCCATCATCCTTCCTGAGTCGCAATTTCTCACAGATTTTCTTGGATTCGCTGATCACCACCTTGGCCCCATTTTGTGTAACGGTGTCCATCGCTATGTATGGCCACTTCCTCGGCTTCTGTCGGCGCAATACCATCGGAATACGGTCTACCATTGCAGCCAGTGTCACGAGTACCGCTTTGCTCCCACATTCTGCAGCTTCCGTGTATATAAGACCCGTCGACCAGTATACCTAGCTTGGAATACCTCTGCCCTGTGTTTACGTCGTCGTTCGCGAAAAGAAGTTTTCGGGATTCTAGGTCCGCGTTTCAGGTCAGTTTTCACGAACCAGAACGTTATCTACTTCACTAAAACTTCCGCTCCCCAGAGATAGAAAATACAGATAATCGGATCTCATATACAAGTTCAATACAATTCAGCAATACGGACTCTTGTACAAAATCGACGCGCTGTGCGCATTCGATATGTCGCGATACCTCAACAGACAAGACCAAGCATGGCTACACCGTATCAGACTAAACGTAGCCTATACCAACTATTTCAAGAGCAAGATCAAACTATCTTGTTCGTCATTATGCCTCCAGTGTAACGCCCCTGAAAACCTTTCAGCACGTTTTGTGTGAGTGCAGGCGCTTGGCGTCTGAGAGACAAACCCTGAAGGCAGCACTAGACCTTCCACAGGACTGCAGCCTAGAACTGCGGCATATTCTCGGCTCATGGCAACACGCCACTTGTGCATAACACGCCTCGAAAGCTCTGATGGCATTTCTGCTGGCAACGAGCCACAACGAAACTTTGTAAATAGTGTTTGTGGGGCTGCGTGTGATGTTCTATGTTATGTGTTTATCACTGTATACATCGTTATCATTGCCCAGGATATGGAGTAGCATGTCAAGCCCATCGCCAGGCAAACACCTCCAGCATCCCCGTGTTTTCTCTCTTCAGCATGCAAATATTAAGCTTGGAAAAGAGCTCTCGAGTCTGTTAGATACAATAGCGTGTTAGCGACCGCGAAGAGTAAAAGTTAAGCCGTTTCGCATATACAAACAACTTAGCCATGTTTTTCCACGAAAGTCTCGTTCCACGTACTGACTACATATGCAGTTCTGCGATAAGGACAATGACGCTATAGTCTTCGTTTATTTTATATAACGATACTGACGGCATAGTCTTTAGTTATTTTATTTTCTGATATTTTGATAACCGATGCTCTCACATGTCGTCAACAATGCAT
Organism: Hyalomma asiaticum; assembly: GCA_013339685.2. Lineage (NCBI taxonomy): Eukaryota > Metazoa > Arthropoda > Arachnida > Ixodida > Ixodidae > Hyalomma > Hyalomma asiaticum. Next base: position 13,882,511 of record CM023487.1, read on the forward strand.
TAGTCACACTAAGGTACAGAGGCACCCCTCACCCTGCTTTGAACAGCACAGCTGCTTGGAGGCTTGCTATCTCCGTCCCTGGCGTCCACTGTCACGCAAGGAGAGCGAGAAGGCGTCCGAGCTGTGCCCTGGGCACACTGCCCACATTCTTGGCCTCTGCAACTGCGACATTGTAGTGGTCCGCCGCGGTGGTGTAGTGGTTACGGTACTCGACTGCCACCCAAAAAACGCGGGTTCGATCCCGGCCGCGGCGGTCGCATTTTCGATGGAGGCGAAAATGGCAGAGGACCGTGTGCTGTGCGTTGTCAGTGCACGTTAAAGAACCCCAGGTGGTCTAAATTTCCGGAGCCCTCCACTACGGCCTTTCTCTCTATCTCTTTCACTCCCTTTCCCCACCCCCACGGACGCTTAGCCGTGCTCCCTACATGGGCTGCAGAAATTAGCGTCCTTTCCTAACCGAAACACAATCAATCATTGTAGTGATTATGCGAAGGGCAATGTAGAGAGAGAGATAAAGAAATAAGTAAATAATGAATGAATGAATGAATGAAAAGTCGTGTGTTGCGCAGAAGGGGAAAACGGAGTCGCCCTTGCCCTGACCCACTACCCGCACGCTTACCTTCACCCTTTCCCAAGTGCCGGCAATGCTATAAAGAAAGGCGTCCTAAGATACGTTACTAAATCTACATACGTCATGATACCATGCCTTTGTGCGCGCTTGTCAGTAATAAGGAAAACTAAAACCAGTTAATCACGAGAAGAAATACGATACAAACAATAAGATAAAGATAAGTTAAAGGGCAACTCCGGCGATTTTTCAGTGTCCACGGATCTCAGTGAAGTTTTGAGTATATATTCTCCTCGGTACTGTAATAACATATGCCAAGTAAGGCTGTTGCAAGTCACTTAGTTCTCCTGTAAATGAATTTTAAAGATTCTTATCGGATTCCCACGCGGGCCACCTTGTGTTTTCGGCGTCATCATCTTCAACGCTGCCTACCCGAGCTAGCGGACCGTCAAAAGCAAACGGCGATACATTAGCGCTCAAATCGTCTCTGTAAAGTTAAGAAAAGCTGGGGTAACTCAATATATCGTCAGATGACCGGCGTTTTTCTGACACCAGCTCCATATTTCTGATGGCGGGGAGGTTGTGACGTCATCGCATACGCTGCAAGAATCATCTACACGTTTCGGTTCGAACATGAATTTCATTTGGTTATTCAAAACTATTGGTGCGTTTTTGAGCAAACTGAACCACCCTGGTTGTCACAGGACTATCAGTGTCATTGGAAAACTGTGATATCAGAACATTGTGAAAAAAAAAAAAAAGACGCCGGAGTTGCCCTTTAAACGCGAGGGAAACACAAGAGAACCCCGGCTTCGCCTTTTTCATAGGTTTCTAAAAGGACAGAAGGCCGAGCGAGTTGGCAAGGGTTCATTATTCAAAGCAAATGCGTGCAAACACGGACGTAAGAGTAGAATTGAGTAGACAACACGAACGCGGAGTCTCAACTGAGGCCGAAACAAGAATGCGCAGAACTTATCTGCGCATGCTCGGGAATGGTAGCGCCACCTATCAAACGGGTACACGTGCCTGGCTATGCGGGAGAGTGCTGTCAAGGCATTCTATCTCTATCGAAACGTCGATCAATAAATGGCATACCATTGAAGTGCTACGTCTCATACTTGAAGTGCATTGAAGTCTCATTGAAGTGCTACGTCTCATACGATCCTGGGAAAGCGATGGCTTTCCCAGAATCGCCCCGATGCAGTACGCGGAACAGCACTCGTCTTCTTTTTCTTTTCTTTTCTTTCTTTCTTTCTTTTTTTCAGTACTTCCGCGAAGCATGTCACATGCCCATAACCCCTGTCCTTTGCCGCTGCTTTCTCAAAATTGCTGCTGCACGCGCACTCAAAGGCGCCCCTCTGCTCCCTCCCATCTTTTCCCACTCACTTTGTAAAACAGTTTCCGCCTCTCCATGCCTCTATAAACGAACAGGAGAAAAAGAAATACTGTCTTGAGAACGGTCAGGCTCTGACCTAAACGTCGACGAATAAATGAAATATTATTGAAGTGCTACGTCTCATACTTAATATATATATGTCTACCTTGTACCAGTTGTCCATCACTCTAAAGATGACAGGCCCTTCTTTGCGTGGTTTACGTGTTCCTAGGCTGTGGCAGCGTTTTATGTAGTCACATTTGACTCGCAGCTTAGATTACAGAAGATCATTTACTGATTTAAGCCGCCGACCAGCATTTTCGGTAGGCGGTTCTGGTATCCTCAACTTTCGTTACCATTTCCAACAGCCTTATCTCGTCGACTTCGTGTATGGGTTATCATTCTTGGGTCTTGAATTGTACTTCTCTACAAGTATGTGTCTTGCTGTTCTTGGAAGGTCTCTTTTTCAGCGCTGGTCTGAGTAGCGACAGCTCATATTTTTCGGCACAGCATGTTGGGTCGGTTCGTTCCAGTCTCTCTTCAGTCGATCCATCAGCGCCATTGTGCATCCATAGCTCGATGTCGTCTGAATATCACTGACATTTGGACTTCAGTATTAAAAAAATCCAGCGCGCCAGAGACATTCTATTATTACTAGGGTAAAATGAGGTTACTGACAGAATGAATGCTTCATCGAGGAGCGTTTAGAATTTTGCTCTGCGTCCCCTCTTGCCTTATGCTATCTGAAAAAGAAACGTTTCACTCTGAACAGCCCTTTCACACGTCAAAGCATTGTTGAACCGCCTACGTCAGCGCAGATTTCTGCTTATAGGGTTACGCGGAAAGATGCTATAAAAATGATAAGCTACGCAGGCGAAGCAAGTCTCGTACCCTTCACAGAGCAACCAAGTCACCAGCCACACACAGGCAAGTACTACATGATGCTGATTTTTTTCAGATATTGGTTACTTCGGCAGAGAGCTTTGAACGTCGCTTCTGATCGCTTCACCGCTTGGTTCGCTTGCTGTATACCAGGAAGCACGGAAGCAACTGGTGGCCAACTAGGTTCAGAATTGAAGGACTTGATCTTGTTGAATCCCAGGAGCTGGGGAATCACATGTTGCTAAAATGCGTAGCACTCTTCGGCACATTCATCAAAGTAAGAGCAGAGGTGGATTATACGCGCACATGAATATCTCGAATGAGAGCTCAAATCCTTGAGCGTACAGGCAAGGTGAAAAAAGAAAAATCACTTGCATGCATGCGAATTCTGAGTACACAGCGGCGCCGCGGCAAGGAGGTAAAGTTCACTATCGTTCTCATGTAGGGACATCATCATCACTATCATTATAATGCAGCAGTGCGTTGAAGGCTATAGGGTGTCGTTTGTGGGTCGAAGGGAAGCGCTGATCCGCTTGTGCCTTCTGTGCAACCAGAGACTTTCTTTTTTCTTCACTATCAGTGTGATATAGCAAGATCTTTATCAGAATCACGTAGCAGTGGTCCAAGGGCAAGAAGGTCAAGGACGGAAGCGGGTTCGTTTTTCCCTTCTCCGGGACTGCCGTGATCGGGGACGGCGGACCTCTAAACGAATGCGTCGACAAAAAGAAACAGAGGTCTACGAACAAGCGATGCAAGCAGCGAAGTCCGTGGCGTAGTTGATGTCCTATGCAACGACATATAGGAAGGAGACACGGGTGTGAGGAGACAACAAAAAATTTCGCGATGATCTCGCGATAAATCGATGAGAAACATTAGCGCGTTGTCTCGGCTTGTACGTGTTGTGCTCAGCCAGAAAACGGTAATTCTCACAAACGCCGAAATAAAAGGCAGTTTTCGAATAGGAGCGTCAGGAAGAACTAGCGTCGACACCATTGCGCATGAGTTTTCTGTTGGGTACGCTTTGTCTGGAAATTAGCGGGAACACCAAAGCAGTTGCCCCAAAAACTTAGCGTAAGCAAACGTACCACCGTCCATAGAAGCGACGGCTCTGGCCTAGGACTAAATTGATTGATTTCTGGAGTCTAACGTTTAAAAACCACGATTTGATTATGAGGGACGCCGTAGTGGAGGGCTCCGGAAATATCGACCACCTGGAGGTTCTTTAACGCCCCCTGACGCCGCACGGTACACAGGCTTCAACATTTCGCCTCCATCGAAATGCGGCCGCCGCAGCCGGGATTCGATCTCGCGACCCTCGGATCAGCAGCCGAGTACCACAGCCATTAGACCACCGTGGCGGGGCAGGCCTAGGACTAAAGTGGCCTGATTTTTGATAAATTGATGATTTCATCAATAAATGAATGGCGGCGTTGGCTACCGCTTTCTTCCATCTCACGCATATATAACAAAGATTGGTCGTAAAATAGCACGCGTTTTCCAGATCCTTGTCGAATTGCGAGCTCGTAGGCTTAATGCGGCCAGTGGCTCAAAGTCGGATTGCGTTGGCTCAATGATGGCGAGTGGTTTCGACACAATGAACTGATGGAGATTACAAGCAAATTGATTGCTACCAGTGCCTCGTATACTAGCAAAGGAGGCATATTGCCATTACACTCTTTAAATAACAGCACTTGTATGAACCTCAAATGGGTGTATTCACTTTCTACTTTTACTTTAGTAGCTAGCCTCTGTGGCCACCTTGGCGCTGCAAGCGCAGTACGCAAGCAGCGAGCGCGAAACCCCATCCGAAAACTTGTACTTCCTACGTGACCCAAAGCCAGCGCACGCAAAGTACCTTAGGGCCCCAAAGTTTTGCTGTCCCTGTTCGAAAACTCTCTATTGACATACGCACCTGTTTTCATTCGCTTCGTGGGGATATCGCCCCCAACTCTTTTTATGAGGCGCGTTATCGTTCGGTGTAGGCCCTGCCTAACTTGCACGCTGCTTGCTGCTTCTCGAATGTCGCCAACTGTTCCACAACCATTGCATGCCTGGCGCGTGTATTTCAGACCCATCCATGGTGAACGCGAACTTCAGCGACAATACCATAATGCACTTTGACGCATGTCATAAAAGCCGATGCATCTCACCACTGCTCAGTTCTCGTTATCGACGACCGACGACTGTTCTCGCCGCTATCGTGTTGCAGCGTGATTTGCTTTTCTTTGCTGGGCACACGTTCGGCTGATAAAGGGAGTTTTTATCCTTATCATCCCGGATTCTGCGCCCTTCATCGTCACGACCATGTTACAATTGAACGATACATTAAAATTTTTTCGTAGAATAACAGGAACGATACAAGAAACATCTACCCAATGTTTCGATAATTTTTATTTGATAACTCGCAGCAGTGTGCCGTATCAATGGTGCGGGCAAACACGCTTTAACTCAGTGATGGCAAACGGTGTGTTTAATCCCATATAGAATAGTGATCTTTGTTTTCGTTTTTGCCCAGGAACCATGCTACGACCTGCGCTAACCCTTGTTACATCGACCGCCCTGGTGGTTTTACTGCTTACAGGTATAACCGAGTTTGCTTCACTTGCATCTGTAATTGCAGTCAATGAAAATGACAGACCGTCTACTCTCAACTCAAATAAACCAACCGACAAATCACAGTTAATAATTTGTGCGCACAACAGTGCGTAATGTTTCCCCACGAACAAATACACTTGAATAAATAACAGGCTACGTAGCTATCACATTACCTACCGAAGCCTAATGACGACGCTGTGCAATCTCGTACAGTATTGTATTTTAAAAGCATGGAAGTGAAAATGGACGTGAACATAGCTGAGTAAAAGTGCGGAAGGCATGCGATGCGTTGTACTTTCGTAGTCTTGCGTTTTAACAATGCTGCACGTTTAATATACTCAGACATCTTGTTCGCTTCAATCTTTGCTCAGGCAAGAATAATGCTAGAGCCCCCCGAGGCTTTGGCAAACCGAGAGCATGAGCCCGGTAGGGCGCGTTAATATGTCACGTCATTGCTTCAGTGTCTGGCGACAACGACAGCTCAACGTTCCGAACTTTAGCAGTGCTGTGCGCTTGTTGCGAGCAGACAGACAGACAGACAGAGTAAAGACTATGCTACTACTGACACGACGCCTCCGCCGCGCGATATGCCTGTCACGTGTTTGTCAGTACACTTTCGCATGCACACAGAGTAGTTGATCATATGTCAAATAAACACTTAACGAACTGCCGTCTTTTACAGAGCTACAAGCAGCCAGCGACCTCGAAAAATCCACTTCCGAATGCAAGACTCCAGAATATGATTACCGTGTTGGAAGCGATGACGACGAATTTCGGTACATATACAACGAAACAAGCGGGTTCTGCGAGTCTGTCCTCATTCTCCCGAGCATCAACGGCACATATCAACATCGCATTCCATGCATAAAAACATGTAGTCCGAGTACGTACTCAAATGTTTTGCAGTTGTTTCCCGCGTATAGCCTCTTCACTTTCAGAACGTGATGGAATCAGTTCGTGCTTCGACATTTTTTTGGTGGTAAAAAATACCGCTATTATCATCTTTATGTAAATTCTGTGTATTCACCAAAGAAACACTGGCTGTTTTTATTATAAGTTATTGCCGTTTTTAGGGGCGAAGCTCCTTATGGCGTCACCCGTTCGTCCCCGTTGTCGTTTGTTTGTAACCACCGCTCGTTGAGTCTACAATCCGGCCATAGATGGCGCTACTTGTACTATATAACGAATGCATATACGCTGAGAAATGCGAAATCGCCCCACACTAGAGGGCGTTTTGTAGCAAAAGATAATAATAAAAGGTGAGTTTTATGAACACAGGATTTACGTCACACGTAGGGAAGGAGAGAGAGACGATCGCGCCACTGCGATCGCGTGTTCTTCGGCGGCGTTTTGGCGCGCGCGCCAACAGAGGCTCGTCGACGGAGGATGGGCAAGGCTGCCGAGCGGCGTGCTCGCAGGGCGGCGGCGGCTCGCGCTCGAAGAAGCGACCCCGCCGTGCGGGCGCGGGAGGCCGAAGCTAGCCGTGATTCTGCGCGGCGGCGCCGCGAGGACCCTGCAGTACGAGCGCTCACGTTACTCACGAGTTTCATTGAGGTGTGTGGCGAGGTATCTTTAATACATAAGAGCTTCGCCCACTCTCCATCATTCACCCCGTGGATATGCTGTCATTTTTTATTATAAGTTATTATAAGTTATAACCTAAGGCAAAAGTAAGCTTATCAGCTTACTTTTGCCTTAGGTTTTTAAAGGCACACTAAAGGAAAACGATGAATCGGTTAGGCCGACAGACTATTATTGGAGCACCCTATCGTCGTTGATTCCGCCACCGTAGGTTCAGCATTAGAAGAGGTTAAGTTTTCATTTTTGAATTTCGCGCCCAAACCTGGGAACCCGAACGTAAGCGTGACGTCACGGATTTTAAAGCACTTCCTCCGTATTTAGGCCACTGAAATTTGATGAGACCTGCTACGTTAAGTCACTGGTCCCTTAAGAACACAATGTGACTCATATTTAGCGGAAAATAAATTCGTGCGCCACAGTAAGCACCTTCAAAATCTATGACGTCACAGCGAGTTGTGCACGAACGTGAAGATGACGTCGGCACCTGTATCTTCTTTTTGTGCGTTATCTCGCTAACATAAGCGTTCCCTCGTGGCAAGAGTTGTGCTGTTTGGTATTCTGAAAGGGTAATTAAATGATACTCGAAAAATCGTTTTGGTCTTTCGTGTCCCTTTGAAGAGCTTGACGCCCACCGGTGCAAAAGCATTTGGAATGACGTTCAGAAGAGTAAAGTTGTGGGCCAGTTGGTAATGCATACCAGGAGAGCGAGACGAACGACCGTGACGAACGACCGTGTCGTTCGTTTCGCTCTCTTGTCTTGTACCTTTCGCTTCACCCTCCAGGCATTTATAATGACGTTCAGAAGAGTAAAGTTGTGCGCCACTTGGTAATGCATATTGGAGGGTGGAGCGCAAGGCACAGGACAAGAGAGCGAGACGAACGACAGACGCTGTTCGCTGCTCTGACGAGCCACTCAGCTAACTTTTGCAGTACCTAAAATGACAATGTCGTATCAGGGTTCTCCGCACGCTCGGTGGCGGTTTAAATGCTCCCAACCGCTTTTAGGGGCGAAGCTCCGTAAGGTTTGGGTCTGTCCGTCCGTTGTTGTAGCGCGTTACCTACTAGGAACGCGCTACTAGGAGGGCACGTGTGGGAGGCGCGCGAGCTCTCACTCTTCCATCTGCTGTCTTGTGAGAGAGAGGGAGAGACAGAGAGAGCGAAAGGCGCGCGTTATGGAAACGCTCTTTCTTCGATGAACGCGCTACCAGCTCGCAAAGAAGGAGAACGCGCCCTCACGCGCGAGAGACAAGCTTGACGCAGGCAGCGTCTTCTAGCGAGTTTCTTGATTGAAAAATGCCGACTGCTCGCGCTGGAGAGCCGTTCACCGGTTCTATATATATATATATATATATATATATATATATATATATATATATATATATATATATATATATATATATATATATTGTGGGGCCCGCGTCCCGCTCGACCCCATGTTTTTGCACGAAATGCTCCGCATCCCCCTTTCCCTGCGGACGGAGCGGCGGCCGCCCGCTTCGCCATGTGGTTTTAACATAGGCTGCCATTGGGCAGCGAGAAATTCCCAGAATGTTTGCGCGTTCTGGCGTTACTGGTTTTGGAGATGCCTCGGGAGAACACGCTGGGTCTCGGGGCGATACGTACGTGTTTTTGCGGCTCTCCGGGCGGCGAGGCCTCGCCGCCCGGACGTCGCGTCGTCTCGGACTCCAGCGACCCACGGCAGCGGCCGGCGATCTGCGCCCATCTACGTATGTTCCTTTCTTTCTATTTTCCTTTTCTTGGGGCGCGGTCGCGGGTGCGCTAGCCGGGGTTAGGCTCTCCTTCCCTGCATGGTTATTTTTGTGTGTTACTCCGTGTTCGCGTGTTGTTCTTTGTTACTGTCCTTTGTTTGTGTTCGTGTGTGTTCGCGTGTTGTTAATCGTTGTTGTCCTTTCTATTTAATTCGATCTTGATCTGGCCTTGTTATTATTTGTTTTGTTTTAACGTGTGTTTATTAAATTACCATGCTCGGAGAGTTGCGCCTAATGTTCTCGTCTTTCGCCGCGTGCGACGGTTCGTGCTGTCCTGTCCCGAGACGGGCCGCGGGCCGACGCGCGCGGCATCGCGGCATGCATGGCTGAGATAGCTAGCGCGCGAACGCGACGACCTCATTCTCTGCTCGTTGAGTGCTCGAACCCACGGCAGGGGGTTGCTAGCGGCGATGCCGCTGCTAGCAGTAAGTATTAGTAGAAGTAAACCCCTACAATATATATGTTGTTGTTTTGTGGGGTTTTACGTCCCAAAACCAGTTCTGATTATGAGAGACGCCGTAGTGGAGGGCTCCGGAAATTTCGACCACCTGGGGTTCTTTAACATGCACTGACATCGCACAGCACACGGGCCTCAACATTTCGCCTCCATCGAAATGCAGCCGCCGCGGCCGGGATTCGATCCCGCGACCCTCGGATCAGCAGCCGAGTACCTTAGCCACTAGACCACCGTGGCGGGGCACAATATATATATATATATATATATATATATATATATATATGTGCACTGGATCTTGACTTGCAATGAAGTGCCGGTGGGAGATTTCACTTGTGCGTAGTTGAACCATAAGGATTCGTAGCGTGCGCGTTAACTAAATTAATCCGGAACTCGGCACGATCTACGATGAACATCCGGAGCTTCGCCCACTCATCATCATTCACTCGTCCGTGGATATACTGTGAACTTTTTTTACACCGCCCACCGACAGACCGCCCACCGCTCTAGATAACACCTTTGAATTCCAAATTTCTGGGGATAACCCTCTGTCATGTATGTTGCATTGTACAGACCTTTCGAATAGAGCCCTCCTGGGCGCCGCCATGAAGTGCCGATAGCGACGTCTAGCGGTGGCGCCATCTTGGGCTGTTTGCTCGCCGGGCTCTGCGTGCGGGCGCGTGCATTCGTTGTGAGTGTTTCAGCAAGATCTTGCTTTCGCTCTTTGTAAATATCGAGGAATCGTTAGGTAGGTTCATTTGTGAGCGTGTGGGATCTGACTGATTAGCAGGACAGTCGCCATCGGCATTGTTTCGCGTGTTATTGCGGGGGCAAAGGCGGGACCAGCGGGGCCGGTCGGTAGCAGTAAAACTGGGAAACCGGGAACATTGTCGCCTCTTGTTTGTTTGAGTTACTATTGTAAGATTACTCGTCTTATAATAAAAATACTGTTGCTTTTGCGAACAATGGTGCCACTCATTAGGGCGAGAGCCTTAACGACTCAATTATAGTAACCTTAATGTTTCAGTCATCTTAAAGAGGGTGGTTCCTAAATTATGGAAAATTATCACAAGAAATGATGCCTTGAGAAAGAAATGACTAATCACGTAACACGATATATCAAAGGAGCCCTTAATTTAACGCGGACATGACTCGGGCATAATCAGCATGATAGCCAGGATTTAATTCATGCTGATGACTATAACTATGAAAGTGAGCATGTCCAGAAATCAACGATTGAAAATCGCTAACTAATGTTTGTAAGTCACACAAGTTAGGTTAGAGTGGTTACGATAATGAGAGTGCACCGTGATAATCACCAAATCACGATTGAAGAATGACCTGATTTTGCAAAGCATGTTATTAATGACACATAATACAAGGAAAAGCTTGAAACTGTAAGAAGGCGGTCGAGATGGGTGTCAAACGAAAGGTGAATCTCGAAGGATGTGATATTGGTCATAGTGATGTTCATGACATGACATGATGTTCTCATGTCATACTATGACATGAGCATGACTCTGGAAACATAATACTATTGGAAGGGGATCGATATGGGTGTCAAAGGAAAGGTGCATGTCGAAGAATGTAATATTGGTCATAGTCACGTTCATGACATGACATGATGTGCTCATGTCATGAGCATGACTCTGCAAAACCAAATGTAAAGGAAGGAGGTCAAGATGGGTGTCAAATCAAAGATACAGGTCCAGAGACGTGAGTTAGTCACGTTGATGACATGAAATACATGATATGACATGAGCATGACGAAGCAAAAATTAACGGGAAGGGGTCAAGATCGGTGCCAAACGAATGATATAGATCGAGAGAGGCGATACGAGTTAGTAATGTTCATGACATGAAATACGTAATATGGCATGAGCATGACAGAGCGAAAATTAACGGAAGGGGGTGAAGATGGGTGTCAAAGGAAAAGTAAAGCTCGAGGGATGTGATGTAAGATATAATCATGTTCATAACATCGCTTACATGAAATGACGTGAGCATCATTATGCAAAAGGGGGTTCGATACCGGTTGTAAAACAAAAGGCACAGGAAGAGATGTGATATGAGTCAGTCCCTTTCATGACACGATATGGTCATGGCACGACATGAATATGACTCAACATGAAAGCTTCAAAGGGGTTGAAATGGGTGTCAAACTAAAGGTACAGCTCGAGGGATGTGATATCTTATAACCATGTTCATGACACGACTTGATCGTTGCTCGATTACTCAACATAACGACAAAACTCAATAAGTAGTGCAACGGTATTCGAACACTGATAATAAAACAAGTAAACTTTAACCATGTGTGATAGTCAGTCAGTAAATGCCACACGTATATCTGTGTGCATAACATCGCAAAAATGTTGTGGCATGATGTACAAGCCATGGCATATGTGCGGCATTTACTCAATTAAAACCAGCGCTAGATAGCTACTCTTGGCTAGAGTTCCTTCAACTGTCGGCTATAGTGTGCTGACTTTCTCTTTAATGAATAACTTTGGCTAATACAATTACATCGCTGGCATCTTGGCGTAACATTGGCTCCGACGGTGCGTGAGACCTGGATTTTTTTGTTTGTTCTAGTCGTGTTTCCCATTTATCGCACTCATGGTCAAGAAGCAATCATTCGGCTCCGTTCTCGCAGCCTGGTTCATTATCGACTTCCGTCGAGTTCTCCACTTTTTTTTTTCTTTTGAAGGAAGCGTCCGCGTCACATAAGGTGCTGAATGAAGCACGTTTGCCGTTCAACAAAACATGCCCACCTGGTTTGCACTGCGCAGACCGGAGGCATACAGCAGCAAGAACAAGAGCAACAAAAAAAAAGGAAAGGAAAAGGAATGTCCGTAATAAAACCCCTTGCTTTGGTAGTACCGTGAAACGCGTTTAGCTCTCATGATTGAAGCTAATCGAGTAGGGAGAGAACGAAAGAAGAAATCTAGGACATTCGCACCTTATGCTAAGAACGGCACTGACTAGGGTTGAGGGGGTGTTGGCGATATCAGCGTTAGACTACGTCAGAACATGAGCGGTGCGGCGTTTTGGCACGAGTACGTCAGTGAGTGCGCAGCCGCACTCCTCCTGCGCAACGTTGTGCTTGCTGCACAGCTGTTTACGTGCAGCGTTTCATTTCTGGTTGTACGTGCAACCGTAGACAATGCAGTGATGCCCTGTCGATAGACTGTTCTTAATAGACACTTTAAATCGCTCTAGTGAGCGAAAAACAGCGCGCGCACCGTCAAGCATGGCAAAACGTATGGGCGGCTCGGCGCAACAACCAGCCCAACGAAGGGGCTGTTTGTCGTCTGCTAGCGCGCGGGAGAGCTCTCTCCCGCGCGCTAGCAGACGACAAAAACAGGTTCCTGCTCGCCGGTGCGAGAGTGCCGATGGAAAGGCCTATACGGTGTACCAATGAAACACGAGTACTGCTATTTTTGAAGTAAGAGCTAGCTAAAGCGAAAGTGACAGTTCTTTTGCTACAACGTAGACTGTGCATGCGGCCTTGTTCATAGTATCCAGTCATCCCCTGGGAACGTACATATTGCCACGCCACGGTGGTCTAGTGGCTATGGTATTCGGCTACTGATTCTAAGGGTCGCGGGATCGAATTCCTACAGCGGTAGCCGCATTTCGATGGAGGCGGAAATGCCGGAGGCCCGTGTACTGTGCGCTAGTGTCAGTGCACGTTAAAGAACCCCGGGTGGTCGAAATTTCCGGAGCCCTCCACTATACGGCGTCCCTCATAATCATGTCCTGGTTAAGACCCAGAAATCAATGCAATTTATGACGTGACGCACATTACAGTGCGGGAACTTAGGTGGAGGCGTTTCCGCTTGTAATTTATTTTTGCGCTTTGTCTGTAGCTTAGCAAGCGTCCTTTCCTTGCGAGATTTGTGCTTTCGGTAATGTGAAAAGACCATTTACTTGCGCGAAAAAAATTGTAATTGACTTCAGTGTCCCCTGTTAATAAGCAAACAATATTGGTTACTATGAGGACTCGACGTGTGTGGACGTAGATTACAATTCAGAGACATGTAGTAAGAATGCTTGTTTCAGTGTTTGTGGCTGACCTCCATGAAAATAAATCTGAACTGTTTTTTTTTCTTTTTAATGTCAAAGCAGCCGATTCTAAGGAGGATTCGGCATTCTCATTTTTCCATTGCTAAATTTAGATCAGCCAACTCTGTCCTGCACCGGCGATCCGGTGAACGTCGACGAGAACAAAGATTTGAAGACATGCGACACCGGGGAAATCGACGGCCCCTTCGTTGCATATTTTTACAACGGAACCACAGGTCAATGTGAGGAATACTGTGCCTCCTCATATCCCAAAAACCGAACCGATGACACGAATTTTTATATGTCGCGGGGTTCTTGCGAAGACATGTGCAGGTGAGTACCAATGCCTGGAAGGTTTGTCTTCACGTTTTCTCTCTCAAATTAGCCGCGTTTCCAGGAGACTGTCACGTAGTCATCAAGCCACGTGTGATGCGAAATGCGTCTTCTCGAAGTGTAGCTCCGTTAATTGTTATTTTGCATCTCTAAAGGCTTGCATTTCATGTTGCTTTCCTCTGTAAAAATTAATACTTTACGTTGCTATTAAGCGCTGTATTACATTACATTGCCTGAAGTTATAATGTGTGCTAACGACATTGTTATGTGCTGTTTTTGCACCACCTTGCTATGACCCCTATCACTGGGGTACGCAGTATAATAAATAAATAAATAAATAAATAAATAAATAAATAAATAAATAAATAAATAAATAAATTGCTCTGATGTGCAGCGATGTCCAGCTCTGATGTGCAGCGCATTTTGCTAAGTCTTTACACCTGTATGACATTAACCGAAATGTGAAGTCTACAGATCACTGCGACTAACTTAAGAGACAAACTGCCACAGAACGTAAAGTTGACTATGTCACCTTATAAATGAGTGGTATGTACCAATGAAGCAATCCAGGCAAATCTGATAATATTAAATGCGAAGCATTTCTTAGCGAACTTCGGCAACTTTGAGCGTATCTATCTATCTATCTATCTATCTATCTATCTATCTATCTATCTATCTATCTATCTATCTATCTATCTATCTATCTATCTATCTATCTATCTATCTATCTATCTATCTATCTATCCGCCTACGATTTTGTGCTCTTCTGGCCGTTTGACTAAAGGGATGTTTACGAAAATTGGTATGGCACAACATGACTGCCTGACGAACATAAATGGCAGGTCATAACATGAAAATCGTGACATGCATATCATGAGCGGCATGGTTTACATGCCACGCGTTTCGTTAATGAGATGTATACCAAAATTGCTATGGCACAACACGACTGCATGACGAACGTAAATGACAGGTCATAACGTTAGAATCATGACATGCGTGTATGAGCGGCATGGTTTACATGCCACAGTCATGGTGCTCTTGCGGCCGTTTCGTTCGCTTCATATGTACCAAACTCGGTATAGCGAGACAACAATGCACATCCATTTTACGTTCCTGATGCGTGCTTCGGATTTCCTTGATTCCCACTGCTCGTGGGATCTGCAATATTTTTCTAATGTTTAATTACGTCTCAAAACCACGCTACGACTATGAGAAACGCCGTAGTGGAGCGCTCCGGAAATTTAGACTACCTGGGGTTCTTTAACGTGCGCAGACATGGCGCGGTACACCCGCCTCTATCATTTCGCCTCTATCGTAATTCGCCTGCCACGACCCGCAACCTCCGGCATTCGATCCCGCGACCTTCCGGTCAGCGGTCAAGTGTCGTAACCACCGGACCACCGCGGCCGGTAATTACGGCAAGTTTGAAACGACGAGCACGGCACATTTACGCATAATTCTAAATAATATATAGGCTTCTTGAATGTTACTAATCGCGTACTTTAATTGAGATCCACACTAAGGAACCCGGTGTGGTTAAAATTATTCCGGAGTCCGTCACTACGGCGTGCTTCCTAATCACATCGCAATTAACTTGGCATGAAGCCTCGGCCACGGCGGTCGCGTTCAGTGAAGGTGAAAATGATAAAGCCCAGTGTACAGCGCGTCACCAGTGCACGTTAAAGAACATCAGCTGGTCAAAATTACCGGAGCCCTCTAATACGGCGTGTCTAATAATAATATCGTAGTTTTAGCACGCAAAAGCTTTGCGGCTATTATTATTCAAATGAAATCTTGAAAGGACACGGTCCACCTACTGTAATATGACAAATTAAGAAGCCTGAAATGAAGTTGGAGAGCCAGCGATCCTCAAAACAATCTACGCACGTTGATTGCCACAGTGCTTGAAATCCGCATGATTTTGTTTTCCAAAGTATGAGCAAAGCTTATGCGTCAATCTAGAGTAAAGAGGAGACAGGATCCACGCTCCTTGTCGCCCAAATAATATTCACGAATCTTTACAATCAATGTTTACAACAAGACAGGCCGTAAGGATCTGGGCTAAATGCTGAAATATGTCATACATTGTGGAGATAAACGAAAAGGAGAAATAAAACTAGTATTATGGCAAACTTCTATGTTTACTCTGCTCTACAGCACAAAACGTTTAGATTGAGAAACATTTGGTCATGTATCCATGAAAGCAGGATGTGCAAGACGCTTGTCATATATGAGAGGTCGGTCTCGCCATACATCCCCTGCTTATAGTAATGGACTTCACTGTACGTGATCTCCCTGTATCAAGTACACTGTATAACTATATTTTTCGGCATTATCTTTACAGAGGATATAAAGAGTGGAAAGAGGAGAAAGGCTTGAAAGAAGTTAAAGACTAACAACACAACGAGACCCAAAGCCGGATGTTCGTGCACACATGGATGACTATTATTTCTTGTTCCGGTACTAAAAATAAACCATGGTGCAGGGTCAACTATATACGTGACCCCTCATTCGCGATGGATCTGTAACAACAGAAGCCTGATGACGCTCAGGAGTACCGACTTCTGGACG